>OX104071.1:63154283-63462686 GCA_944474145.2 Dicrocoelium dendriticum | reverse complement strand
CTCTCAACTCAGCTGTCACTCGGCAATTTGAGTTCTCCACCCAACTTACTCAGAACTCCCCTGTCGTATTAATTTTTTAATTTGAAAACAAAATTTGTGAGGTTCATCATACCTGGGACAATACAAGTCAACCGGTTAAATAGGAACTGTGTGACAGCGGAATGTATCAATATTGTTTGTCTTTCCTATGGTCTTGTTTGTCCCCCATAATTTATACGGAGCTATCAGAGTTGCCTCAGATACATGCGGCTGGGAACGTCAGCCGGGTTACTATCCTAAATGCAAAGTGAAAGAGGGCATTCAAATTATCTGGCCCGAAGAAAATAAATAAATGCAAATTTTCTGTAGCGTTCAACTAGCACTTTTGCTTTTGGAAAGTAACTTTGACGGATAACTGAGCTTAATTTTTGCTAGTGTGCGTGTTCAAACGCAGTTCAAGCAGAGAAACCGCATTATTGATTATGCTAAATCTACCCTGGTTTTCAAAGGACTTGAAACAACAGTATATACAGCATGTTTAATCATACGATTTCTAAAATTTCATGAATGAAAACTGCTTGTCGACCCACATACGTTGTATTTGCGTAGCAGGAAGACAGCGAAGTATTCGCCGATCAACGTTCCCTACTCAGCATTTGATGGAAAAGCAGCATTGCCTTTAAAGCTGACTCTACTGGTCCTTAATATTCAACCATCATTTATGCTAAGTTGGTCAGCAGAAGAATGTAACGACCGGTAGGAAATAACTCGGGTTTACAGTTAAATAAATATTGAGAGCAACCTTGATCGTCAATTTTTACTGTTACTCTAGCTCGCTATTGCTAGCGAAATAATTTGCTAAGGACTCTCTCTTTGGAGATAAGGATGAAGTATTGCGCCGTTTTGATGTCTGTGTCCGAAGTACAAATATCAAAGGCATTCGAGTTGTAAGCTCTCTCTTAATGACATTTCATTAAAGCTGAATAAGGAATATTTATATCGGTCTTGGTCGATTTCGACAGAACTATATAAAGGAAATTTGTGATAGTAATCTATGTTCCAGACCATTGAACCCTAAGAGCAGAGTTTTGCACTTATCTGCAGAGATGTGCTACTTATAACCTGCGATGGAGTTGCTCTCTCTAACACTCCATATTTGCTACGAGCCAGATTCGACTTAACAATATACACACAGAGTAGGCCTAATCAACAGAGGCATTTCTCGCTATATAGAAATATTAATATTAATATTATTTCATTACATTTCCCTTGCTCTTTATGAAATATCATGGATGAATGGTACACTGTGAAAAGTCTAAGGCATTCTAGTGCACGAAAAATACCGTTTCCCCTAATAGGTACCAGAGTTATATTTGAGTTCGGTGACAGTGTGTATATTTTGAGTATGGTGGCATAAAAGCTTAAATATATTAGTGTGCATTAGTATACAGCTTTCCGTATGAATATCTGTTGCATTCTCAGTTTGCTTCGTCCGAATCTCATTGAAACGGGAGACACTTTTGCATTTTACATATACCACATGAACTGCTACAACCGTCTAAAGGGTTCAACGTACGTACACATAACCAGATTTGTGATTAACTCTAAGATACTCCAAAGTTGAACTAAACCCTAGTGAGCACCCGTTTAAAAAGGAGGTCTGGTAAAGTAAAATAAGATAAGCAAAGCAAATTTTTGTCATAACTAATGGGAAGATCATTGCGAGTGATTTCCACAGCGGCTTGCAGTGAGGTCGAGAAGTTTCCTGATGCCGTAGTTTGCCGTTAGATAAAATTGTATCACACAATAAAATCACTTGTATGCAAATCGCAAGGATCATGTCAGCAGTGCACTCAGGAGATAAGAATAACCCACTCGAATGGAGTTATGCACAAACGACTATTATACACAGAGAGTTTGTGAAAATTTCTTCGGCAATCTGCATTCTAATTACACACCATTCACAAGACTTTCTTACACAAATTGTACCATGAATAATGCAATTTCATCTCCCTTTATGTACGTCTCAGCCATCCTGCACGGTTTGGAAATCTGACCCATTAGATCGACAGGCGTGAAGGGGCTAGTTTCGTCGAACCACAACGCCTTCGCAAATTAAAATATTTTCTGTTGGTATACTATATAAAAATACTCCAAAATGTGGCTTAAGACACTAAATTATCTAACTTACTTAGAATTTCTGTGGTTGTAATTTTAGACAACATAATAAGCCTCAATATTCTGAAGTCATCTTAACCCGTCCAAATTTATTTTTATATGTTCACAAATAACAATTATAACGCAAAATCCAAAAAGGTAAATTGAAATGATGGTGTATTAGAGATAAGGAAGACAAAGCTTGATATTTCCTTTGGGATCGTTTGTGTAAATCACCTGGTTTCGAAACGTATTCTCACTATGGTGAAACACGAATCTGTGGACTCACCATATTATTCGTATAAGAATTGTATATCCGTCCATTCCGATTTCGTGGGGGTCCGAGTACCCAATTTTGGTATGCTTCTTTTCGTCACTCAAATCAATCAATCAAATCACGGATGCGATTGGTCTAATGCATCGTAGAGTCGTTTTAAACCGACACCTAGCCTACGTGCAGAAATGACAAATGTCGAAAAGCGTTCCACGGTGGAAAATTCATATGAAAAATAATTCAGGCGGCATAGCTGACTGTAGTAGATGACCAGTTTCACCAGATGACCCCTCATTTTTGTTTTGCAACTGTTTCTGGTGGTGATAAGGGTGACCGGGGTTTTCAAGGTTTGGTACGATAGAATGGGGTTGCTCCGTAGACGGCTTTATCTTCCGCTGTGCACACCAAGGGATTTTAGTCTCAGGTGTTATAGCAGGTGAGACGAACCCTTCAGGTTCTTGGTTTCGCTTTTCTCTCTGTCTCCAGTGCCATTTAACTAGAGTTTCCAGGCCTGGATCGCGTACGCTACACCGTGCCTCACATACGCATCAAACAATTGAGAGAAGATGGAGGGACCAAAACATCTGAGCGCTCTCTGTAAGAGAGCAACATGTTTGTTCGCAGTTGTTGATGCCTTCAAGCACTGCGACAACTGATTTCCTCTTGCATCACCAAGCAATGTTGCGCTCCTGTGTGGCGGTCTTCAACATGTAATCCCCAAGCTCAAAAATTATCACCCAAAAAGTTACCGGCCAAAGAAGCCATTAGTTTACAGTGTCCTTAATTCAATGTAGCTGACTCTACTGATCTTATGGATATCGTCACAACTTTCAATAAAGTGGAAAATAGGAAATCTCAAAAGTTTAACGCTATTAGAGAGCCAGAAATAGTACAGACCTATCTAGCACCAGTCAGATTGAGTACAGTTGACCAGCCCACTTTGGAAAGGCTTATTTACCAGCTAAACCTTTATTGAAAATCCCTCACTTATCAAACGTTTAATTCAATAGTTTACTTGCTCAAAATTAGGTTTCCGTCTACTCGAAAATATCTTATTCTTCAATTCTAAGTAAAACATGTATATCCACTGAGGCATTCTGCAAATAAAATGTACTTATATCCCTGATAGATAAATGAATCCTCGTACGAAATAGGTGCAAGATGGATTAGGCTTCCAAACCTCGGTACTTTTGCTTTCTGCTGTTGTCAGACCTTGCTACCTTCCCATGTCTCTCGGTAGATAAAAGCTGTTTTCTAAATAAAAATAATCCTGATTACCACGAAGTTTAGGCTGACCAAAAGCGGGAATATATCCTATTGCACCACCCTAGGAAAGTGCTTCACATACTTTCTGCAATATTAATCATTTTCTACTTTTTCCTGGAGCCCACCACTTAGGCACGTGCTGCAGTTTTCAGTGCTCCGCACAAAACACGATGGATAGTATCTCTACGCTTTTTGACTGGATTCACCTGATGGATCCATCCGAAAACCTACCAGGATCATTTATGCTTACAATAAATTTGAACGCTTACCAATTTCAAAGTCATCTTCGCCAATTCCCGAACGCCGAAACTCTTGGACTGACTGTTGCGTTGCTTTATCATGCATACAGGTTTCTCCCCCTCCCAGGAGACAATATCTTGCGAAGCTAAAACGTTTCTCAGAACTATAGCAATTGATTTAGTATCAGCAAGCTTTCAATTTGACCTTCTACAACTTGAAGCCACATCACTAGGTTCGCTGAATATTCTTTAAAAAACGTATATTTTTGAGGGTATGTTTCCAGTACAATCTTATAAATCTTAATCGAACAGCGTCGAACATAAGTTCATCAGTTCTCGTTACTGTTGCTTCTTCACGTTTCTGTGTTTATTTCTCTCCCACCATTGTTGGCCACGACTGGGCCGATCTCCCGAGGTGATCGACAAACGCTTTTAAAAATGCTGTACACCCGTGCAGTATGAGTTATCACGAACACGCTGGCGAGTATTAAAAGCACTCGACTAGAATCAACCAAAGGATGGCTATATGATGGGAAAATCTTAACTGTAGCACAGACCCCCACCTAGATATAAATATAAATATACACTTATATCTTACATATTTCTGTATAATGTCATCATGATGAAGACAAAAGTGCACAGGACAACCAACAAGAAAAACCTAGTCAAATACCACATTACGTACTTGCTTTAATCCAAAACAGCACACAGATAGATGGGATGTGTAAGTGAATCGTGGAAGCAGATCTCCGGAAGACGGTTCCATGTGGAGTCGTATTCCCTTACTTGAACTGACAGCTACATTTACTTTTATTCCTACTCTCGACTACTCCAAATCGTACTACTTTTAAATGATTGTACACCTCAAACACTCAAGTACCCAACAAAACATGAACAATAACTTTACTCTCCGAATTTGTTGTACCAATTGATCAGGCTCTTATTTTGTCTGTGTCTTGCATGTCGATAAATATACCAGTCTTTTTTCTTTATTTTCATTAGGTGGTGGAGTATCCGTACAGTGTTGCTCCTACCCATGTTAATTGGAAGTAGATTTACATTTGACAATTAAAAAGCATCACTAGTTGCAGCAGGTCGTGCTCTTCCTGACAAGCGATCGTCTGCCATATCTTGATGTCATCGTCAAGAAGCAGTAAATTCGACTCAATGACATGTGCCAGGTTGTTAGTGAAGGCCAAGCATAAACACTCTTGTGGAACACCGCAGTCCACATCAATAGGATCAGAAAATGAGCTCAGATCTCAAAGGTGAAGCCGCCGCTGAAGGGGAAAATTTCCTAGCCATCTAAGGACATTGCTTCAAATTCCGTATGCTTCCGACTTTTGGGGATGCATGTCATGATCTAATTGGTCAAAGGCTTTAGAAAAGTAGAGGCAGATGATGCAAGCCCCAGTCGCGCTAGCGGATTGTGGGTCCAAGTGCCACACGCAATCAGTATATTGCTAGAAAATGACCGATGCTGACGGTATCAGTGTTGCTTTGGTTCTATGATTTTAGACCATTTAGACAAGCTATGATTGACTCCATCCTCGGGAGGAGAATCACTGGACGGGCTCTGAACTGCAATCACCCTAGGAAATCAGAGTACTGATACCCTGTTTTCAAAAATTGTAAACCTGCTGTTCATTCAGGCGTCTTTAGGAATAATGCGTTAATGGTTGAGCTATCCTCCTAGCTGCCACCTGCAATAGTTTCGAGAGAATGTTGTCAACAGCATCGGAACTACGATTGCGCAACAAAAGCGGCTTCCTCAAAACGTCAGCTGAATGAAAAGTGACATGTTTAAATACTGGCATCTGGGGGAACGGGACAGGTATCTTACACATGCTGGTGTTGAAGCAAGGGTTGGAGCTTATTTTAGCCATATAACGTTGGCTGCAACCTTCGCGGTTTGAGTACATTCATTTGCAGAGATGAGGGGGAAAACATCATGTTTTACATTCCAGAGGCCGTTCATATGTTTGTAACCTAACTTTTTGTGGCACAAAATCTATCTTCTAAGCTGTGTTGGAGTACTAAGTGGTCGTCACGGACAAGGGTGTTACAGCGATAAGGTGTACTAAATAGTTACTCCAGTTGTCAGGGCTAAAGTTTCCTCCGTACATATCCCGCACTGCGGGCTTACTCTCATGCGTTTTCGGGTTCTGCTCCGAATGAATAAAGCTGCTCTTGCAGAATGGAGCGCTTTTTACCCATGGGGAGTTGATCAAACCAAGGAACTAGCCAACAAACTCCATTCAAGCAACATCAATGAAACAGTCTCCCGAAAACTCCTAGATGACATCTCCAACGAGATCTCTTAGTATGTCACAGTTTGTGATTTTTCGAAACAAGTCAATATGTCTTTGTGGATATTTCATAAAACGCACATACTCGTAAATTATTCAGATTTTGTTCTGTTCTCCGAGCTGAACCGTTTCGTTGCAGACGTTTCATCACCAGTCGTGGTGACTTCCTCAGTGCGTTATAAGCAAACTGATTTGTTTTTTCGATTCTTACCGACGAGCGAGTGACATTTGAACCTGCTCAGTTTGATGCAGGTCCCGTGACCATTGCTAGTTCCCAGTGTGGGCGCCACCTCTTTTCGACTCATGTGCCAGATGATCCACGTAAACTCTTTTCCTATTCTTCAACCATTACTATCTGTAGTTCTGATTAGTTCTCCTAGATAAGTTGGCATCGAAAAATTGGTTTATTGTCCGATATCTGTGTTGGTGGTCTGAGACTGTCACGGATGTCGACAGATTATCACAAAATGTTAAGCCTCTCGGTGTAAACTGAGACGTCAGTCATCTAGATGAACGCCTTGGTAAATGTAACGTGAACACCGTCAGCGTATCCACATTGATTACTGTGATATTTATCATCAGAATTATTTCGCACTCGTACTTGCTGACTCTTACTAGAAGTGGCTTGAGATATTCATGCTGGCCAGACAGATTGCTACCTTCAGTATACGAAGGTATACCTTTGACTTTTGTGAGTGATAACGGTTGACATTTCCACTACCTCATGTTTTATCGATTGGTTCTGAACTTTTGAATGCCGTCACCTCTTTATTTCACCCAGACGTCCCTGCTCCTACGGTTTAGCTGAAACCATTTTATCACACCTGAAGGTGTTATCGAATTATTTGTTCCAGCGATATTTAATGGCTGAGCAATTCTTAGAAAATTCTTTGATTCAGTATCGTAACAGTGCTTATTCCACTGGGAAGAAGCCTGCTTAAATATGAAAATCCAGTCCAGTTCTTCCTAACATGCTTTGGTTGAGCAGCAGGAAACTATCTCTATTCAAAAACAAATATTTCAGACCCATATATGGAATTGTCGTGAATGACAATGGAAGATATACAGTTCTAGTTTTCATCTGGAGGATTTTCATATTAACTGCCACCATATTGATCATTTGCAGTTCACAGACCCATGTCAACTGAAAATTCTACAGACTCTCAGAGTAACACTAATAAATCCATTTCAGATTTCGCTTGCATTTAGAACGATAATTATTTACAGAGATCGCAGCGGCTTTAATAAAGGCTTAGCAGAATTCCAGAAATCCAGAGTTCTATTCAACCTGCGGTGGATGTAGCGATTGTAAATTTTGTCCCCGTTGAGCAATTTTATATTCCGTTACCCCTGCTGCCGAATAAAATACCCCGAAGTTATAAATTACAATTGGTTTCCGCTTTCTATTTTTTGAAGCTAATCTTGGCCACAGCAGTGCAATATACCAAATTCTAAAATTAATGTACTCTCCTCTTTCGGTAACACTGTGTGAGCAACGAGCTGGCTCGGCGTTTTGTTTATGCGGCAGCATTACCGCTTGAAACTTTCTGCACCATTATTTCATGCATTAGGCTCAAATGGCTTGACCACGTCTTTCGCATGTCAGTCAAAGAAATCTTGTTAAGAGGCTTTGTTTGCGCGAACTGTTTCAAGTAAAAAATAGGCCAGCAGATGACTTACTGTAGCAACGAAGGCTCTCAGCTCGAAGTTTCTTTCACTTGCAGCCTCTCGATGCCTTAGTTGAACCGGACAGACGATGAACATGTTTAGTTGGATGTATTTGTTGACTTGGCTAAGAATCCACCTTGATGGATTCGTTGTGTTCTGAGTTAGTTTTCCCTCTTCGTCTCGCTGACCATTCCTCTTCATCCACGATGTTGCCATCCAAGCCTAACAATATTTACGTTTTTTCGCTAATTTCTTTAGCATAATTCTTACTTCCATGAAAATGAATTGTATTACAAACAATAGCTTAGGATTTTCCTCTTTAGCTTTTTTGCAGTATGATCCTTGTGACATTGACTATACTTCGGAATGCCCAGCTTAAGTCTTGTGAGAAGTCGGCAGCATTGTCCTAAAGTCATAACATCGATTTTAACCATAATTTTGAACAAACCTCACAGCAGGAATAACTACGGGGCAGTCGGGTGAGAGAAAACAGTTGACAGACATTACCACCCAAAGCGTCCATCCATTGAGTTCCCTTTATTTCCACAGCGGGGTACCTACTTTTTTGAAAACAGTTTAAGGACATGTTGATTGTCGTATTGGGAGATTCAGCGGTCAGAAGACGACTTTGTTTCGTTTCGTGAAATAAGTTGTAAAGGCGCCAATCGACTGTTTGGATGCGACGAATACTTTTAGTTGTTGTATGTAGGCGCGTTCCAGATACTTTTTACAACATCGTATGTTCATATCTCTCCATCAAGTTCCACCCTGGTCGGGCAGCTGGCACACAGAACGTAAAATGTTTCTATGCAATTTGACCGATTAGACACTAAATAAATTGGCACGTGCCTAGGACAAGTTTGATTATGAGAAATATAGCTTAGATTCCTCCACACTACATCAAGCTATTTTGACAGATATGCTATAACTACTACTACAACAGAGGTAGGTTTTTTCTGCTTAGAGTCCAAAATTGGTTACAAGCAGAACAAGCAGGAGTTAATCAAGAGATAGGACAAATGATAATGCAGTTTGTTAATAAAACTAAGCAGGAGTCACCATTGTTCCTCGGACAATTTTGTTCGGTACAACACCTTAGATACTTTTAAAATAAGTTATTTTTTATTCCAAAACCTGTTTAGAAGGCAGATTTGAGCATGCTTAGTTGCGAAGGTAATTATCGCTTTCGTCTATAAAGTGGTGTAGCTGGTGCGATGATCGTAAGCCGTCATCTTCTATGACATGTACTCAAATACCAAACACAGAATAAACCAATGTAGAATCTATTTATATGGCTGCTAACCCACATCCAATTGACTATGTCTACCTCATCTCCTCCTAGCATTCACATATGTTTATTTTCGTAAACAAGAGGCTGCCGAAGTTTGCTGATAGAACGGAAAGACTCTTTTAGAACAGCTTTCTTCATTTACTCGGTGAGGCAGATATCCGCATCGCATTCGCTGTAATGTCTTTTACACATTGCCTATCACTTTTGCGTCCCTATCCATTTGCTAAGGGCTTTGTGATCAGTTTCTCCATACTTTGCCTTCGCGGGAGAAAGCAGTCAAGCCAAAATCCACCTAGAATTTGCATTCATATGGAATTGTTCAAAGCACGAACATTGGCGTCAGCATTGATTTCATTTCGAAGAGAAAGTCGCATCATTCCGAGTTAACTGCTACTTACCTTTATTAACCTCGACTACAAGGCAAGTTTACTGATAAATGGACCTTACATTTTGAAAAATACAAGAACATCTAAAAACAAATAAGTGAACTTATTATTCTCGACAACGCCAGGCACATCTTTACACATCATCATATTAACAAAACGAAGTGTTGTAAAAAGGTAAAAAATACATGTTTTATATACCAGTGCACGTGTGTATGGGTGTATATACATTTGTAATCGTTGTGTGTCCACAACTCTGTCGCCCCATCCGGTAGAGTGGAATGTATGTAGTGGACTGCATACTTTTGCTGAGACACCTTAGGTGGCGCCGTCATGTGAGCCGTATGGATTCGACGCGGATACCGAAACAACTTTTATACGGTCAGCTGAGTATTGGGAAGCGGCATGTGGGAAAAACAAAGCTACGTTACCAGGACATGATCAACGGGATCTAATTTGATTGCAGGTCATGGGAATCGAAGGCGGTTGATCGGCTTGCATGGCGCAATCTGATCACGAAGGCAGTTGCCGAAGTGCGGGAGAAAGATCTCATACATGCAGAGAAGAAGCACTAAGTGCGGAAGCGGCAAGCGCCGATGGCTTGTACTCCATCGACATCGAGCGCATGGTGCTGCAGTACATGCGGTCATGAGTGCCTGAGTCAGGCAGACCTAGTGAGCCATGAGCGAGGCCACTAGTGACCACTACCGAGTCGATGACGGGTCCTGCAGAGAACGTAGGCAGAACTGGCCCAGCGTTTGTAGGTACGCTGCATTCGAATTACTAACCGCGTGCTTGCATCATAAGTCTTTATTTTAGGCGGTGGGTTTGCAATTTTGTCAAATTGCCTTTCTTTCTCATATTAATCTCTACCTTTACTGTCTTCTATAGACTTGCACACGACGTGGCATACTTGGATTTCTCAAAGGCATTCGACCGTATAGACCATCACATTCTACTCCACAAACTCCAGAAATATGGAATCGGATATCCTGTTCTGGGCTGGATAGGAGACTTTCTCGCGCAACGTCAACTGAATGTGAGGGTTTGAAGAAACCTATCGGAATCCATCGAAGTTCAGTGCGGCGTACCTCAGGGCTCGGTACCTGGACCCCACCTGTTGCTTGTATTCATAAGTGATCTCGCGAGCCTGCTATCTTCTAACTGTTTGCTATTTTCTGATGATCTAAAGGTATGGCGTACTATAGCTGCAGTGGAGGATCACACAGTGTTACAGGAGGACCTGAACAAAGCATACACATGGTCCATCGAGAACATGCTGCACTTCAACGTCACCCAGTGCAAAGTTCTCAGCATACGGCATTACAATATGCACTACTACCGCCCAGAACCACAGATTATACAGCGGGATTCTCACGTGTGCGATCTCGGCGTGATAGCTCAAGATGACCTCGTTTGTTTAGGCAGAGTGAAAAGGCAGCTAAGAAAGCAAACCAGTACCTCGGCCTTCTTCGCAGAGCTTTCAGAAAGTTTGACCCTTCCATCTTTCCAAAAATGCTTAGTGCGTACGTGAGGCCGCACGAGGAATACGGTATTCAGGAGTGGCAACCCTGGCTTAAGCACCATCTCACCGCGCTCGATACTGCACAACGTAGGGCAACGAAGAGCGTCAGAAGTTTGACCAGCCTCCCCTACCCACTCAGGCTGAAGACCCTCAAAATATACAGTGGATGTTATTGGCGTCTAAGGGGCGTTCTCACAATGGTGTACCAGATCCTGAGAAACCCAAACCACCCATGCCATTCCCTTCTAATACTCAGTCAATACACTCCGCTAAGAGGTCACCAGTTTAAGTTGGTCATGCAGTACAGCCGACTGGAATGTCGGCGAAACTATTTCTTTCTTTGAGAGTCACAGCCTTGGTACGCCGTCCCGGAACATGTAATTAACGCATCCACCCAATCCCTTTTCAAAAAACGCTTTGACGGTACTGTCACATTTACACTACGTACTAGAGCCCGTGACCACCAGATGCTGGCACTAATACACAACAGACAATGGATAGTGCCATAAGCCTACTCGAGAATGAGTCACTCCAAACCCCTTGCACGAAATTTGCTAAACGCTATTACTATAGAAGCTGGATTTCTGTATCCTGTCGACTTAAGATTGTTGCACACGAGTAAGCGTTGTCCTTGCTAATATTTTATCTGTTTCTCACCTATTAAGTGATCAATAACCACTCCCATTATTGCTTTGTGTGCGTACATTCTCAGTTCAAAATCCCTTTATACGACAGTGCGGTTAAATCTGTAATCGCCGAACTGACGACTACCCTGGTCTATCATTTTTCACGCTAAACACCCTACGGGACATATCAAGCACCTGCCCTTTTACCCGTTATACATCAATGTTCATTGTTCATTGTCGCATAAGGCGATTGTAATTAATTTCCATAACATTTTCGCGTTTGTGGCATTTCCCTAAAAATATTTTCTGACCTCTTGAGCTTATCGCGGTTTCGTTCGTAATCAATATGTTATACGCCCATTTATTGAAGAGTTATGCCGATGTATCTGTTCGCCTTATCCGATTTACTTTGTTTCATCTTGTCGTTTCGAGTGATTGGCTGTAGCTTGATATCCCCGGTGTGGTTGCGCTTGATGTGCATGTTGACAAGGTGTCTACCTGTCTATTACCCACTACCCAGTCCATACTGGCTCTAGGTGACAGTTAGTCCTTGATGATGGAGACGGGGTGCACGGTCCTTGTGGTCGTGCTTGGCTTGAAGAGTGGTTACATGCACTCAGTGTGGAGCGGATCACGGTCCAGCCACCGCCTTGTGTGCGCTTGATTCCCCACATGCAGCGGGCTTGTGTTTGCCTGTGAAGGAGTATGGACCGTCTCGGTTGATAAAACTTGGCTCCCATCCGCATGCGTCCCGGTCTTATTCCTTCGGGTTTACACTGGATATGGGGTGTGCGTTTGGAACTGTGGGTGGTGCAGTGCTGACCACCCATGGTCCCTCTGTAGGCTCAAGCTTTCTGTGGCTCGCCACAGTGACTGGCAAATCCGAAACCGGATGTCGCCAACCCGTCGTTAAGTGAGAGGTGTGTGTGCCGGCTCTGTGTATGAAACCTGCCTCCCATCCACATGCCTCCCGGTCTTATTCCTTCGGGTTTACACTGGATATGTGGTGTGTGGTTGGAGCTGTGGGTGGTGCAGCACAAGCCACCCATGGTCCCACTGTAGACGCAGGCGTCCTGTGGCTGTCCCTTTGTAGGCCACAGTGACAGGCAAATATGAAACCGGATGCCGCCAAACAATTGTTATATTTGTAGCTCTGCAGCTTGTGCTTGTAAGTGTGCTGCTGTTTTTTGAATCTTTGATATCGTCAGGAATGTAAGAATAAACGAATATTGTCCGTCGGTTGGATAGAATCATCCGGACATCCATAGGGCAATGAGTTGATTGTGGCGAATCACATCCGCCACATCACAGCTTTGTTAAATGGGCATATGTGGATATTTATAAGCAGAAACCTTGCCAGGCAAATCCCGCCGCGTCCTGGAACACTGCCGCCGAACCATTTACTGGAATGGTTAAACAAGAGCCACCCAGCTGGAACCACGAGGTGTTTGTTCGGCTAGTCAGCCGTTCCAATCACATATTAATAATTCATACTAGATGAGTCTAAGCAAAACTGACAACTGCAAATTGCAAGTCAGCGAGAAATAGCAGTTACAAAACCTGACTCAAATTTGCTGTTGTTTGAAATTGCTTCCCAAGCTTGGGATGCTCATGGGGGATGAACAGCTTCTTGTATTTGTCAGTTAGTTAAATTGCAAAGGAGGGATTTTCAGGTACATAGCCGTGGAATTCGTAGGGCACTATCTGAATCTTGGGCGGGCTCACACAATAAATGGTTATTTAAATGAACTCCTAACGTGCACATTCACCACAAGTCACTAAAAGGTGAAACCATCTATTTGATGCGCACAAAGATTTTGCACCAGTTGGGATACGTTAACCAAACAGGTGATGGAAATTCGGAACCACTTATCTTCACAGAAGCTTGCAGTTCTATCCAGGGTGCTTTGAATACAATCAGTCGTGTGACTGAAAGTATGACGTTGCTGTTGACATTACACAAAAATTAATGAAAGGCTACAATTTGCAACGGCATATAATGTGGTCAATTGCTTGGGTTGGGTTGGGGGTAACTGTTCGATCGCGCGGCTATTGTTATCTGCATCCTTGTTAGGCATTTGTTTAATTAATGGTTACTTAACTTTATTACATATAGACAAACTATTCCGTCGTCACCTATATTTGAAACAAAGTTGACAACACACAGCTTAAAAGTGACATATTAGCTTTGAATGTGAAGCTTAACGAATCTTCTTCAACTCCAGAATAAAAACACGCACAAGTTGATTCCAAGCACCGCATAACCACTTCAGTATACCGCATAAACACGTTTCCTCTCCATTTCTCCACCCCTTCTGCTGCAGTACCTCAAGCAAATAGCCGAACATATCATCAACAATAAAAGTGTGCCAGTTAGGTAAGATTTTTTGCACAGGCGTGAACTTCTGATCAATCATATCAGCAAAATGGCCGGAGTGGTTCACAATCAGTTTCTGCACAACATACGTCTATTACGCAAATTAATTGCGCTATTATATAAATGGACAGCTAAATATTTGCCAAACTAAAAACAATAAACAATAATGACCCGTCTCGGGGCTTGTCTTGATTCATCAACCTCAACTAGCCTGCACTTAAGTAGCCACAACCTTACAAGGCATACGAATGCAACTTTTAAAGACCGTATTCAGAAAGAATTGAAAAATACCTGGATGTAGGCGCCGCTTAACCACTAGCTTTCCTCTGGTACAGAATTCCGCCGCTGCCTTCACTGAGATCGGTACCAGAGTAAAACCAAGCCCTCGAATGAAACAAATGCGGTGAAACCTGAATATCATTGGGGATATCTGTGATACTCTACTCCCTAGCTTAGTCTCCGGTTCCCACCATGTAGACAGCACCGACCAAGTAATACAGTATATACGACGAAGCTAATTGATACGTAAGTAAACATGAACTACTGAGCAGGCCCTAACTAGGTGCCGAAATACAATGTTCCCCTTTTTTCTTCTCTGCTCTGAGGTGGGTGCTTGACTGCATGTCTGGTCTGTAAAGCTTAACCAGGATTTTCTGCTCCATCTATAGCGACCTATGGGAATGCTTCGCTTTTGCAACAACCTGCTGAACGCACCAGGGCCATCCAATAGCTTTATGCAAAACTCTGTATCATCATTAACCAATCAAACATGCTCCACATAGGAGCAAGAGCTTCCTCAGAAACGATTTCATTATTATACTATAAGTTATCTTCCTTTCTAACCCTTAAATGGAAGATGTGTCTTAACTGTCCTGTTTCAGTCTACCACGTCTCATGCGCAGTCCTGAAAAATAAACCGCACCCCAATCAGTTTCAAACGAAGTAACAAAGCTTGCTGAGCTACTTACACGTAGTACATGATCGCTCTCACTTAGGGGTGATATGTCTTTTGCTGGTAAATATTTGAATGTACTTGTTTATTTATGCAGGGTTCCAGAGTCTGCTCCAAATATAGTGGCTTATCAACGTCCATCTTGACCAAATATTCCGCGGCCATTTGCCATCCTTTAATCGACATTTCTATTCATAGTTTAAGGAATGATGTAAGCGACGACAGCTACTTCACCAGATTTCTGTGCGACTAATGCACTAAAAATAACAGAGTTCGATTAAACTATATTTATATGCTGGCGCTGATGGCACTCCTCTGGTCCTTTTAAGGTATGGTGGTCCCATATCCTTACCTGGCTACAGAACAAACTCACTTTGTTAATGAGAAACTGCTCCGTCACTCCTCATTGGAAACATGGTGAAGTAGTTCCACCCTACAAAACGGGTTCACTGTAGCCTGATCGGCCAAACGTATGTGCTGCTTATATTTATAAAAAACATACCAATGAACAACCTTGTGAATTTGTATGTTCGGAAGACCTTATTATCCCGGTGCAGCATACTTTTAATAAGCATCTTACATGCTAATATCAACTGAAACTATAAACCACATCACAAAATCCGTCAATGAGGGTTACTTTCATTAATATTATTATTTATTTTAATTTAAGTTCACGATATGCAAAATTCCTTAAGCCTGACGTTTCACGCAGACCTCCGGTAAACTTGACGTCGCATGGTACATTTGACCCGATGCTTTCCTGGCATTCATCCTGCCTTGATGGTAGACTCTAAGCATTCAAAATTACAAACACATTTCTGGTCGTAGCCAGGCGACAAATGGCATTATCCTCGTCAGTGACCTGGGTCCTTTACTTATCACTATATACATCACCGATATCCTTGACGTACCTGTAATCGTCGGCCATACAACTTTGTCGATGGTTTTAAATTTGTGTACATGTTCAATAATGACTCCCAAAGGCTGCATTTTTCAAATTACAAACTGATCTAAATGACTCTGAAGTGTAATTCACTATCTCACGAATGAACTTCGGTGCAGAAAAGTGCACTGTTCTTCCATACAGCTGTGATGATGTAACCCGCTGACCCACTTTGGTAAACCACTTACTTTCAGCGCTGAAATCCACGACCTAGAATTACGTTATTCCAAAGTACGAACCTCATGGAACAAGCACAGTACACTGTCCCAAATACCAAAATAATAATTGCAATGTCCGTTACCCTCTTCGACGCAACAGTCACTAAGCTTATTTGTACAGGACATGTAATGATCAGTGGTAAAGTGATTTTCTACAGTATACTGTAAAGCAATACAACTTGACAAGTAGTTCCGGAACCCATGCAGCGAGCAAATGTCAGACTGATACTGATTTGCACTCGAAAACTTACCAAACCAGAAGGCTACGAAGTGCAGAAGTCACCACAATTTCCTAAATGTAACTCATCAGTCATTTAGCACGTGAAATATCGACGCGTTCATGTACACAGTTATTCACTTCAACTGCAATGCAGTTTCCTCACAACTTACAAAAAGGTGAATTCAGCATACCAGTATTAAGTTTGTGCCTCAAACTATGCGCAGCGTTCCCAGTTAAGAAACATACAGGAAAATGGAACAGAATTCAACGTTCCTTAAGACGCCGCGCATTTCCAAATGGGTTTCTTGGTCGTATCGATAAAATTCTTACAGTACACAAGGTCATTGAGAATGCAGATTAAAGTTACCAGAGAAAGCAGCCTATTTAAAAGAGCTGATTGGCAGATACTATGCGGTTTAAGTCTGTGCACAAAATCATACCTGAGTTAGATGAATGACCAACACATTTGTGCTTCTCCCACCAACTTTGGTCCTTTGCTCCATTTTCGTCATACTTGTCTCCTTCGATTACTACTTGATAGTGGAAAGGCTGGCCTATTGGAATATCGGACTCTGGATCCGTAGTCCTCTTCTCTACAGCTTGCCTTAGCAATTACTTTTCAACTATCCTAAAATGTGCCCGCAATATCTTATAGTGGCCAGTTCGACACTATCACACATGCAGGTTGAACACCATGGCTCTGGCATTGGTCTAATTGAATCAGCTTAGCACTCATCATTAGGCTTCCGCATTTCCATGCGACCAATGGCTCTTCAGGAGGTATCTGGTGATCTAGCAGAACCACTGGCTGTTTTTTATCAGCGATGTCTAGCAGAGAACCATATTCCATTAGTATGGAAACTAGGGGTCGTCACTCCTATCCAAAAAGTAGGTAGCCACACTGACCCTACCATCTACCGTCCAATAACACTGCTTCCTGTACCATCAAATTTATAGAAGCAATCATGGCAGATGCGCTGATGCAGTACCTAGAAAGTCAAAACTTAATAGCCCAGAGTAACATTGCTTTTGTCGAAAGCGTTCATGTAATACTAAGCTGTTAATTGAACGTGATAGCTGTTGGAGTAGGAGTCGATGGAGCATGAGTCCATGTCATCTACTTGGACTTTTCAAAAGCGTTTTATCGCTTAGACCATTGCCTTCTTTTTCAGAAGCTTCGGACCTACGACATTGGCTACACAATCCTGAGTGGGATTAGCAATTTTCTGCACAAACGAAGGCTAGAGGTGAGAGTTAGAGAATCATTGTCCGATGCAACCGATATAGTATATGGTGTACCAAAAGGCTCCGTGCTTGGGTCCCGTCTATTCTTGTTATTCATTAACGATTTGGCGAGATCAATTGCTTCCGATTTCCTATTTTTCGCTCATGATATCAAGATATGACGAAGAATCAGAGGACCGGACGACCACGAACGGCTCAGTTTGATCTTAACAAGGTGTCGAACTGGTCAGTTCAAAACGCCCTACCATTCAACGTAGATAAATGTCGCGTTGTACAATTACGCCATAGACATGACTACACCTATTTGCTTGGGACAAACGGATTGCAAACCGACTCCAAGGAACGTGACCTTGGTGTGATCGTACAGAGCGACCTTAACTGTACAAAACAAGCTGAGGTAGCTGCGAAAAGAGGCAAGCAGCACGTCGGCATGCTGCGATGGGCATTTGGGAGATTTAACCCACCAATCTTCCCAATGACGCAAAATTCCTACGTGCGCGCGCATGTTGAATACGCTATCCAAGCTTGGCAACCTTGGTTGAAGCGCGACCTAGAGGAGTTAGAGACTCCACAACGAAGAGCAACAAGGAATGTTAAGGGCCTACGCTATCCCTCTTATCACGGAAGGCTGAAGTTGCTGGGAATTTTCAGCGGGCGCTATCGAAGGCTGCGAGGCGATCACATATTAGCGTATCAGATACTGAGTGACCCCAACCACGTATGCCGCCATTTACTGAAACTTAGCCACAAAGCGCAGCTTAGGGGTAACTACTTGAAATTGAAGGAACAATATAGCCGTCTAGAGTGTCAACATAATTAATTTGCCCTTCGGATTTTTCCAACCCTGGAAAGCACGCTCGGACTCAGTTGTATCCTCCCCTACCTTGAATGTTTTCAAAAAAACGATTAGAGGTTGCTCTTAGCACCCAGCACTTTGTTATCTAAACTCCTGTATTGTGGACTATGCCAAGTATACTTTTCTACAGGATTTATGTATCAAATGGACCCAAGTGAACGACCACATTTTACTTTTCTCACGTCTTAAATCAACGATCAATGCACCACAGTCTATTTCTTAATCATTGCGCTCAACCTTTAACTTTTACACTGATGTTATTTATCAAAGTATTCATCTCGGCAGACGTTTGGTAGATAACCCATATATATTTTACGTTCGTCGTATTCACCCCAACCATCCTACGGGAAGCGTAAATCACTTGCTTTTATCCCGTGATAAATCATTGTATTTTTGTTCGGCGAAATCGGCCGACAATTCAGATAAGTCAACTACCTATCCGGAAAAGCACCCTTGTTCATCGTTCATTGCTCATTGCACAAATATTTACTCATTCGCATTTTCATTAGTTTTATCTCCCATTAATGCAGATCTAGCGCATCTTGGTGACTATTCCTTGCGTTTAATGGCATTGTCTTTACCATTTCTGTTAAAGTTTCAATTGGTAGTTACGTTTTTCCTCCTTTTGGCTTGCAAATTCGTCCATGCTCACTTGCGATTTGGCAAGGAAATTAGACGTACCGATTTGTCTTCAGGTAGAACTACCTCGAATAAGCATGGTTCGGCGTGACAATATATCTGAAGGACAGGGAACTATATTTTGCAACTATTGGAAATCCGTTCTGTAAAGTGTGATAGGGAATGCGAATGCTTAATTGTGTTTCGCTTCATCAACAATTTAGCCGTTTGTTTATTAATCTTGCGTCGCTAAGCTGGAGAAGTCTTGTTGGCCTCATTCACGTCCACAATTTTCTTCCCAATTTGGTATCGTCCGTTTACACACGACAGGAATCTGATATTTCTACTTCTCTAGTTACTTTTCTAGATGTTAATCTCGTCATTATGGAGTGCAATTTGTGCAGCCTAAAAATAATCATTTTGAAACAAACGAGTTAAACCGGAACTTTGCTGCATTACAGACCAGCATACCAACTGAAAAATGATAAGAGGGAATTGTATTTTTGCTGTCTCCTACCAATGTCATCCACCACGGGTTTCTTGACTTCTGACCACTCTACTACGTTTAGCATGAGTAGAATTTGGAAATGGGACAGTGTGTTTGACGGCTGACGTAATAAGCGCAATTCTTTTGAGCTGCACTAAATTCAGCATATCAGATTTGTGGTGGTTTTCAAATACTGCATTAATGTATCTGAAATCGTCATCTGTATATGATATGCCGATGGATGAACTCAAAATGGCATGTTTCTCACAAAGAAAATCATGTTTTTGATGTTGTTATTCACCCCAGCCCTGCCATCAACGTCCAAGCAATTACTGCGGAGGAAAATTTTACCATCCATTATTAAAACAAAACAAAAAATTTTCAAAACTCAGGTAATTTTGTTCTCTAGTTTCCGGGTTTTGGAGTACCGGCCGTGTGTTCTAGATTGTGATACGCAATCTCAGTCGTGGCCTCGGTTGACTTTGAAGTCAGCCTCTGCCTATGCGATCCTTGAGATACCCAAAATGGAAGACTTAGGGGTTAATCCCTCCCATTCCTGCACTCAAGGAAGCTTTATTTCCGGTTTGGACTTCTTGATCGAAAAGGCAGTATGACTTCCTATTCAATCGAGACCACATTTGCGCCTGGGCATCACACTCCAAGACATAGCGGGTACTCCAAAACCCGATAATCAAATTCTAACGGTTGTGTCAAATGCTGCCCTCGGAGCTCGATGGTATGGTGATCCTGGCGACAGCCGCCAACCACAGTGTGACAAGTTCCACCCCTAGTTTTGCTTTCGCTACCTGGTGTGTCCAAAAAAGGAAGAACACGTAGTGGCGTGGAAGCAAGTTAAGAAAAAATCCCCGAAATGCTCCCAATTTTAAGGTCTGTTGAGGTCCACGTACAACAGTCCCTCTGGCTCAGCTGCCAATTCCGTTCTTCCGTAAATTGTTAAACTGACTACTGCGGGCCAGTTCACTCAAAAAGCAGTTTGATTGCGTAGTATACAAAGCTTTGATGGGATTTTGTTGTACTATTTTATGCGCACTTGAATCGGGGAGATGCGCACACATGATGTGTGTGTTAAGACTAGGATACTGAAAGAAAGACGGATCATGTGTAGGCTTACGTAACAGAATTGTTTTTCATCTCTGACTGGTTTTTCCTTGACGTCTGCATTGTTGATCTGGGGTACGTTATCATTTACGGTTGGTCATAGAACCCACATTTTACCTAACTTGCAGGATGAACGAAGGATGCCCTAGTGGTCATCGTCAAGTAGCGAAGAGAATCAAAACAAAAAACTGTATCTGCATGAAGAATCACTCCGTCCGTGCAAGTTCTGTTAGTCGAAACCAGAAGACTGTCCTTCAGTACCAAACACATAGGATTTCAACAGCGTCGTATTGCAGATAGATCAGTTGCAAAACTTTCGTTTTACCAGTACACTGGTTATTCAATGTGAAACCAGTAAACGCACGCCAACCGGCATGTGCTCAGCGTTCCTATCGCAAACTTACTTGACTAACTTAGCTAGGAAACATTTCAACATGCTCAGTTAAGAAATCAATGTTACCCCTTACTTTTTCTACTTTTTTTTCCTACTCATCTCTCGCACTAACCAAGGTCTCTGTTACTGGCTTCGGCACCATGTTCGGAGAATCTATTGATCACCATTCGACTATCCAGTAGGACATGTACAACAAATAGGTATTTTATTTTCAACACCTACATTTACATTTTCTTTTCTCAATTCCAAAATGTTTACCTTTGCTACTGTCAATGTTTAACCACTACTTACAATACCATAATCCATAGCGCTTTGGTTGAAGAATTGGGCTCCAGCAACTTAGTAAATTAACTCCCTTACGTGCATGAGACAAATGATGATTAAGAAACCAGTGCGCTAATAGTATTAAATTTCAAAAGCTGTTGTATATTTGTAATTTTAATAAAGTATCATGGCTCCCGAGGTTGGTTCCTAGCCAAAACTGAATGCATTTCATCCTAACGAACCCTTTCGCAGTAATAGTAGCAACAAGCATTAGGACTGTATTGATGCTGTCCCGGTGTATATGGATAGAGGTTTTGATGCTTGCCACGAGTGGATTTGGTAGCAAACTGTGGCACATTTATGCCAGCATTCACTGAGAAGGTGTACTGCATCCGCCCAGCGTGCTTCTACAATGCAAGCTTATTAACCCATACAAAATCAATGTTCAGTGTTCTAATATATACATATATATATATTTATGTATGTATATTCATGGTTTTTACCGTTTCGAAGACATGCGCTGGGTAGCCTGTTGGCGTTTTCAGAAAAGGTAGAAAATAGAATAGTGTGGGAATTCACTGGTAAAAATTTGGACCCATATTTCTGAGCGTTCATTCTGTAGTTATTCTGCACTCAACATCAGAGAATATTAGGTAGCAAATGACGCACTTTTGCCAAAAGTTGAAGGGAGTTAAAATGATTTGGTAACCGAGTATGTTACCCGACTGCCTTGTAAACATGGTTATTGTCGATACGCAACTGACCAATTTAAAGCTTCGTTCCACGGATGGTTTAAGCGAAAGGAAAAGTATGCTCTGTTACACTCCAGACAGTTTTTCTGTCCCGGTGTTTTCATTAGTTTATTTGTGTGACTGGTGTTACCGCTGAGCTCCGGCAAAGAGCGCATAAATTATTTGGCTGTTCAGGATCCCGTAAGCTATTCGTAGCATGACTCGGTTTGACTTTGCTTTGTGCAGATTAGCACCAAACCTTTTCGCCTCTCTGAGTGTGGAAGAGTACACAGCTCAAGGAACTGAATGGAAGTCGCACCCTGAGATTTCTCCAGGGCAGTGAGATCATGCGTTATCCATCGTTTGCAGAAGAGCACAGAAGTTGCTGATCGGACGGTAAGTCCAGAGGTTGGAATCTGAACTCTATTCTCAACCGTCAGACTGGTTGATTACTTGCTTCCGGCTTCATTTCGACTTGCTTGGAACAACCAAGTTTATAATGAGTTAATAGGACTAGGTAACGTTCGGCAAGGTTACGTAACATCATCACTTGCTGACCTTGTAGTTACATGGATTTTTTGTCCTAGAAACTATCTGGCGTTTGCTCCCGTTGAACTACATTAGATTTCCAGTTACCAACTGACGGACCCTATTTAAGTTGCAATGGATCGGATACTGACCAGCGTTCACCTAGATGCATGGCTACATTATAATTTCATCGGCAAAAAGCCGTAAGCCAAAATGACAGTTTAGGCGATATAGAAAAGATTACCGGAAATGGATGTGTCATTAGAATTTAGCGAAGAAGCACATAGTCAGATGGAATGCTTTGAGCTGTTACAAATTGATGGATGAAGTTCACAGTCCAAATCAAAACTTGGTCACTGCTCTCGTATTATTAGAGCTTGGAATTGAGGATCCGATAATATTTTTCCGAAATGTTTTTCAGGAAATTCAAGTTGATTCCATCAATGTCATCTCCAGCTAATTCACACTATCGGAAGCTACGTGTTACATGCCTGCTCGGCAGCCATGCTGATGTGGGACAATAATTTTGCCATCTTCTTTTGAAACTTTAAAAGCATTGGTGACGATGTTTTACCACCTTGAATAGAACAGAATTTAGACATACTGTGGGATAGCTTTAGGTTTGAGCTCTGCTTCTTCCTCTTATACTGTTGTAATTACACTAATATTTCGCACAGTGGGCAACTGGCTCTTTTCCGTTCATTCCTAAAAGGGCACAAACAAAGGTTGCACCGGTTTCCTTGTGGCTTCTCCTATTACCTTTAGGAAAGTAGTATTTACTCAAAATGGAGTAGCAGCTTTGTAGAGACGCCACCTTCCATAATACGACTTCCGTACTAATTTACCCAGTCGTGGGTGCGATGAAGCATTATCATCATTTTCGAGCCTGAGCCGAGTTTCCCATTTATGTAGCAGGAAAAGTTTGTGTCAGAATGTTTGTAGTTGTCACTTCTGTCGTCCGAACCTTGTGACTTTTCCCGATCCTTATCTGTATTCATTTAGTGAGGAAGGTAGAAACTTCAACAAGAGCGCAAGGCTGCCATGATTTTTATAAGAGGTATTAAAAATTTAACCTGTCTCGTTAATCGACATGCAATCAAAACCCTTTTGTCCTCGCTACATTGACCTGAATCATTCGAAATCAATATCCCTATTTCGGTCGCACATAGTTCCTTTGTGTTGGCCAACAATAATTGTTATCACCAGGACATGTATGTATAAGGTTCGTGGTGTGTGGTATAGTTACACTAATACTAGTATATACGTGCACACATACAAACCGGAACGGATGTCACTAGATTCATGCGAATTTGCCCATGACAGGAGAACAAACCACACCAAATCCTGGGTGGTTGAGAAACAAATCGTATCTAGGAAAATCAACAGGATTAATAGGAAAACCTACACTTTCTATTGATTTAAAATGAGTTACAGGAGCATACAATTGGGGGATAAGCCCCATCTGTCGCCTTCGCCTTATACCAACAAAATTCAGTACTAATGTTAGTACAACACAATTGGCCTTCCATTATTCCTGCTAGTATTTGTATTGCAGTTACGTGGTTAGAATGCAGATTGTGAAGAAGCACGTTTTTGTCAAAAGAGAGAAGTAAATTATGCAACGTAGGTCACATTATATGGGAGACAAATTGTAATCGTCCCTTCCGAAATTAGGCTAAGTATAGCGTGACCACATTGTAAATGGAATTCCAAGCCGGTACAAAGAGTGTACATATAAGCCCAATCGTATTAAACGGCCGTTAAATTTAGCGCAGCCATGTAACCTAATTTTGAATCACAACCTATCTTCGACAGTGCAAGATCTGCTGGTGCTTACCTGCTGAAAAAAGGAAACAAGGAATGGGCTCGTGAGTGGTTCACATACCAACTAAATATGCTATTTCAACCCGATACGGCAGACGGGTTTCTGGTCACAGCACATGTATTACCGTAAATATTTGCGCCGAAACACGGAAGTGTTGGAATTTCAGCCTTAAGCGGTGAATGTAACGTCTGAGGAGGACAGGAGCAAACATCCGGAGCACCAGGTAATGCACAAATTTTAAAGCTTGTTACTTTGCTATGGTGATCTGTAGTAAGACAGGTTGCTTCTTAAAGAACGTACTGAAATAGGTGGCACGTTTTACGTACTTTTTACAACGGCTCACAGGAACTGTGGCTGCTTTCCCTAGCAGATGCGTTGAATGGCTTGGCAGTCGATGTTGCTCGTCTCGACTTGTTTTAAACACTTGACTAATTGGACTCTCATGACCTTTATGCCAAGGTTTAAAAATGCGGCATTGGTGACACTCATTTACTTTGGATCAACTACTCAATATAGCACAATCCTTTGGAGGTATAGTTACGTGAATCCCTGTTAGATCTTATCCAAATTGAATGCGCTGTGTCATAAGTTACGATTTCCGGTCCCAACTGTTATTAATATTCATTGACGGTCTAGCGAATAACTTTATTTTGCTCGCGTGATCTCGATGAGGTCAAAGTTCGGCGGACGATAAATACGCCAGATAACCACGTACAGCTTCATAACAAACTCGATTGCATTTATGAATGGCGTCCCGGAAGTTTTTGCGTATTATACATAATTAAAGATTGAGTGTTCTATTTATGACGCCGGTTGATCAACACTTTTGAGTATTGTTCTCGATTGGTTGAATCAGGAAGACTTCGGTTGCTCAGAGCAACAAGTTATCACATCAAAATGACATGCAAAAGGTAGAAACCATACGGAGGACTTTTGCTTGCTGATATCTATCTATCTTTCCCAACCGTTTTCCACATACATAGGTTGCCATGTAGAACATCCAATTCAAGCATGGATCCCAAGGAAGAATTGCGGTCAATCTGCTTTGATCCTTTCACAAGGATGGGTTACCAAAATGCCGAAGGACTATGCTGCTTACCCCACTAACAGAGGTTCAGCATTCGGGCAGTTGTCAGTGATCGCTGTCGGCGTTTACGTGATGATCTCATCATGATTCATCAGACTTTAGGTAACAGCAATCACTCATGCTACCCGCTTTCATAGCTCATCACAACAGCCGGCTGAGGGAGCACCATTTGGAACACACGGAACAATACGGCAGGCTGGAATGCAAATAAAATTTCTTCTCGTTACCTGTTTGCTGGATATGAGAATCAATCACAAAAGCTGTTATTTCAGCTTTTGCATTAGCTATTTTTAAAGCGTGTCGATAACGCGTTGGCTGCATTATGCCACATCTAATAACGCACGTAGTCTTACCAAATCTCAAGTAACCAAACCGCATCAATTCACCCCACTTTTGTTTAGAAAACCAAAGACGATAACGTTAGAACTTAGATAAAATCATGGATAAACCCTTCAGGTAGACAAATTTTTAATAGACAAGCTCAAGGTTAATGGTCATCTCTCGTTTTATTTGTAACCCCTGGCCGGCTATCTAGTAGGATGTATTAAGCTTTGATGTTTATATGCCGTATACCAGTGATCGTGGCGGAATATTTAAAGGTGACTATTCCATTCAGAAAAAACGATACGAGATGTCCAAATACAACGGCTGTTTGATTGGTTTTCTAACTTATAAGTTTTCTGTTACTGAGAGAAAGCCAGCACATTCTTGCGCAAATCCATGAATTTCCTAAGGTATCTGATTGACGTTTTTCCACTTTTTTAATCAGTAAAGGGCTTGGGCTATAATGAAAGCCAAAACTTGTATAAAAGTGAAAACCTACAGCTTGTTTATACTGAGCACAAACTTGCTAACCGTATAGAACTTTTAATCAAAAATATTTATTGCAGCTAATTTATTTCTATGTACTAGCGCGAAGGCTGATTCGTTATGCACCTTTCTACATATTTACAGACTTGGTACTATGATTGTGATAGATATTTACCCAGCTAATCCACTGATTCACCTCACACTGAATCGGACTGAAACGACTTTGCAAAGATTAAGAATAATTTCAGAAGTAACGAGTAAAGATTTTATTTGAGAACTGGCGTAGGATAGGAAGTTCGCGTCGACGCAACTGACAATACACTCTGCAAATCTTCCGCTTATCCGTACATTGCTATAGATTTCACTGAGTTCCTGGCATCAAAAGAAAAATAAACTCCAGTAATTTTAAAACCCGTTAATGCATCTGAAATGACAAGAACCAGTCTTGAAAATCTTTTCCATTTTGCAAGAATATGGTCTGAATCGTAGCACTGGTCAACGGCCTACTAATAGCCGTGGCGTCGATTGGAAACATGTCCTAAATATACCACCATTTGTCTAATTCATGAAGCTATTTTGGTACAACAGCTGGCTGCACATCTGTGGGATCAATTTGTAATCGGATGCTCCCCGCTCTTA
Organism: Dicrocoelium dendriticum; assembly: GCA_944474145.2. Taxonomy (NCBI): domain Eukaryota; kingdom Metazoa; phylum Platyhelminthes; class Trematoda; order Plagiorchiida; family Dicrocoeliidae; genus Dicrocoelium; species Dicrocoelium dendriticum. The sequence continues at coordinate 63,435,656 of OX104071.1, read as the reverse complement.
CTAGTGGATAAATCTTTTCTGAAAATGTAGTCGCGTAAATGCAGTAGTTCCACAGATCTGAAATGCAGCCTTCATATTACTGGTGTTTTGAGGGGAAGCTTGCTTATCTTCTAAATGCAACCTTGAAAACAATTCACTTCAGTCCCTACTAGGTCCGGTATCAAGAAGTATAGGTCTGGTGTGCACACACCAGTTAGCTTCAGTTTTTCTATACACCGGTGGTACGTGATCACACTCTGTGTTCTTTGTTGGAGGCATCCTGTTCCAGATTCAGCTGTCACTGCGGCCTCCACATGGACAGTCAAAGGACGCCTGCGCATTCAGAGGGACCAGATGTGGCTCAGGATGCACTAAATACATTTGCATTCATACACCCCATATCCAGTGTAAACCCGAAAGAATAAGACCGGGAGGTATGTGAATGAGAGGCACGTTTCATTAACGGAGCCGGCCCACATCTCTTCAATATGTACAGCAGCAACTTTGAGGTTTTTCCATGTTGGGAAGTATGCCTACCAGACGTACACAGGGCGGTGATTGTGTCATGGTTCACTCCCTATTGGATGCATAGAACCACTCTTTGAGCCCAGCACGGGCACCCACCTACCCAGCAGTGTTTCAAATCCTCCTGAAGCCACTACAGACGACGTGGTTGATAACAGACATGTAAGCACCATGTCACCATTCACAACAAGCGCAGCCACACTGGGAATAGCAACCAACTAACACAGCACTTGAAGGATATTAGACACATATAATTGACCTGGAATACGCAGTAGAATAAAAAAAAATGAGCAAGTCAAATAAAATGGCGTACCATTTATCTATGTGACTGCGTCATAATCCGTTCCAGCCTGGATACATGGAACCACTCTTTGAGCTTTGGTCAGCGAGACGAGTCTATCTCAATGTGGCAAAGCCAATGCTATAGCGCGCGCGTTCAATCGCAAACAGTGTAGTGCATCACTCGGCTCCCTCAATCTTGTTCTCGTCGAGTAGTGTGCACACGTTCCAGCACCCAATGTTGAGCGCGTACAATTACGATGGGCAACCAATCTTGTGGTAACCTGTATTGAAGCAAGTAGTGGGTAGGGTGAAAAAGACGAGGTGGATATATTGTGCAAGGGGAAAAACGGGAGAGGTCAACTGTGACAATTTTTCGATTATCCACTTCGTGGCGTCGCAACTACAATCGTCCTGACTGAGGGAAACGTAGGCGCATGAAGGCCACACAACCGTTTCAGGATAAAGTACCCATTGGTTTTCGATGAAATGGATGTTCCTATTGGACACTGAGGTATGCTTGGTAAAATTGACCACATTAGGACAAGTAGGGGCATCGCTGGAAACAACTTTAGCGCAAGAGGGTTGTTGACGGTATCCTACCATTAAAACATTCAACTCTTAGCTTATCTGGAAATTTTGCCATGTTTAGTATCGAGAAGTCAACGGTACTAATAACGTAGCCCCTACCACAATCCGCTCGGGGCGCACCGGTTCCCGCCCCCATGATATGCCTTTGTATCCACCCCACTGTATGCCGCTCTGCGCCGACCGATGCAGCATGAAATTACCTGTATTGGCATAATTCGTGGTAAGTGGTTGGATCAGGATACTGCCAGCGCGCCCACTTCGATCCTCAACCAAAGCCAGAAAGGCAGCATACCATACACAATGAAGCAGTGAACCGGCCCACATGATTGTGCATCTTGGCTAGTAGCTAAGTGGATGTAACCCCACTGCCAAGCAGCGGTCGCCACGAAAGATCCAGGAATGAGCCCACGGCGCAACAATGGGAACAGCGAGTTGTCGATTCGTCCGGATCTCGCCATACAAAACCCATCAAGGTATGGAAGTCCCCTCAACACATTAAAATTTATGACATACAGACCGAAACAATGCCACTATTCAGTGAACTCGAGGCGTTCACGGTATTTAGGTTGATAAGCTTTGTCCTTACCGAAGAGGGTAAACTGAACCACTTGACAAAGCTTTAACCAGTTCGCGACTTTTCTCTTGCACATTAAGGCTCGGATGAACAAGACGATATATGATGCTGCAACTAGCGACAATTCTCCGCAACTTCATACCATCGCATAACAAAAGTAACCGTTTATTTGATTGTAAACCGAGTAAATGATCTGGTTAATATTGATGTTTTGCAAATTATTGACGCCGCCAAACAATTTTTGTTTAGGTGGTGGTCTTAGTGTTCATTGAGCTCGGCAGTTTGCTTGCAAACGTTTCCTCACCACCTGAGTTGACCACTGCAGTGCGCGTTTATGTAGCAGAGCGGTGCGGTACGAAGCGTCAATGAGCGTGAGTGATCGATCTTCTAACCGTCAGTCTGAGTTTGGATGGTTCGACTGGCATATGACCATGGAACTCGATCTCAGTTGCCTCGTAACTTACGTGCACGTTCCTCTTTGGTTGTCGTCGTCGTTTTTTGTAAAACTCCGGCGTTCTGTTCGGTTAGATTTTGTTCACTAATTCGGTGATCTTCCTTCCGTAGCGCTGCGTATATATCATCTGTTTCAACGAGTCAGTTAATTGAATTGTCTGTAGACTACCATGTTTCCAAAAAAGTCTCTAGCTTGCCTCGAATTTCCACGGGCTAGGATCTGTAGGTTCGCTAGCTCGAAGTACGTGTCCAAATGCATGCTTGTAGACCACAAATGAGGTCTTCGGCATTTTATTCGATAGGAAAAACGTCTGAAACCTTGCCTTTTGAGTTCTTTTCAGTGCATTTGAGACAAGGTTCGACAGAGCTTCTCTAAGGCTGCCAGATAAGATACAACCTAGTACTATGCACCGCTGTTCACCGTAGCTACATCCTACTTTGTCGTCTCACACTTACCACAGTAGTTTTACGTGCATTCTACTGCAAAACGCCTTTGTGATTTTTGTCCACCCGTGTGCCGAGGACATGCCACCACTAAAACCGCCGACTCGAGGACAGCTCCGGCTGACGAGGCTCAAGTTCAAGTTCAAGGGGGACTGGAACAATAGCATGCATCCCCTAAGTGCTCCTTTTTGTGGGTGTCCTTGATACAGGAGTTGCTAGGTGTGCTCCGACTTCTTGATACATGTAAAACGAAAACACACGAAACTCACCCTGGTCCATTAATTTAATGCCTACTTACCTTGCATTAACAGTCCCTGATGTACTAGTTACATGGAGTAAGTAAGAGAGGAAGAAAAAGCGCAGGTAAAGAGTAAAGGAACTCTTTCGAAAGAAAAGGATAACACCAATAGCGAGTGAAAATACAGAAAGCTGGATCGAAGTATGAACATGGGAGTTAGTTAGGAAAAGGGAATGTTTCGTGTTGCCACCGAAGATCATCTACTTGACACTCAGACCATTAGCGGTAGCTACCTTGACAACATTTTCTGGAAGCAAGTTCCAGTGCTCGATGACTCGACGCGATAACCATGTCTCCGCTCTAACTCGATAGGACGGCGGTTTGTCCAGTTTCATACAGTGCCCGCGGGGACCAGCTAATCTTGTAGGACTAAATAGCCAGGACAAAGCCGGACCAACCATCCCATTCAAAATACGGTAGGTTAGGATTAGGTCCCCTCTTATCCTTCGATAGTGCATTGAATGCATGGGCAAATTAAGTAGGCGTACGGAGTACGTTTGTCTTCGTAACCCCTCGATCAACCTAGCACCGACACGCAACACCCTTTCTAGTGCCGTTTGGTCCCGGACAATGCATGGTAACAGACCTGCACGCAATATTTAAGTGGGGTCACACGAACGCTGATAAGTGTTTCACAAACATATCAGCAGTTTGTATCTCGAAATAACGATGGATAAAAAACAACATCCGGAAACATTTACTAGCCGCCTTCTTCCAGTTGTCTCCAGAGTGTAGAGTGGAACGGTGGACGAGACCTAGATTAACCTGATGAGTCAAGTGGGGAACTTCACTACTATCGAGCACATAACTTGTGGAGGAATCCGGCACTCGGATACTCAGCGCTATACAATTTTCCCGGTTTATGGGCAGCAATCACAAGACAGACCATTCCCAGAGTCTATGTAGAGCTCGTTGAAGAGCCGCAGGACTTCTACGGAAATCAACAGTAATCCAGAGCTTTAGGTCATCAGCAAATAAGAGCGATGGTACTTCAAGCTCCCCAGTCAAGTCACTCCCCTAATCTGCGAACAACAGCGGACATAGGGCGGAGACTTTAGGCACGCCGCTAAGGAGAGCTAGTCGAAACGAAAACCTGTCTCCCACATTAATAAGTTATTTCTGTCCCTCCAGAAAAGCTGACACCCACTGGAGAGCGCGACCAGATATTCGCTAAGACATCAACTTCAGTGCAAGTGGCGAATGGCGAAATCAATAAAAACCACGTCCAATGCAAGTCCACTGTCTAAGGCTTCAGCGTAGCTCCCACGAGCTACCAGCAAGTTCGCTTGACACGAAAATCGTTTGCGAAAACCATGTTGTGCGACGCTAAGCAGGTTAAGTTTATTAAACTGGTTCTCCACTGTATCCCTCAGTAGTTTGTCAAGTAATTTAACTATCACGCTAGTCAAGCTGACCAGCCTGTAATTAACCGGTAGGTCTTTGTTACCGGACATGACAATCGGGCTGACAACAGCCTCCTTTTATTCTGTAGAGAAGACAAGTTGTTGAGTGACTTCTGAAATACACAGGTCAGAGATCAACAGTTCCGCTGCTGATTCGTGCAGCAATTCTGGATGAACAGTAGGTGGACTGGAAGCCTTAGTTGGGTTCACTTTTTCCAACAATCGGAAGCAGCCCCAACCGTGTGACCAGCATGACGTAAAAGTGCATACAAACAAACTAACCATGGGTCGGAGCAGTTTGTCCGCCGGAACTGCGGTTAACAACAAACCCAAGGTGAATTGTAGCGCAGACAAGCAGACAGCAGAGATGATCCCAGGAGTCAGGTGCCAATTCTACGCCAATTCCTACGATGCAGCAAAATTGAACATAAAATGTAACGGATAAAGCAGCCTACCGACAGGTAAGTTGTGGTTCTGTGTATCATGTTCAGCAAATCCCATAGTTAGGATTGTTCAAACGCTGACTTCGAGGTGTGAAACCTTAGCTGCTGTCAATAGAGCAAAACGGACTAATCGCGGTATTGGGAGGGAAAAGCTCTGAACTCGAGTTGCAGATTAAACTGTTAAGTAGTCTCAATCTAAAATCTGTTAAAAGACCCAAACTCTCCAACAAAAATGCTACACAGTCCAGTCAAAAATGAACACCATTGGTTAGAAAAAACAATGACGACAGGCCCGTTGATTGGTCGCCAAAATCTCGCGAAACGCTGCAAGACATACAGAGCTGTACCCAAATATCGCGATCACCTTCGTTATTAGCTGGGCAACAACAATTGACTCCGAAGGATAGTGCGATTAATGGCGGTGCACATAATCAGTCTTTCTATAGCCTTGGCCTGTCTTGCACACCAGATAAGATAATCGCTGCCACCCGTCAGATCCCCGCACACAAGGAACTGCAAAACAAACATTTACTACGCAAAAAGGGCGATGACAGTGATATGTTTCAATGTCCCATAACCGACTAGCGACAAGCCGAGGGGCAAAACCGCGGGGCTGAAATAGTCTGCGCACTGGGACGGAAATGGCTCTCAACTAGTCTTACACGCATGTCACGAAATCCGTCATCTCCACACGTTGGGGAACCTCGGTTACGGCGAGTAACTTTTGACAACACACGTGACCTGGGAGATGTTCACTCAGCAAGCCACATTCTAGTGAACTATTCTGTCACGGCGTGCATTTTTCCGGACAAACTATGGGCAGAATGGCAGGGACGGAAACCTGACCCGAACGTGTCACGACAAAATCGGAGGAAGAAAGTGGTACTGGTTAATGTTGTACCAGAATTAAAGCATGACGATAACAATGAACGATGAAAGCACGACAAGGAAGAATGGAGGTACATCACAGAGCTCTACTAAATGCAAAATATCGTAGGTTTTGAGGTCACCTGTCGAGTTGCTTCCACAAACTACCAAGGCCAGACATTTTGAAAGTTACCCTGCCTGTGCCCGAAATGATATCAGTGACGATCCAAGCTTTTCATGAGAATAGGAAACTTGGGCCACTAGCAGCACGGGTAAGATCATTCCTGCCATCACTACAGACCCCAGAAACAGATGAGGCTGTCTCGCTTGTACCTACCACGGATCAGCCAATCGTGCTAACACCCGTTTAAATAAACCTCAGCAGACCCGCAGTATTTGTGCCAGCCACTCACAACAAACCGAGCTCTTAATGTGTCAACAAATACAATGCTGCTACACCAACATTTAGAGGTTGTATTCTAAACTCTCAGAACTGAGTCATCGGCATGTAGGTACAAGTTGGGACGGCATAGCATTTACGAAAGCTTGGTTTTTAAATGACATACTTGATCCGAAGATTAAACTCAGGGCGATGTCCGTCATTCGGAATGATCGTTCATCTCGCAGTGGCTATGGTGCTATCAATTGTCGAGAGTACTTGAAATCTGAAGCCCTTACCGAACAATCCATTGATTTTCTTGACGTATTACTTTGATGACTGCAGCTAGCACGTTGAGATGTTCGGTCACAGAAGCAGACACCGGATGCTTGCTACTTATAAGTAGCATTCAGTTAAACGCTCTCCGCTACGCTGTTTCACAAAAGGACTCTCACTATATTATAATGGGCGACTTCAATCCACCTTCAATACCATCAGTAACCCCTAATGGGCCATCATTCAAATCGAAACTCCTAGGGTTCTTGGACATGGCAGTTTGGTACAACCATGTGTATCAACCAACCAGACACCGCGGTTAGAACAAGCCATCACTCTTGGACTTTACCTAACTAATAAAGAGTGGATGATTGTGTCAGTAGCATACAATCTTCCAATGGGCCGTAGCGACCACACAGTCCTAAAGTCTGGTTATGTGTGTTATGCCAATGTTGTTGATAAAGAAAGAGGGGCTAAACGAACTATTACAGACAGTTTTACGCTACACCACTTAACAGTAACGGTTGCATGAGACCCACAGCCGCACAGTTCAGCGAATGACACATAGAATGAACTGAAAGACAATACCAATTGGGTCATGCAATTAACATGGAAGGTTGTACCATTAGGAGCATCGCGCCGGACCAAAGCGTAGATCCGAAGTAGGACACATAAATGGATCAACAGAAGTGTTGAGATCTGGAGACAACATTCGCTAAGCCCATGTGATACCAAATTGCAGAGTTATAAGCAATCAGAAAATACTGCAGTCTCATTAGAGCTGATAAGTACGAATGGCAGGAGACCATGGTGCCGAAACTTACGAGTAATACCAAATTACTATAGAGAAATGGGAAGGGCAAAGAACGATTAAGTCCAGAATACCACCACTAAAGACGGTCAGTGGCCTAACCAATACTACTGTGCATACCGCAAATGCTCTACTCCTGCTATTTGGCCCAGTGACTACAAATACAATGGGACTTTCGACCTATCAACTCAAAACAAATATCGTTGTCTTATCCATCGGCATGTTTACCCCAACAACTGTTTCAAGCAAATTACAGTCCCTACGCGTTTACAATGTCCTTGGAGTCGACCTGATCTGCCCAAAAGTCCTTAAAACGCTCCCACTATAGCAGTAACAGTTTCAGTCTTTTTCCAGGATTTGCTTAACTCTCATACACTCCCACCAGTGGAAAAATGAAATTAGCGCTCCAATATATAAAGGAGGTAAGAGATCGGATCCTGCCAACTACCGACCTATTACTCTCTTTTCTGTTTTAACAAAAGTGATGGAATCAGTAATCGACGATAAACTGACGTGATACTTTGAAAGTTTACAAATAATTTTGTATGCATAATATGATTTCAGAAGCAGACGATCTTACCTCACCAATTCGATGATTACTCGGGACACATGGACCAGGGTGGCAGATGAAGAAGTCTCTTTAGTTGTTATTTACTTCGGTTTTTCTAGGGCATTCGACGGGTCAATCACTTCGTTAGCCTCCAAAAGCTTGCTGCCTACCTTACCAACGGTTTCCTGCGCACCTGGTTGTAAGACTATTTACATGATAAGGCAATCAAGATAAGAGTAGCTGAAACTCACGCTGAAAACCTGTGTCTCCAGTGGTGTGCCGCAAGGTCCTTCCTCGTCCCGCCACCTTCCAGCAAACATCCTATCTTTGACGCAAATATTTGGAGATGCTGCTAAATATGGAGAACAATTCGCTCAGCATCCGACCATGTCTATCTCCAGGAAGATCTGGCTCAGATTAACGAACGGGCGGAAAACAACCAGCTCCCTCTGAACCCTGAAAATCACCGCCAATTAATGGTTCGTCGCGGTTTCAGTAACAATTATGTTCCAGGATATCACGTGTTGCGACACGTGACTAATGAACGCGACTTAGGTATAATTGTTCAAGGAAGTCTTGGTAATTCACTCCAATGTTCGAAAGCAGCAAATGTGGCTAACATGAAATTGAGGCATTTGAGGCGAGTTCTCGGCACTTTTGAGCAACGGCTAGCACCATGTATTTGTTCAACAAATACCTTCGTCCCTATGTTGACTATGCGGTTCAGGCCTGACGCCCATGGTTAACACGAGATATTCGTCTCTTGGTGCAACCCCAAAAAGGGAATACAAAAGCAACACGCGGACTATACGTTCTCAGTTACGAACTGTGTCTTCGTTTGTTTGGTGTCTTCTCCTCAGAATACAGACGGCTTCTCGGGGATCTCATCCTTACAAACCGGGTACTAACTGAAAAAGTATCGCCCATTTGCATTCCTGCTGACCCTAGCCATTTACATACAATGTTGAAGCCATCCTCTGTAGCGACACTCCAGTTTGGTTCGTAGAAAGTATTCTTAATCACTTAGAATCTGTTTCCCCTTGAATGCACTGCCAACATATGTGGTAAACACACATCAGGATATTCGAAAGACTATTAGAATGTCATCTTAGTGATAAACGCTACACAACAGTTTGCTAAAGTGCAGTGGCCTAACCACTGATACTTCACGTTCTATGTGGGAACATTTGAATTTGAATTTTCTTTTGCATATCGGCCCTGCGGGTCTTGTAAACTTGTGCTTTTTATCTCATCATACAATACTGAACCATTGAATTGTTGAACAGTGAATTCCAGCCACAGTAAATTTGATGTAACCACTAACCCCACAGTGTTGTCAGAGCAAGAATATTTATCAAAACTCAAGTTCTCCTGTTACTTTGGAAGGAGGCATGCATGCAAATTATACAACACGAGACCACATGGGACATAAGCCATTGGTAGTAAATGCATTCGATCGCATCTGGGACGAAAACATTACAAAACCTAAAAGCCAGGATCTTGCGTGGCCCTCAAGTAGGTTTTTGCTCACCTCGTAGAAAAAGTACATGTAGCTACTGCGAATGTCTACAGGGCAAATGACTTTTTTTCATTTTTATGTAAGTGGGCTATTTGTGACCTCAGTATTGTCTGTCTTGCTCCGTAAGCATTATAAATAACTGGGATAGTGCTTTGATTCCGCGTATCGTTTCATTTGCAAACAAAGTAAAAAAATCTTATAATAACCAGGAGAAAACATCCCGGAAGATAGAAAATACACTGCGATGGCTGACAACTCGGTCTTAAACATCTTTCAGTCGACAAGGCAGAAATAACACAGATCCTACCCAGCAAAATTCGATTGCTCCTCTGGAAAAGGGTAGAATATACTGTTGTCATGGAGCAAAATGAAGTTCAAATGCAACAAAATTCATATCGCATGAAAGCTGGTTATTTTTTGCTATGGACGTGGATGTTATTCAACTTACTGATTATCCTCCTATCGGATCCGACCGCCATGGAAGGCCTCAGAGAGCGAAACATGTCATAAATTACATCAACCAATCAGATCAAATACTCAACCTTCACCATCCGTTAAGATATGACAGAATGCAAGCTAAAATTTTGGAGCAGTCTTAGTTTTATTGTTAATGCAAAAAGTTTACCTAGCCCAAAGTCACACTAGCGTCAGTTGAAGTGTTTGAAGATGATCTATCCTCAGCGTCACTACCGAAACTTCACTATGCAGTCTACAATCGCCTGGCGTCTTCAATAAAAGTTGTGCCGCATTCATCCAGACACTTGCTTTGACCAGCATAGTAACCTTTCCGACCGGAGTATAGGCACAATTAGATTTTTTCCTCACCAGCCACGCTGGACTGTATTTATGCGAAAATAAGCCCTCCTCGGTAACTGCAATAATTACATCAAAAATTATATCCTGTCTTTTACAGTAAGACTCACTCCGGCCCATTGGCTAATAGTCCATCAAAACTGTTCAGCATCCAATAATACGTGACTCCAAGCAAAAATACTTCTACTACTTTTAGAGTGCTCAACAACGAATATGTGTTCGTTCAGTATGAGCTTATTAGTGAACATTACTGGCTTTTGTTTTTATCTGTAGTGCCCGGTCGAAATCAACTACTTTTGAGCAGATAGAGTCACTCAACCCAATTTAAACGAGTTAGGAAGGAAAAGCTTGGGGCTGCAAATGTAGTGTGGTTGCTCGATTGGTAAAATTTCTTTACCTATTTTTTCTGAGAATTTATGATGGAACAATTTGTACGTAGTGGCAAACCAGCTTTCTACCAGCTACTGCTACTTTACTGCTATCAATCCCGCACTGAAGATGCCACCTCGAATGGTGGTGAAACGTTTGCAACCAAGTTGCCCAGCTCGGAGAACTCCACAACAACTGAGCAAGCCTCCCGAGCTACCAATATTCCAAATCATTTCGAGTCATCTCCTTCCTCAACAAGTGAGGCAGAGATCTCCGACCAGTGAGCAACTAGTCACAATTCCCATCTTGCAAGACCAACCCTTGTTCATCACATCGGAGACTTGGAAACTCATAATACAAAATGCAGTTACTCATCCACCGAAGTAGAGAGGAAGGCCAAACGTCACATCGGCTCAGCTACCTCCCTATCGTCAACATAATAATGCACGCACACCGCTACCTTCCTGACAGGAATCAACTACCATCTATAATTCTAATTATTCCCTGTGTAACCGATGAATGGTCGCTCCAACGGAACAGTTTTCATACAATCATGAAGATTTCCCGTAGGCATATGACGACATGTTGAGTCTACAGATTTGTAATACGTGTACATGGTTAGACTCATACGCAGTGGATTGTTAAGGAACGTTAACAGGAACACAAGGGAGGGAAATGCTTATGTTGTTAGCATATTTAGTTTCTCCACTCGACTGAAATACTACATTCACACATCACACAGAATGAGATAACCCATTAGGTTCAGTATGACCAAATCTATCGGCAAACAACCTGGGTGATCCAGCCATCAAACTACCTGCATTGTTCACTACTGAACTCACACTAACCGTTTCGCTGGGGACACCGATATTTCCAGGTTCTTCGGAACATCACTGCCATATCAATCTGGAGGACAATCCAGGTTTCAAGATGAAATTGTAAAGTACAAATTGGTTTTGCTCATGAGAGCAAATGACACTTGATTTTCACGCTTTTCTCCAGTTGACTGGAGAAGTGGGACCTTAATCTTCCGGACATATTATCAATTAGTAGGCACCCGTATTTTTATACGTAGGGTAAAGTTTGATCGGAAGCTTTCCGACAACAGTCATACCAGACGGATTGCTTTACGCATTAGCGGTGCAACAGATCTAAATGTGCCGCAAACTTTAGCTGCCGGACAATTGGTTTGCGTTGAATCCAGCAAATCACCCTATTCGTGTAAACCCATCTAACTGGTTGTGCACAAAGCGATACTGAAAACATATAGCACAAAGTGGTCGTCAGGGCTGATTGCTGGAGAATGTTGACTTGTGTACCTGCATTGGATCTCCCCTGTGCACGTGCTCACCACTCACAATCTTACTCTTTGTTTCACACTAACGTACGCTTAAGATCCGCTGGTATGAGCACAGTGAATAGAAATGAAAAGAAGGAGATGGCGCAGATGAGAACGGGGTAATAGGCTACTGAGCTTCCATCGCTGGTTGTCCACTTGTATAGACAAGTGGCATCTATGTTAGGATGCGGGTATTTTAGTATGATAAGCTGAGTTGACGTATTAAGCCGAGGTAGGGTATTCCGACCACTTAGACCTTACTTACCTGTGACCAAGCCTTGGGGTGTTCAGATCAATCTGGAAGAGGAAGTTTGTGGCATTGCAGACAATTGGGGGAGGGCATTTTTGAATATCGGACATCCTGATTCTACAGCCAATGTTGAGCGACGATCCCTCTGGAGTGCAGGGCATCTTTTTCACATCATCATTCGCTTGTCGTGTATGTAACGTTTGAGTAGGATCAAGAACCCAGACAAAGCGATTTTGGCCTACTTGAACACAGATAAGTAAGTGAAAGTGTGTTATGCAGACTGCACGTGGTCGCATAGCTTTGCAGAATGACCTCTATATGGCCTCTGGGTGGCCAGCTCCTAATATGCTCGCATTTAGTGCGTTCATATGTAAAGTACTGAGCAAAAGCCACCCGAGAACCTAGGACTAGCGGCACATTTGAATGCGTTTTAGTAGCGCGTTTATTATGAAATTGACCAGAGAGTGCTGGTACAGCATTATCTAGGTTGTGCTAAGCAACCCAGAATTAGTGAGAAAAGTGAATAAAGACTTGAGCCTTCCGCGGAGGAATTCTGGTTGGTCTGAACCCATGATCTTTTCTCGACATCTTAACACTTACGTGGGGTCACACGTAGCATACGCCCCTGGCATAAACTTGACCTAGCTGCTCTGGAATATACAGAACGAAGAGCGACCAAAAACGTAGACAGCTGCCTCTCTACGCTGCCAAGTTAGGTTGAAGGCCCTGGGATTTTCCAATGAGCAATAAGAGCCAAGAGATGAACATATATTTGTATCGGCTCCGCGAGAGTCTAAGGCACACGCAAACAAATTAAAACTCTGTTCGTCGCAATCAGCCGACAATTCAGATATGTCAAACAGCTGTCCGGAAAAGCACCAGACGACCGTTTCGCCCTATTGGGGCTCATCAGCGGTGCGCTTCCTTCGGTCCTCTGCGGAGGATCGAGCCAAAATCCTTCCATTCATAAGTAATACCAATTCGCCCGTACGGATTCCACAAAATGCTATGTCGATTCATAGCTGCCGTAACCGGGAAGTCCTGACGCCGAAAGGCCGACCGCTGTCATCTGCATGGCAGGTGCCTGCATGGCAGTGGAGGATGCGTCGGGCTATATCGCATTTAGCTAACAATTCACGATAGTCAGATACCGTCCTCCATGGCGCAGTTGCATAAGCTGCGGGCTGGTTGGCAAGAGCCACTAGCAGTCATGGGTTCGATCCACCGCAGAGGACCGAAGGATACGCACCACTGATGAGCCCCAATAGGACGAAACGGCCGTCTGGTGCTTTTTCGGAAGCTGGTCGACATATCTGAATTGTCGGCTGATTGCGACGAACAAAATCTCACCAAAATCCTTCCATTCATAAGTAAATTAAAACTCTTTCACCAAGCCACATGCAGAGGCCAACATTTGAATTTGGCCACATACTATAGCTGGTTAAATGTCTCTGAAAGTATTTCTCCCGTCGTTTATTCCATTCGTGAAATTCTCCTCCAAATTCTGTCACTTATGCCCCCACGGCAGTGGAATACAATATCTTGATGCGTTACAGCACCCGCATTAAATGAGTTAAATTCAAGTTAATGGGACAAGACACAACGCAATCCAATTGTTTGTACATGAGAAACTACCAGTGATTCCACCAACCTGCGTTACTAGTTTCACGTTATCTTACTTTTACCTGCACCGTTTACGTACAGGACTTTTGGACATTTACATTTTACACTGAGAACCATTTGGTTCCATTGATCTGATGGTACCCAGGATAAATAGAGAAGATCTGACTAATGAGACAATGTATGGGATTCCTTATGAAATTTTGGCTGCAGATCCAATCATGGAATTTTGCTGTATTGAAATATTTTTATTCCTGCATCACGCCATCACTAGAGCAAAAGTCACAAAAACTGGTTTGCGCTTAACTGTCCCATCCAACCAGCATTCAAATTTACCACAAAGTCCGATCCAAACCCATCAGTCATAACACAGGTTAGGCACTTTTGTTGGACCTCGACACGAACAGATATCATAGTACCATTACATTGTATATCATGACTCCCATATCCGTCCCCACGTCGAATATGCCGTCCAGACTTGGTGCCCATGGTTAAAACTGGACATTCATCTCTTAGAGCAGCCCCAACGAAAAGCTATGAAGGCAAAACGCGGTTTATCTGGTCTCAATTATGAAGTGCGTCCCAGTTTAATCGGAGTGTTTCCCTCCGAATACCGACGACTACGCGGAGATCTCATTCTCGCATACCGGATATTAACGGAAAGCGATCACCCGTGCAAATCGCTGCTCACCCTAGCTTCATATAAGCGATCGAGATGTCATAACCTCAAGCTGATAATCCAACACTCCCGATTAGACTGTAGAAAATATTTTTCCTCTCTTAGAATCTGTTCACAATGGAATGACTTGCCAACGCATGTGGTAAACGCTCCGAACATTACAGCCTTCAATCATTTGTTAGACATTCATCTGAGTGAAAAACAACACATTGTGGTGTGATGTACTTGGTTTAGACCACTGGCATTTCAGTTCCATGTCGAAATCTAATGATTTTTATTTATTTTGCATTTACCATCCTATGGATCTTGTAAAGCCAATGCTTTTTATCCCATTATACACTATTGAACTATTGAACTATATATGGTTGGCATCATCCGGTTTCCAAATGCCTGTCATGGTGGCCAGCCACAGGAGGCTTGCGCCTACACAGGGACCATGGGTAGCTTGTGCTGCACCATCCACAGTTCCAAATGCACACACATACACCCATATCCAATGTAAACCCGAAGGAATAAAACCGGGAAGCATGTAGATGGGAGTCAAGTTTAATCAAAGGAGCCAGACCACACTCCTTCACATGCAGACACAAGCACGCTGTAGTTGGGAAATCAGGCGCATGCAAGGCGATTGCTGGACCCTATTCCGCTCCACACTGAATGCATGGAATCATTCTTCAAGCCTAGCACGGCCACGGTGACCGTGTACCCCGTCACCTTCAGCAACGGCTGTCTCCTGGAGCCAGTATGGACGAGGTAATAGGTACTAGACAGGTAGGCACCTTTGCAACCTGCACATCCAGCGCAGCCACACCGGGGATGTCGAACAACCGCCAATCACTTGAAATGACATCATCAAATAAAATATATCTGTTAAAGCATATGGCTACGCAGATATAATTCTTCGCTATATTAGCATATGAAGTAAGTTGGTTAGCAACGAATCCACGATAAGTAGAAAAGCTCTACAAATTGTTTAAAAATGCTACGCAAGCGATAGAGTTAATGAAGATAACCACCATTAGCGTAAGCAACGAGTGCAAGTTAATAGACTTTTCAGTTTGTCAGGACAAACCAAATAAAGTGGAATGGATTTTATTCACATTAAAAAGACCTAGTTTACGTGTGAGTTGGTTTCGCCCAACTGCGGTGGGAATGCTTCATGTATGTAACATCGGCCTCGGCGTGAGGCACGTGAGATTATATACATATATATATATATATATATATCGTGCATAGTGTAATCGCGACGCTATTTATCCACTTTGCATATGTTTGTGTCCGGGTGCATTTTATCAGAGTCCCTTGAGTAAGTGAAGTCAAGGCGTAAGTGAAAGGTTTCGACGGGTTAACTACACCGTAATCGGATGTGAATATACTGAAAGTATCACTTGGGTTTTACTTGGATAGCATTCATCTCGCTGCACGCTTCGCATCATAACAGATCGGGGGCTTGGGAGCCAATATTCGTGTAAGCAAATTGGTGCAGAAAAGGCGATTTTCAACCGACGGTATAAACATGCGCATTTCTACATCGCATGCATACGATCTAAGTAAGGTGCTTCATTCAGTAGCAATAATGTGTACTCACGATTTCTCTGAGTGGTGACGTCTGTATCTGTCAGAGAATATTAATGCCAGGAAGTCCGCAGATTCTACGTCAAGCAGAGACTCCAGTTTCGCAACGTTTAAGCGTTAAACATTGGTGCACTTTCGACATAAAATATCCATCCCAATTGTAATATGGTTGAACTCAATTGACGGTTGCGTGATGCATCATAAATGTTACCCGGATTAGTATGAGGCAAGATAATTTAGGGTTAGTTACGGTGCCGAATGCTATATGGGTACTAATCATCAAATGTTTACGGCACATCCTCGTTAGTACTTTGATTTAGGTCACTACGACACAGCCGTACTTCTGACTGGTAAAAGTGACCAGTAGCACTATCATCAGTGTGGCTACATGTATTTGGGTTGAGCGGATTATATTGGTATTTGTACCTTCCAAATGTCCATCTCGTTTACTGCTTGTAAATCCCCTGCACACTCTTTGCTCCTCGCTCTTACGGATTCGCTTTCCACTCCACTTAGCCTTTGTAATATAGATTCTGCTTAGCTGCTTCTATCTAATTTGCCTTTAACTATTTGGCAGGTCAATGTTACTGAATAGTATTCGAGGTGCGCCAAAACTTTCTCTCTTGTAGCCTAATGGATTTGAATACCGTTACGAAATTATGTGCGGTTTATTTGTTAGCTATGTAAACATTGATATCCCATGCCTCCATACTCCCATGTATGCCCTGCGGCTAGGAGGAATATTGCAACAGTCAACTCGGAGGCTGGGCGACCCTTCAAATAAAGTGCATATTTTCTCACCACTGAGGATTTGCTAATGTACACAATTGTGGTTCGTCACAGCAGCTTCTAAATCGGATGGAGTATCGTGTTGGCCAAATGATTACAAATTTATTGAATCCAGTCAATTTTTCATATTTCTTTACATCTCCCTTAAGAATCTGATGCATTTACTGTAAACTGATTGCACTTTACGAGAAGAGCCTATAGTATTTATAACTTCACCAAGAATAGTAATTTTTAAATGAATTTTTGAGAATTTGCAAAGTTAACACGGAAAGCCATAAAGTGAAAGAGTTTTGCAAATGCTGAGAAATTGGCTGATGTTACATATACAATAGTTACGTAAACCGACGGTTACAATGCTATCCTAAAGCTTTATTTCTTACTGCAGTCTACATTTCTGGATCACACTTGAATGTTTTCGGATCAATCTATAATTATACTTAATATTTGTTCTTTTGCTTTTTCAGTGTATCTTCACAAGTATTGACGCAACCGTATTGGTGTGGTTTTTATCCCAGTAGTTCACAAGCTACATAGCACAGCCTGGTCCGGAAAAGCACCAGACTCGTTTAATTGACTTCGTCTAGATTGTATTAGCATAGCACGAGAAATTACATGAGTTAACCACTCGAAATCGAGCAAAAATTGAAAACTTTTGAGATATGGTGTTAAAGGATAAGATTGGTGTTAGCCAACTGCCTGTATGACAACTTTCAAAGAGAGCGCAAATAATTGACCAAAGTCATCTAAATGCTTCGGTACATGTGGTCGCAGAAGAGCAACAACAACTCGAGGCAACTTACTTCTGCTTGGGGAATGCTGAAGGAATCGCAAAGCATCAAGCAGACGGCTGTAAGGGATGTCGGAACAGCATGGTGTCACAGTGAATTCCAGAAATGTAAAAAGACGACCTTTAGATTCCCGACTTCCAGCCTGCAGGCCTCTGAGAAAGCAAAACTTGACCAAACAAAAGAAAGAATAAGGACAAGAATGGGCCAACCAGCTTGACAAATGGTCAAAAGAGGTGTGGGAGCGGGTAAGAACCAAAACCAGCAGCTGTTTAGCTACCTCAGATTATTTGACGGAAAGTCAGGCACGGAAACCGCTTAGTTCGTGCTGCCTATCGTTTTGTTCCCCCAATGTACTATTGAAATACTTATAATACTTTCGCTTTTGTGGAACCCAAAGTCTGTAGGCCCATGGCTCAGAGTAGCCTGCTTTCTGATTGGTCTGATATAAGTCGATTTGGTTCATAGCAATTAGATCCGAAGCGTGCACAACTAAGCTACCAATCCGGAAAAGCACCAGAAAATGGTTTTGTCCTACTGGAACTCGTCAGTGGTGCGCATTTCCTCGGTCCCCTACTGGAGATCAAAACCATGACCGCCGGTGGCTTGCACACCTAGGCAGCAGTTTATGCACTCCTGTACCCTCGGACGCCGCAGATTTTTGGACTACAGTGCTGAGTGTTACATTTTTTCAGTAGTACTCTGTTATACGTGATTTTTCTGTCTAAAATGTGCATCAGTGTTTTTCTCTTGGTGCCTTTTCAATCTATGCATAGTTGATGAATGTTCTCTCGCTAATTTCAGATTTCTCATAGATTATCCAACTGTTGTCTGTGTTCGTCATCTTGAATTTGTTCCACGGTAATTTCCATCAGGACCACCACACCGGTAACCCAAAACGAAGTATTTTCTGTGCTATTCAAACTTGTGCTGTTGGTAAACTGAGGGTTTACTTGTAGCAATTGCTAATATCGGTACCACTCGAAATTCGTCAACGTCTGTAGAACCGATATAAAGAATTACACTACTCCAGAATCACTTTGGTTCTGTCGGAATTGCATGACGGTTCCACTAGTAAAATGCGTACTATCGTTAACAGAAGATTAAGACAGTCTAGTCGCCGAAGCTGAATATTATTTGTATTCGTATATTGCTTTGCTCCAAACGACAATGGCGCATCTTGCACCTCATCCGTCTCCCTCAGTTGCTGCCTCGAGACCAACGAAAGGGCCACGCGTTCAAACGGTCAGATAGTATGAGAAAACTTGGAAATCACAAACCAACTCGTCGCCCCGACCGATAGAAGCATGCTTAGCCACACGGCCCAAATCTTCTTATCCAATCTATCGACTGCTGCAACATCAGGAACACCTACCCTTCCGACTTACAAACGAAATTCAAAACCCTCTAAAGAACGAGCCACCTATGCAACCGTTGCTGCTCGGTATAATTGAAATGCCACCTGAGTAGCCTCACCTAGTACAGCCAAAAATGGGTCAAGGACCAGGTGCAACCTGCAGAAACGTCACTAAATCCCATGATAACCATGCTTTCCACATGACGGAAAACAAGGAGGAACTATGAGGCATTTCAACTTATATGCAGTAAACTTCCTGAGACAAAGGCAAGCTCCTTAACGGATAACCAGCTGGATGATTTTAAGTAGTGGAATTTCCTTTGTGATAAATTCGTAGTTCAAGCCAGTCCGACTAATATACTTCGCATCACTAGACATCTTATCTTGTATCATTATGGGAGCCCCGGCTAATTCGAGTAACACTGGGATCGGTAGATGATGTCGAGAAGGTGCTTTTGTCGACATACCGCCTGCGGACTGAAAACTGTGAAATACGCATATTTCCGGATATACCATGGAACGAACGTCAGCCGGGAATAAACAATTCAAGCGACCACAAACGGAGGGTAACAAAAGTATTAGTTACGTTTACGGCGTTCCTAAGCTACCGACAACCAGCAACGAAGAACTTGACTCTCTTGACCTGGAAGAATGACGTTCCTTCTGCGAATCTCTCTGTGTGTTCGACCTCATACTTCAGTCGATTACACGGTTACCCGTGTCGCCAAACTACGGAGGCAGTGGCCCGAGGATACTGAAACTAACGGTGCAGTCACGACAGATGGCCGTGAACATAATCCGTAGTTGGCAGTTACTATGAAACACACTTCCTTCGGAACTACGACTGAAGACAGCAATTAGAGAGCTGCAGCCACTTGCCGTTCTCGCGGAAACGACACCACGCTAGACTCAATATAATCACAACAGAGATTCAGAAACCTGTGCGCTAAGGCCCGTAGCTATTGAGAAGGCTGCCGATTGACTACATACCGCAGGTGCAAGTGAGAGCAAAAACTATCCGGTGCCGGTCTCTCATCGATCGGAACAAATCCACATCATTCAAGTGCTCTAAGTCAACAGCTTTTGAGATCCGAGTAGCTTTCCTGTTTTACACCAATGCGCAAGACTTACTGAGTAAACTTTCCGAAATGCGGTCGCATCAAGGATCAGAAGTCCGCGACTCGTCGCTTTAACGAAGACATGGTTGCACCCTGTTATCTTTGACATGGAGACCGCACTGTTAGGCATGTCTGTTGTACTGCGTGACCGACCCAGCTAAGGGGGAGGGGTGGCTCTGGGCTTATGTAATGACCTCCATTGTGAGCTCATAGAGGATCCGGTCAGCACGGTACAAGATTCCCTTTGGTGCCGTCTACGTTTAAAAAGGGACAACACTTGCTAAGTGACTGTCATTTACCGCCCCCTTCGTCCACGCCCGAAATGCACTTCCATTTGACATCCGCAATAAGGCGGGTGATAAACACAACTTACAGTCACATTCTCATTAGTGGCGATTTCAATATCCAAGCTGTGGAATACCATGCGGCTCCCGGAGAACATTTTAAGGCCGATCTACAAGAGTTTGTCTCCAGTTACCGGCTCTACGGCCATATCAATACTCCCATCCGACTCCGAGAAAAAGATAAACCATCGACACTTCATCGGATATTCACCAACGAAGAACAACTGGTTGAGTGAGTGATCGTAGATGTTCCATTTGGCCGCAGCCATCATGCAGTACTACTCTGCGAATGAATTCGCTATGCAGAATATCCCATGAAAATTACCGACTCAACAAAAATGATTATACCCTATGACATAGTAGCTCGACTAGGTAAGACAGTCAACTGGATCTCTCTGGCAGACGAGGTACCAGCTAGTGCATGGAAATATTTCGTCACCCAGTTTAACTTTGGTTGTCGAAGCGTCAGCGACTAAGACCTTCTGTCCGAGAAACGTGGTCTCACTTTGCGAAACAGAACACGCAAGTGTATAGCGGTGCGAAACTCAGTCTGGTTTAACTACAGACTCTCCCCAAGCACCGAGAACTGGACAGCTTATGCTACCGGTGGAAACCACCTCACTCAGCTTGTTCGCGTGGATAGAATGGCGTACCAACAGAAGTTGGCAGTGTATGTGGCCGCAAACCACAAGCTTCTGTATCAACACGTCTACACTCGACGTAAGATAAAACCTAGAATTCATTCTCATCAAAAAGCTGACAGATCCACACGGACACCGAAGGAGGCGGCAAATACCCCTTGTCTGCAATATGCTGCAAAATTTCATTGCGATCGCTGGCCACCTAACCCTATGACGATGGTTGTTTTATCCCAAAAACTCACTCACATATCCTTCACAGCAGAAGCTATAGTGAAAAAGCCGTTAAGTATGCGCAAGCACAGTTCGGCTGGAGTTCATAGTTGTCGTGTTCAACTACTTTACATTGTTATTGTCCTCCATTCGCTTATCCTGCTAACACTTCTATTTAGCACTCGTTGGCCCAGCCATGTGATCTTGCATTTTATTGAAGGCAATTCGAACCGCAATCGTTTTAATTGTAACGCGCGTATTTGCAGACTGTTTTTTTCATACATACGTTCCGGTGCTGTTGTGGTCTGCTGGTTTTGCTTGTGCAACACGGATAATGTAAATGTATCTATCTATTTATTTAAACCTGCTAGTGGTTACCTGTTTCTACAGCAAATGGCCAGAGGCTGTTCTATACGGGGGCGTAACTACATCCGTCATCCTAGTGGCTCCGTTTTTTGTTTGCAAATTACGGTTCGCCAGAGGAAATAGTCACTGATAACGGCCCACAGATTCGAAGTAACGAATATGCTGAGTTCCTAAGGCGCAATGGTATCTTACACACGAAGTTTGTACCTTATACTCCTGCAGCGAGTCGACTCATCGAACCACCTAAGTTAGCTTTGCGTAAATCTTTACAAGTCCTACGGTCTTTGGGAGAATCCTTGAACGCTGCTTTGGTACTGCATTGGAGAAATACAGATTCACTCCACATGCTGCAACAGCAATGACCTCCTCGGAGCTAATGCTAGGGTGAACAATTGCAACTTTCGTAAATGGAACCTTTACATGCGAATAAACTGCCGGTCACAGAGAATAGGAAATACTAGCTGTTTAACGGGCTAAATATAGTCGCTTTGGGAGAAGGTATTCTCCAGGGTCATTTGTTCCTGTGAGGCTACCCAATTCCCAGAAAGAAGATAATGTGTTCCGATCACCGACCCGTGTGGAATCTGCATGCATGCCAGGAATTTATAAGTTGACTGATGAGACCAAGGTGAATGCAAGATGGCTACATACAACGCTTCCCAATATGTTATGAACAGACGAACACACCTCCAACACCGCAGTCGGTACAAACTAATACAAACCTACGACGTTCCGGTCAGATACGCCGCCCTGCCTACCGCTGCTTTTTAACGGGTAACACCACCTGACACTTCTTCGGGATGCTGCCATTAGATTAACTCATACATGGGTACGTATTGCTTATATTTTTACGAACAGAGGAGACGCCAATGTCATCTTCAAATATTTGCTTTGTTTTTGTCCTCTATTCGCTAATTCTACTCACACATCTAATTAGCACTCGTTGGCCCAGCTATGTAATCTTGCATATGATTGCTTGCACTCTGAACGTCTATCGATTTAATTGTAATAAACGGCTGGCCTACGCATAGTATTTTACAACAAGTCTTTATTCGCAAAACTTTTGAAAGACAGGCTGCCTTCGGTGACTCGATCAATCCTTGTTTATCTTTATTCATGCTCCTGTGGTGCACGATACGTGGGTCGTACCACGAGGCGCCTATCTCATCGAATCCGCGAACACATCCCAAAGTGGTTTTACAAAAGCGAAGCGAGGTCCAGCCATAGTTCCATCTTGTCTCACCTTCTAGAGGGCAGTCACGAAAGACCGGAAAAAGATTTTAGATTCATCTATAATGTTCCTGGACGTTTCACGCGCGCATTCCGGAAGCAACTTCTGTCTATTGCGGAAGCTATCTACATCCACCACCTCAAGCCAGAATTGTGCGTACAAAAACAGTTTGTACTTCCTTTACTTCTACGGTGGCCTACAACTTAGGCTGTGATTTCCCTTTACATACTTGCGACTTCCAATGACCCCCGTGATTTATTGATTTGGGCCTGTTAAATTAAAGGTTCTGTTCATAACCAGCCCAATCCGGCCAATTTGGCACTTTCTCGTCATCATGTAATGTTTGAGTCTGATGAGAATCACCGAAAAGAATTCTTTACTCAGATTCTGCCTTCCTTGATTCATTCTAATAAACGTATATGCAGTCAGATTTTCCATACATACGTTCCGGTGCTGCGCTGGTCTGCTGCTTTTTCGGGCCACAGCAATACTACACACACGAAATCAATAGCGGCGGTTAAAGAGAGTTTAGCTGAGCCTTTGGCTCGATGCTTCCAACGCTGTTTTGACGAAATGTACGTGCCCGACATGCGGAAATATGGGATGCTTGCTATTAGTCGCAAGGGAGGCAGTCGTTCTAATCCAGATAACTACCGTCCCATAATCTTACCACCGGCTCTTTCAAAGGTCTTGAAAGCTATTATTTATGAAGCGCCCATGGTCTTCTTAGCAGAAGTTAACTACCCAGCACCGGAACAGTATGGCTTCCGACGAAAGCGATCGTGTACTACAAATCTTTTATTAGCTTGATCCAGCTGGACTGAAGTGGTAGACTCTGGCACAGGAGTAGATGCAGTCTTTCACGACTTCTCAAAGGCCTTCGCCCAGTTAGACCATAACATTCTGCTCTTTAAACTCCATTCTAGGATAGATTATAAACTTTCTTCTACACCGGCGTCTGGTAGTATGTGTAGGTGAAGCGAAATCAGATCGCATACGAGTTGAATGAAGAGTACCACAAGGATCGGCACTTGGACCGCGATTATTTTTGACGTATATTAACGATATCACACGCATCTTAATCTCCAAGTGCCTATTTTATATCCATTGCATCACGGTATGGAGAACGATCAATACACCAGGTGAAATCACAGTGTTTCAGGCTGAGCTGGATAGGCTATACGTGTGGTCAAAACGGAAGCAACTTCGATTCAGTGTGGACGAATATAGGTTGCTGCACACGCGGTACAAGTTGACGCACTCCTCCAACCTCGGCAACCAGAAGCTTCGAATATCTGCTGATAAGAAGGATCTAGGAGTTATGGTTCAAGTCGACCTTGGGTGCCTGAAACAGACTGAAAAGGCGTCTAGGAGGGACATACAACTTGTGGGCCTCCTGATGCATGCGTTCGGACGATCCGACCCTTTGATCTTTCCACAATTGCTTGGTCCATACATACGGCCACATGTAAAATACCCAATACAGATTTGGCAGTGATAGTTGAGAAGTGATCTCACCGCCTTGGAGATAAGCCAACGCTGGACAACCAAAGATGTTATGGGTCTGTATAGTTTGCCGTATGAACAAAAGCTACAAATCCCTGTGGTCTTCAGCAGACAGTTGCAGCGATTGCTCCGGGGACCTCATTTTGACTTAGCGGATTTTGATAGATCCCAACTACACGTTCCGCGACTTGCTAGATTTCAGTCACAATAGCAATTTGAGAAGCCACCATCGCAAACTGGCAGAGCAGCCCAGTTGTTTGAGATTCCGCCGGAATTTATTTTCCCTCTGCCTTCGCGTACATGGAATGCCTTACCAGAATCTGTCATATGTGCCTCCAAGCTGAAGATTTCAAAGCCCTAGTTCACCATGCAATTATTTCGCTGCACCATCTTACATGATCAAATATCCATGGATAAACACGTGTCTGTAAGGTATTACACTGGAGGTGGAATGTCAGATTTCGTCTCAGATTTTCACCCCTTTTATGTGTACACCAGGAGGAGACACGAATTTCACCAACATCCCATTGGCCGCCATTTCTTATTGATTAACCTTGGGTTTACATTTTATGCTATGTATACTTCAGTGAGTTTACTGGTGCAAACCCAGTTTTGCAAACAGTTTTTTATTTTGTAGCTTCACAATAATCATCCCACGGAACCTGTTAAACATTAGCCTTTTACCCGTATAAAACCAATGTTACATTGGTCCATTGTTTAGAAGCCATAGGGCTTTGAGACGACAGTTTGTTCCACGTTTGGCTTGATGCCTTACTTGTTGGCTACTTTGTACTGAGCTGAAGTTGTTGATATGCATGTACTGCATGAACAGGTTACAAAACTATTATAACTTAGTTGTCTCTAAATGCTTGCAAATGGTACCATATTCCAGTGCCAGCTTTGCTTTGTTAATTTCGGTGCAAACGAGGTTGCTCAAGACTTCTAAGCGATTGGAGCAATACACTTGACCTACAGTAAGTTTGCACCTCACAGCCTTCCACAGACTACTTTTGAAATGAAGTGTTTGGACTACCGGCTGGCTACTAAGCTAACCAACACTGTGTAAATGGCTGCGTTAGTAGACACACTTTGGATCGGCCCCACGTTTAAGTTTACCATGTTTTGCCATTCTGACACTGGCCGAGTTGAGATTCGGATAGACTAAATCCTCTCACGCACCCCCCAAGGTGCCTATGCAGTTGGAAAAGTGCAGGCTCTTGCCGTGAAATGGAAATTGCCTGTCGAATGCACCTGGTCATTACTACGTTTAGAAGTAAATACACCACGCAAAATCATCTATCCAAACGCAACAAAAACCCAGCATATTCAACTATGCGCATAGCAATAAGAATTTCACAACTTTCGATGTAGGTTACAAACATGTTTTGCCAAGGCAACATTTAAAATACTCTTAAGTGAAGCTTCACTTTTGTTCGTATTTTGTGCAGAAAAGTCAACAAAAACATCAATTTATAATGGTTTTCTGGCGGTCATTTGCATGAGAATATCCGTTAGAAAATGTACACTCCTCAATGGCTCACATACACGAAAGCAATGCCGAGAGCACCGGATAACATGTTCTACGCCTGCTATAGAAAGTGATTCCCAGATGAAGGCAGTAAAGTAACCAATACCTACACAAGCGCAGTTGCTCCAGTTAACTAGTGGGTAATGTAGCTGGCTCCACCAAACTCGCTAGTCTGTGTGTGCTATGGCGCCGATCCATCCGGGCTGATATTACATTGAGCTGATTTGGCTTCAATGTGTGATCAATATGGTTAGATTTTAAGTACGTTGGTCATGTCAGCGACATCCTGGAAGAGGACCTAGTCGGAGCTGCTACGGTTGCGCCATTGGCTCATGTCCTGGGCGCCTCCTTGTGGCGACCGCTGGGTGGAATTTGGGTTTCGCCCTTCTCCCTGTTAACATCCAGGGCACCAATCCGCATGAGTCAGTGAACTGACCATGTGCTCGACCCCCCGACTATCGGGTGTTCATTTAATTGAATACTTTGGCTGAGGACCCGAGCCGTTGTCACGTCAGGTGTGGGCGTCCTGCCAGTATCCTAGTCCATCCTCTTCGGAGGTTAGGAAGTGGTCGATGGCTCTCTTCCCGTATAATCTAGCTATAAGGGACAACAGGTCTACCGATTATAAGCTCACGGCTCGATTGGCATAGAGCACGAGCACCACGCATTGTCTCTGACGGTGGGAGGGCACCTCCGAGTGTTGAATGGTTTGCTACTTCCCGCCTCAAGCCAGGCAGCCCCTGGTCAAATTGGTGCAAACCCGATAAAACCCACCTGCGTCTGGCCGTGGTCGTAGGTGTATCCTACTACGGTCGCAAAACATATAGGAAGCGTTCCAGTACCTCAAAGGCTGCGTGTTACGGCGGTCAAGCAAATCCTAATCTGTCCCTGCAGTTACATTCCCGAGGTGGCTCTACTCCCCACAGCCTTGTGGGTCAGGTTATTGAGCCAAATGCTGCGGGCTTAGTCCCTCAAGCAAACCTCCAAACCACCCACTTCCTTGTTTATCAGGCTATTGAGGCTGTTGAAATTGCATAACGCCGCAGGAGCGGATAGAATTCCCCAGCCCTCTACAAATTCGGGAGACCTGCTCCAGTAGATGACCCACGCGAGTTGCTAGTAAAACTTTGGGAGCAAGAGACTGTCCCGACAGACTGGAACCGCTCCGTCATTGTCATAATTTTCAAGGAAATCTCCCGTTTGGAATGCTGCAATCATAGAGAGATCAGTCTGATTTCGATTGCCTCTAAATTGCTTGCCTCTGTCATTCTCCACAGACTGACTGACACTCGTGAAAGCCAGATTCGTGAAGAGCAAGCCGGATTTCGTCGAGGTCGCGGCTGCATCGACCACATCTTCACCTTGCGTCAAGTGTTGGAGCACAGCCAAGTTTATTGGCAACCAACCGTTGTCGTGTTTCTTGACATAAAAGGTGCCTTCGACTCAGTCGATCGATGTTCCCTTTGGGATTCTCTGTTGAAGAAAGGTGTGCCTGATAATTATGTAAAAATTATCAAAGCTCTGTACGCGCATTGTTCGGGCAGGGTGAGGGTTTATGGCAAACTCTCGCCACCCTTCAGTATCACCAGCGGTGTGAGACAAGGATGCCCGCTGTCACCTTTCCTCTTCAACTTTGCTGTTGATGAATTCATGGAAACAGCGTTCGCTGGACACGACCTAGAAGGTGTGGAGCTACTTCCTGGTGAGCGACTTTTTGACTTGGAGTATGCGGACGATATTGCCCTACTCTGTGACAAGTCCCAAACATGACAAATAGCACTGGACCGATTAGCACTGGCTGTAAATCGTTTTGGGCTATGTTTTGCTCCATCGAAATGCAAAGTACTTCTCCAAGATTGGCAGGAACCCAACCCTGCGCTAACGCTTGGTGGTGATCTGCTAGAAGTCGTCCAGGAATTCAAGTACCTGGACAGCTATATTAGCACCCGCTGGATTGAAGATGAGGTTACGAACCGTATAGCAAAAGCGCGAGGTGCTTTTTTGCCAATCTCCGCCACCTGTGGCGCAGACGCGACATTACTCTCGCCGTGAAGGACAGAGTTTACAACGCAGCCGTCCGTTCAACTCTCCTATATGGCTGTGAAACCTGGCCCATCAGGTCGACAGCTACAAAAGAGACTAGTCATATTCGATCCTCGCTGCCTTCGTACCTTAGCTAATGTCTGGTGGGAGCACCGCGTGAGCAACGAGCGTGTTCGACGTCGCGTATTTGGTGCAGGAAGAGCGAGTGAACCGCTCAGCACGATTATATCACGCACCAGGCTCCGATGGCTGGGCCACGTGTTGCGCATGCCAGCACACCGACTCCCGCGACGTGCATTGTTTGCGCGCTGTGGGTGCGGTTGGAAGAGGAGGAGGGGAGGCCAAGTGGTGACTTGGTCGAAAGAAATGAAAACCCTCACTTCGAAGTTGGCGTCGCTTGGTGCATCCCGACTGCCTGGCTGGGGTCCTAAGGAAGGTGAACACGTTTGGTTGGACACACTTCCTGGTAGGGCTTGGAGCCGACCCCAATGCCGTTTGTGTTGTGAGTTCCTTTGTCCATCCCCCTCCCATCACGAGCACACTTGTTAGGCATGATACAACTTTTTTTACGGCACGATAGCCAACTGTTAGCTCTCCGGAACGATGTCCATCCGTTACTGGAGGCCCAGCGGGCGTGCTACTGTTTGTTTTCCTCTTCTTGTCTTTTGTATTGCGGCAAATTAGCTGAGGTATTTCCACCTCCAGCTAACATGTAATGAAGATGATGATGATGATATTGAGCTAAAGGCTCCGGGTGGATTCCCTCAAACAAATCACTGAAGCACAACGACCACCTCGCGTGCGATTGCCCACCAATGCAATCGTATGCCTGCGCGCAAAGCACTCAGCACCGGGTGCTGGAACTTGCGGACACTACTAGATCGGAACTCCAGTGAGTGCCCCGATGGGCGCACTGTACTCGTCGCGATGGAGCTGGCGCGTTACCAAATAAATATTGCGGCGCACTGAGGAACTCGGCTTCCTGAGCAAGGTAAGTTGCATGGAGCAGGTGCTGGCTACACATTCTACTGAGTGGGCAACGCCGCCTCAGCACCACCTGCACATGGGGTCGGATTTGCAATATCTGATCGCCTCCATGGCCACCTGGTGGGTGAACCAACAGGCATCAGCGAGCGACTGATGACTGTTCGCCTACGACTCGGAAGAGGTGAGTTTGCCACCTTTATAAACACTTACGGTCCGACCATGTGTTATCCTGATGACACGCGTGATCAATTTTACACTGAGTTATCCTCCGTGATACGGTCTGTGCCGAGGAGCGACCGACTATTTCTGCTGGGTGATTTCGACGCGCGGGTTGAGCGTGATGCATCCGTGTGGACAGATGTTATCGCTACGCATTGCATTGGTCCAGGGGATGCGAACGGTGACAGACTGCTCTCACTGCGTGTCACTCACGGCCTGACGATCACGAACACTCGGTTTGCACGGAGCGGGAGTGATATAGCAAACTTGGACGCACCCACGGAGTGGTCATGCTCACCTGCTCGACTATGTCATCGTACGTCAGCGTGATATGCGTGAAGTGCACATGACACTTGTATGCTTGGGGAGGAGTGTGGCAGTGACCACAAATTGGGCCGGACCAAAATGCACATATATTTGTGTAAATCTATGTATTGCACTCCCGCCATGAATCGGCGTAAATTTAACGTCCTCCCTCTTGACACTGTGGAGAAATGTGTTGAGCTGGAGAAGGCGATGGCTGCACGCCTGTGTGATGTGACATGCATAGCCACAGTGGGCGACCTGTGGCACCACATTCGCGACCAGGTGACAGCTGCTGCCAAGGAGATCATCGGCCGCGGAAACTGCAAGCGGACTGATTGGTTTGATGAGAACAATGTGACCCTTGGCGCATTGGTGTCGGGGAAAAACGCAGCATTTTCTGCACAAGTGGCGGACCCAGTGAGTTGGGGAAGAGTAGTCAGTTTCGCAAACTTCGACGGCGACTGACCCGAGAGGTCCGTGGCATTAAAGATGCATGGTGGACGGAGAAGGCGAAGTAGATGGAATGCTACGCCGAACGTCGCTAACCCAAGGAATTCTTTGACTACTTTAATACGGTGTGTGGACCGAGATTGGAGAAACTGAGAACGCTGAATGACGGTAGTTCAGACGCTACCTGCACACAAACTGCAGATATAATACAGATCTGGCGGAAACACTTTGACTGTCTCTTAAACAACCGTTCAGAAATCGACTGGCCTAGTTTGAAAGGCCTCAAGCAGCACGATGTGAAGGCGAGTCTGGCGGACACGCGGACACTGGATGAGATGAAGCAAACACTTGATCACCTGCGAAGCGGCAAAAGTATTGGGGCCGACGGGATTCCGTCTGTAGGATTGAAACACGGTGGATCCGCGTTGATGACTGCGCTGCACCATTTGGTGCAACGTGTATGGATTGAGGAGGAGGTGCCTCCTGAGCTGAAGGAAGCCCTTGTGCTACCAATGTACAAGGGCAAAGGTAGCAAGCAATTTTGCACGAATTATCGTAGCATCAACTTGCTTAGTTGTGTGGGCAAGGTGATTGCCGGAATCCTGCTCAACCTCCTCGTCAGTCAGGTTGTGGAACCTAACGTGGCGGAAGAGCAATGTGGATTCCGTTCGGGTCGCAGCACTATAGTTATGGCGTTGGCGTCTCGTCAGTTGCAGGAGAAGTGCAGAGAACTACACCAGCCATTGTACTCACTTTTTATTGATTTCACCAAGGTATTTGAAACTTCGAACCTCGAGCCATTGTGGCTGGTGTTGGGTAAGTTTGGTTGCCCGCGTAACTTTCGTTTAATTGGAAGTCTGCACAGTGGTTTACGGGCAAGGGTGCAGCTGAGTGGAGAGACCTCGGATGACTTTGCAGTTATTTTTGGTGTTTGTGTGGAGCACCGTATTGATGATGGGTTGTTGAGCATCCGTCGATTCGGTGCGCGAACCCTTGTTGTTGAGACAACTATCTGTATGTTGCTGTTTGCTGACGGATTTGCGTTGTTTGCACACAGCGCGGATGTATTGCAGCAAATGACTAGTGCCCTGGCTTCGACAGCAGCCAAATTCGGGCTCACCATCAACACAAGCAAAACTGTCTGTCTCTTACAGCTTTCACCGGAGGTGCAATCTTCAATATTGCCGCGAATCAGCATTGGTGCCGAAGTATTGGAAACCACCTCCCGCTTCTGCTACCTTGGGAGTGTGATGTCGACTGATCAGCAGTTTCACAGTGTGTTGCGTATCCGCGTGTCGAAGGCAGCTGCGGCATTCCGGAAAGCATGAGTACCGAGTGTGGAACAAGCAGCAGCTTACGAGTGGCAGGAGGTTGATGGTGTACACGTCTATGTTGCTGTACGTTCTTCTATACGGCAGCGAAAGGCGAACGATGTACCGGCGAGATGTGTGATATCTCGTGCGGTTCCATTAGCAGTTTTGGCGACAGATTTTGCGCATCAGTTGGGGCGACAGAATTGCAGACGCGGAAGTGTTACGCCGAAGTGGGATGTATGCAGTGGACTGCAAACTTTTGCTGCGACGCCTGAGGTGACTAGGTCATATGAGCCGTATGGATTCAACGTGGATACTGAAACAACTCTTATACGGTCAGCTGCGTATTGGGAAACGGCACTTGGGGAAACCGAAGTTACTTTACCAGGACATGATCAAACTGAGCCTCACACGTTCTAATCTTGATGGCAGGTCATGGGAATCGAAAGCAGTTGATCGGCATCCATGGCGCGATCTAATCAAGGAAGGCAGTTGCTGAAGTGCGGGAGAAAGACCTCGTGCATGCAGAGAAGAAGAGGCAAGTGCAGAAGCGGCAAGCACCGATGAGTTGTACTCCATCGACATCAAGCGCATGGTTCTGTAGCACGTGCGATCGCGTGTGCCTGAACCAGGCTGGCCTAGTAAGCCATGAGCGAGGTCACACGGGACCACTACCAAAGTGACCACGGGACCTGCAGAGAACGTAGGCAGAACCGGCGCAGGGTTTGTAGGTAGGCTGCATTCGATTAACTAACCGCGTGCTTACGTGCTAAGTCCTTTTATTTCAATCGGTAGGTTTTCAATTTTGTCCTAATGCTTTTCTTTTTCATATAACTGTCTATTTGTACTTTCTTCTATATATTTGCACACGTCGCTTAAGCCAATGGTAATTAATTTCTATAACCTTCTCTTGTTTGTGGCATCACCGTAAAATATACTTTCTGACCTCGTGAACTTATCTCGGATGCTTTCGTAAACAACTTATTTCATATGCTCACTAACTTAAGATTTATGTCACCGTTTCCTCATGCCTTACTCGATTTATTTTCTTTGTTATCTTTCTCGAAAGTGGTTGGCTGTTGCTTGATATCCACATTGTGGCTGCGCTTGATGTGCATGTTGACAAGTTGCCTACCTGTCTATTACCCACTACCTCGTCCATACTGGCTCTAGGAAACAGTTGGTCATTGCTGGAAGGGACGGGGTGCACAATCCTTGTGGCCGCGTTAGGCTCGAAGAGTGGTTCCATGCACTCAGTGTGGAGCAGACTAAGGTCCAGTCATGTGTGCACTTGATTCCCAAATACAGCGTGCTTGTGTTTGCTTGTGAAGGAGTGTGATCCGGTTCCGTTGATGAATCATGACCCCCATCCAAATGCCTTCCAGTCTTATTCCTTCGCGTTTACACTGGATATGGGGTGTGTGGACGCAGCTGTGGGTGGTGCAGCGCAAGCCACCCGTGGTCCCTTTGTAGGCGCAGGCGTCCTGTTGCTGGCCACAGTGACAGGTAAATCCGAAACCGGATGCCGCCATCCACATGTCAGCCTGATCAACTGTCATCTGCACTGAACGCACCTAGACTGTAGTGAGTAAAGTAATCAGAAATTGGGAAAAAGCTAATTTGCTTCGGTTGCAACAAACCTGTCATAATGTATCGGAAATATAACGGAGCACTTTTGTACGCTAGCAACCCTCTGCTTTTGTGATAACCAAGCCACTCAGGGAACCAACGCGATATATGGAGGATTAGCTACAACTTGCTAACTACTGGTTCCGGCTGACAGTGCATCGACTTTCAGTTAAACATGGTATGGTTCAGCGTAAGTCACTGAAAGAAAAGTAACTGTCCCAACTCATGGACAGTGTTAAGTTGTACACTCTCTCCTTGTTGTCACTGCGCCTCCACCTCCCATGCTGTTCCCTTCATTAGGAAGTGAAACACTTCTAATTGTTTGGCTTTTCAACTGGCGGTTTGACCAAAGTTCTTTGATGTAAGTCGCACTCCCTCCACGGAGGCAAAACAGGTGGTATGCGATACCAAGGCAGAATCAGCGTTTGCATGCCACAGGGAAACCCAAAATTGACTAATTCGTGTGAACGAAGTGTAAACGACCTGACAAATCTGACTTTTTCTTTCCGCGTCCGAGACAAGTAAAGTGAGACACTGAGGTACACATGTGCTTGCACACTCGGTCTATTCAGTAGTGCAATAAACCTGGTTCGCCGCGTTTGTTCACACTACCTAATGGGTGTGAATTCACAAATGCACCTCGATGATTGCTTTTTGTATAGAGAAGAAAAAAATGCAACTGCAATGAACCGAAATTAGTAAGTGGTTTCTATGGACTTGCATATGCCGGTCCCGTTTTCTAACGTTTTACTGGCACCGCTAAGCAAGTGAGTTAGGCCCGTGGTTAAGAAATTGTTTTCATTGTGGTGGCATGTATATAAAAACGAGGCAAAAGACAAGCTGGTGTCAAGGTCAGTTCTAAGGGTTTGTGGCGATTTTCTGAAGAATATGGAGTTATTCAGCTGAAAACCATCACTAAATGATCTAGGAAGCGATAAATGAAAACCTTTCCCTATTTGGAGCTAACTGAGAATTCGAGATCCACCATAAGCTTGCAATTATTGGTCTCGGTTTCTTCACCGTTACTCCACGAAGTCTGCGGATAAACACAGTGTTTTGTTATCGTTATTTCGTCTTCCGACCATAGCGGACTAGCACCTGGTGCAAATTGGACGGCGTTTCGTTAAACGGTCATGTGAAAAAATCATGGTTGGGCAATAAACAGTGTGTTTAATGTACGCGACACACAAGGGGACGCCATTTGTCAACAGCGATCAAGTTGGATGTAGTGTCTACGCAACTTGAGCTAGTGTACACTCGGATTATTAATGTGACTGAGCTGCAACAGATCTCGGCATGCATATTTGGAGTTTAACAGCATTAGCTGCGCTATGATGAGGTCACGCTTAAGACACTGAGTTTAACTGCCGTGCAATCTAAAGACAAGTAGTCTGAACTGGTAAATTAGGTGAACTTGGCCTTTAAGTTTGGCTTTCTTTGCGTTGTGTTTATCCCATACAACAACATGGTATTTGTTTTGCAAGGCCTAGGATTGCACGGCATATCCTTGCAGCAGAACCCAAGAGGCTCTTGGCATTTGCGGAAAAATCGATTGCTCCAATTTCACGAAATCCATCCACAGGAGCAAAAACGATGTTTAGAAGCGCCAAGGTCATTGTGTTCACTGATTCCAGGATCACTTTGGTTGGAAACATTTTGTTCTTCAAGCCGATATCCAGAAGCATGCTCCTGATGAATGTTAAAGACAATGCATTTCGCCAAATAAAAGTGGAGCTGGTTCTCGGATGAGCAAGTACACACCTTTTCGATGTCTCTCTGCAGTGCCACGTGTTCGTCCACCGTCTTGATATGATGGCAGACCTGGTGCACCTCTATATACAGTAAAAATTTCAACTGCAGTACACTCTCCTCTATGTAATAAAATCCCAGCACCCATCCTTGAGACTAGCAGCAGTAAACTTCACTTGGATCGGAACAGACGCTGCAGAATACCTCAAAGAGCTGACACTTCCGGATCTATTGACCTCACTAACTCGTGACTAGTCACTGATTTCATAGCTCCGAATCTAGCAGAAGCAAATGCAGTATTCCAAGCAGTCAATCACATTATAAAATTTCACATCAACGAACATACTTCTTATTCCCTTATCGATAGATATTTTCCAGCTTTCTGTGACGTCCTGAAAACACTACAGTGCATGGATGATTTCGGCGCAATCAGTATGCCGTCACTGTGATAAAATATTCATGACTGTATCATTGTTGATAGCTTGTGGAAATTAATTTTTCGGTGGAAAGTGAATTATTGGATAGTAGTTTCTTGGCTATGCGTGACCGTCTTTCATGTAATTAAAACTACGTATTCCTCTAAGGGCCAAATACAGCACCGACAACAAAACGGTTCATATTTATGTACGCAACTAGTCACGCTTACAACACTGGCCATTTCTGATGTTTAAACAGGGATGAAACAGGGTCATTGTGATTAAACAAATATCGTCGACCAATTCACAGGCATTCTCAGTTATTTCTGTACAATGCAACTTGGGGCCATGTTGGCAATAGAGTGATGGAAGTGTAAGAAGCGATTACAAGCGTCAGTTAAATTTTGAGGAGAAAATAACGAATCGTATGTGAGGGGCACCATTAAGGACGAGAGTTTGTATGGGTCAAGTTATCTAGGAGTAACAGAGAAAATGTAAATGGATTAACTGGACAAGAACGAGGACAAACAGGAAAAAACCAGGATTTATATGACTATATAACTTTCAAAGTTTCGGTGGCCGGGGTCCAGAAAGTTGTCGGTGTGCAGAGATAAGGAAAAATTAAAGCACAGAATCAACAAATTCCCAAAAAAACGTGATGTTAGTGTATGGTTCCTTGGTAGATCAGATAGGAGCTGAAAAACGCCTTGATTTTAACGCATCTGCTCTTCCGGTGACTCGAGGTTAACTTATGTCTGGGCAGACGTATTAGTTGCATTTACCCCTGAAATTGCGTTTTACACCATTCAATATGAATAACTTTATTAGGCGGAGGAAAAATGACTGGTAAAGTTACATTAATGGAAATTGAGGAATTACCTAATGTCGTGTGACGTTAAGCCCGCGAATTCTGAATATGCAAAATGTGAGCGAGATCAGTTTTACTAACTGTGTTTTCGGGCACTCATCGGACAAATATTTCCTATTTTGCGTAATTGCAATTAATCGGTACCTTTGAAAGAATTGAGCCAATTGTTCAGCACGCTCCCTGGCAGCTATCTTTATTGTTTCCGCACTTGTAGTCCAAACCTGCAGAGCTGTGGGAGCAAACGCCATCTGTTGCATCGCAGAATAAGTGACTTATCCCCGAGGAGAGCCTGATTTGTCAGTGGCGATGAAATAAAGATGACCGGTGGAAAGCAAAGTGATATATTGCGGAAACTTTTTTGATGCCCCTTTTGTATTTAGCGCCAAACCGTCCGCTAAACATGGAAGGAAGATTCAACATTGAAATCGGTATACATACTTTATGTGTGCGTACAGCGTTACTGGATTAATCCGGAATATCCTTGATAAATATGATATACTGTAGGAAGATTTCTTACGATTCAGCTCGCCCGGGTGTTTTCCGCATTCCCCAAGCCCATTAACTTCCATAGAATTGAAGACTGGTAGCACAGGTTTTTTAGATAGCGGTTGAACTGTTCAATGAGCTTGACAGGTTTGCTTAAAACGTTTCGTCAGCAATCGTGGTGACGTCAACAATGGGTAGTTGAGTGACGTGCAGTAGCGTAGAGTAGCGAACAGGAGCCTCGCTGCGCATGCCAGGAGCCTGGTGTGCGTGCGTTTTTATACCTCCGTGGTTGCCCGTGGATGCGATCCGTTTTCAACTTGGTCGATGAGCAGATGAGCTTGGACCTTGACTCCTTGTGTTGCGTGACTCTCGGCTACTTGCTCTAGTGAGCGAGCCTGTCGTCAGTTCTGGTTGTCTAGTCACACCTTCCAGCGGATGCAAGCGCTCTAGTTGCTGGTCGTTCCTCAGTAGTGCTGCGTATACTGCATCCAGTGCCATGTGTCAACTGATGGAATTCGTTGTAGAGTACCAGCCTTCCAAAAACTTCCTTGCGTGTTTGTAGTTTCGTGTGCTCGGATCTTTGCATGCTCCAGATCGCAATGGTGGCATTCTTGAGCTTCATGCGCAGCAACCAATGAGCGTAGATCGTCTTCTGACGGCCGCCTTATGTTCTGTGATTCGTGTACAAAGCTTTCTTCCAGTTTGTCCGACAGTTTTATCACAGTCGCTGCATTTTAGCTGGTATATGACATTGGATTGGTCGGCTTGATTGACCTTTTCTTTGGATCTTGAGATCAATTTCCTGAAGGTGGCACAAGATTTGTGAACTATAGAGCTTTTATTTGACTGCAGAAACATTCCTGTTAGGTCGGAGAAGTACTTGGCGTAGGGAATGATTATCCGTTTGTTTATTTGTTCAGGTGGCTGCTGCTGCTGAGACACTCGTTTATTTAAGCTTCTTCTGATGAAATTTCTCGGATAACCGTTGTTTCTAAACACATGATATAGATGCTTTGCATCCTTTCTCCTCAAGTCAGCTGTGCTGCAGTGCTTTTCCCGTCTGTTGAAAAAAGTTGGTATGCAGCTTTTCTTGTGATTCATCGGGTGGTTGCTGTGGTGGTTTAATATCTGATCCGTGAGCTTTTTCTTCCTAAATGGGCTTATTTGTAGAGATCCGTCGGTATTCCTAGAGACCAATACATTCATAAATAGTAACTTGTTATCCTCCCCTAATTCATTCGTAAATTTGATATCCTCGAACGTACTGCTGAGAAAATCATACTTGGCCTGTACTCTGTTCCGTTTTAAGATGATAAATGTGTCGTCCACATATTGTATCCAGTTTTTGGTTGATGAATGGCAGTGCGATTAGCTCCAATTTCTGCATTACGGCTTCTGCAATGAGCCCCGAAATTGGGGCTCTCATGGGTGTTCCACTCAGTTGCTGGTATACTTGTCCATCAAAGCGGAAATAAATGGTCATGCAGGGGTACAGGAGTTCCCAAAACTTCCAGGTCGTATGGTTGTTGTTGGGGTTAGTTGATTCTCAACTAGTTCCATCATGGTTTCTTTGGCCAATTCGTGACCGATTGAAATGAAGAGCACGGTGGCATCGAATGAAAGCTTTATTTCCTCGTCTTCTATTCTGACACTCCGCAGTTTGTTGAGGAATTGTTCAGCAATGTTGATGCTATGTTCGGATACAACAATCTGATGTTTTAACCTTCTCTGCCAATTATTGGCTAGTTTATATGTTAAGATTCCGGGGAACGAGAAGGTTAATCATAGTGGGACTCCATCCTTGTCTACTTTTGATAGTCCATAAAACGGTGCAATATTTGTATCGTCAGCTTTCATCCTCTACCTCTCCTTGGCGGTGAACTAATTCTTTGTTTGTAGTTTCTTCATCGTTGCCTTAATCGGCTTGAACAGTTTTGAACTTGAATCTTGGTCGATCTGGCGCTGTGTAGTTGGGTTGGATAACAGTTTTTGGCCTTGTTAATAGACTGCGGTTTGTCCATTATCATTGTCATGCGCCCTTTGTAGGCAAGTGGGACTACCATTTTCTTGTCTTTCTAAATACACCAGAGTGCTTCCTGTTCCTCCTTGACTAGGGCCGAAATGCCTTTATTCCGAGTTAGCACTGGGACCACTCTCTGCCGTATCTGTTGCTGGGACTCGTCCGACAGTCCATTTGCTTTCAATGCGTGTTCTAACTTAGACAGATAGTCTTTGGGCAAGCATCTTTGGTGTTGAAGGTGAGCACCTTAATCAAGACTTTCTCTTCAGTTACAGCGAGGTGGCGGTGTGAAAGGTTTTGGATCCATCCTTCACTACTAGTGCAGTAGTCAGTTCCCCTATCAGTGTATTCGATACAACCTTGCGTCGGTTCTTTGTGCTTTGGATTCGACTTTCAATTGCGGATTCCAGCGCTGTTCGTAGCCGTGGGTCAATGGTATGTAGGCGATTGGTTCTGTTGTCGGTTATGACTTTCTCATATCTGCATAGGCGGTTGTGGGCATCCGTTCTCATCAGTTTGACCATGCCTGTCACGTATGTTGTTGCTAAGTTCCAGGCGGCTAGATGGTTTAACGCCGGTCTATGGGAACGAAATGTTAGCAAAATATTGCCAAGCTCAGCGAACAGTTCAAACGAGGGTTTAAATACATTTGCTTGCCACTGATTCGCAACACACTTCACAGCAGGAACTGGCAAAAGACATTTTGTTATTCTTAAATCAGAAAGAGCTAATTCAATTATCCGAAGCTATATCGATTCAGTCAAAGACGAAGTGACAGTGCTCTGCTGCAATTACTCCAAGAACAATCAAGATGCCTCAATCAACATACAATCAACTGCCGCAGTACATCAACCACTTGAATTGATGCTTCACTACCATACAACGATAATGACCGATGGAATAAAGAATAATAAGAGGTAGAGAAGCGTGACTTACGGGAAAACTTACTGCTGCCATACGGGAGCAAAAGTTGGTATCTCAAGTTGTTCAGTTGGTGATCTGAGTGTTCGCTGAGCTCCTTCAGTTTGACTGCAAACTTTTCGTCACCACCAGAGGTGACATCGTCAGTGCGCGTTTATTTAGCAGCGCGGCGCGGTACGAAGCAAGTTACTCTATTTAGTTTATGTCTCGAGATCACGTCCAAATTTGCGATTTGCGAGTATACAGTTTGCCGTTTCACGATTCGTGCAATGTGTTATTCAGGGTTCATCATAGTTGCTAAAAATAATATGCGCTGGTTGACGTAGTGCGTTAATTTATCATTACATGCGACAGGGTCAATTCAAAGTTGCTTAAATCCGATGTATATCGGGGCCTGGTACTCTTAAGTGTGCTGGTGTGTACGCTGAGGTCGAGTAATCATTTCTAATGCGGTAAGGTTTGTAGTCATTTCAATTACAATAAAGTCAAGCATACGCCTTGATGTATTTAAGAAAGGCGAATTTTCACGATAACTCACACACTATGGAGTAATGTGATCAAGGGTAGAATTCAACCTGTTTCGTGCCCGCATTGCGGTCACATCCGATTCGCGTCTACACAAACACGAAAACGGAACCTTTTGATGTGCTCTGTGTTTATGTAAAGCTTTCATTGTGCACATACCACACATACAGCATCAGCCAGACAGTGAGTGGTCCGATTGTGGTTGACGTAGCTTGCTGAAAACCGCTAAATACTACACGTACGAACATGGTGGTCACGCTTCCTCCCAAGCATTTAAACTTAGCAAACACTGTCCAGATAAGCCATGAACGCGGCTTTTTCGAAGTATCAACAAGCACACGCGTATGTCCGACTCCCGACTTCACTACCTAAAGTACAAACGCAACCGAAATCAAGCCTCAAGTGACTTCGCTGGTGGTCCAGTTTCATACACAATTGTGATATTTACTGTGTAGTGAACCCATTGGAGGTTATTATTGACAACTTACAACTATCTGCATGCGAACCGACAGACTGCCTTCAACCTATTAAACATACCACAACGTTTAACATAACGATGGTGCTATGGTTCCATTCCATAAATCACTTCGGACCAATCCATTGGCAGTAAACCTAGTACCTTGTGTATTACAGAGATCCAACAATCGTCACAGCGAAAGGTGGGTGTTACAGTGTCGGACTATGAAGCCACTATCCTGAAGATTTCCTTAAATTTGGTCTCAGGAATTGTATCATAATATTCCGTTTCAATAAAGCAAGAAGAAACAACATTATAACAGAATTTACTGAATTCAGCAATTTCGCGTATTCTCCTCAGCTGTTTACATACAATGAGTGGAAAACAGTGTAATGTTAACATCAAAAATTCAAAGCGGTCGAAGGTCTTTAGGCTCACATGACCTATTCCGAGCAAAACGCAATCACTAG
The DNA here is from genome assembly GCA_944474145.2 of Dicrocoelium dendriticum. Taxonomy (NCBI): domain Eukaryota; kingdom Metazoa; phylum Platyhelminthes; class Trematoda; order Plagiorchiida; family Dicrocoeliidae; genus Dicrocoelium; species Dicrocoelium dendriticum. The sequence continues at coordinate 63,394,886 of OX104071.1, read as the reverse complement.
CCTCACCAGAGTGGGGCTAGCGTGGTCACGAAATCCGTTTACTTGCATAGATTTGGCTTCAGCCGTCGAATTGCTGCTGCTTCCGCAAACTGTAGTAAACGGGGATTAGGTTGTTTGCTAACTACCCTGAAATTGCCACATGGGTTCTGGCACTCAGGGCAGTCAAGTATGTGGCGGGCAATAGAGCTAGTCGGTAGCTTCGGACCCTTAGCGATCATGTTTCGCGGAAAGTGCTGTGCAATCCTCGCTGACAGCCTTCTCTCAGTTCGGCCTATGTACTTACTACCGCAAGTACAATTAAATAGGCAAATGCATGAGGCCGTAAACTGAGAGTCTGGTCTGTCCAGGTTGGTTGAATTTTTGCTGTTAACATCGCACTGTTTGTCACTCATTGTATGTAAACAGCTGAGGAGAATACGCTAAATTGCTGAATTCAGTAAATTCTGTTAAAATGTTGTTTTTTCTTGCTTTGTTGAAATTCATGAAAGGAAATGTCTGCATGCTATTCCGTTTCGTTGCTTTCATCCTTATGATAAGCTCACAAATGAGGCCATTGTGATTAACACGAACACTTATTCGTATACAATGGTGCGTCTGGGAAGGGCCACGCAGTTTGCCGCTAGAAAAGTCGCTACCACGTGAGGGATCAGTTCGGCACCACGCTGACTGATTACCTTATATGCACAATAGCTATGGAATCTTCTGTTTTAACTACTGCTTCGGGACAGCACTGCTTTAATTCAACCGTAGTCTTTGAAATGGTGTTTCCGTTGAGGCTTTTGGCCGCCTTTAGAGCATGACGATCGCTCTCACATGGTTGGCCATTCAGTCAAGATGAGTGTTGATATGAAAGATGGGGCCGTTAAAGGAAAACAGTAGAGGCACAACCTTTGTAAACAATAAACAGATAACTGGAGGAATTATCGCCCAGTGATAAACGACAAGGGCGGATAATCATTTCAGGCTTAGTAGACGACCAGTTAATGTACTTCGTATGCAGCACCACGTTTCATTTTTGACTCAGTAGCTTCTTTCGATGAAGTGAATTAGCTTAACATTGAACGGAATTTTTATTATGACCAAGGGTAAGCTACACACAGAGATTAATAAAATTGCATTTCATTGTTAAAATATTACAGTGGCCAAGGCTCACTAGGTTCGTATGTATTCCATGGTTTGTGTCAATCAGGATCAACTGGGGAACAAAAGATACCAGTCATAGGGTACTTACCAACATAATCGACAATTTTAAGCGGTCTATCGGAAAGAACTTAATAACTGAAGGAAATTGTATTCAGTAATTAGGAATTTGGTAGAGGGAGAGTGGATCATCTATTCAGACTTCCGATCAATCCGCCGAAGCCTATCAAATTAGCCATCTTATGACTGGACGCCAGAGAGTATACAGCTCGACTTCGACAACTCCATTTACCCAATATATGCCCTAGACACAGGTCACGAAATTGGTCTCAAATATATTCCAATTGCCGATAAAATTTAACTACGAATGATCATAACACGTCCACTGTCCACCGCGATTCCTTGCACTGCCTATTCTGCCAATAATTCCTCACGGTGATTGGGGACCAATAAATCGGTTGCTTGCATTACTGAACTGAAGCTCACCGACTCTAACGTTAGAAAACCGTTCAACAACAGCGCCAAACAAATTTGATCGCTGTCGTTAGTAGCGTGACTGTCGGACTACTGTGATGCTTAGTTTGTCCTAATTGTCACTTCCCACTTCGAATTCAACCTAAGGTACGCCCAGTTGGTGAGCTGAGTGCACGGTTCTTGCCTGAAACTGAAAAAACAGAATCAACGAATTATAAGGAGGAAAGGAGCAAGTGCTTAACTTTTCCCGCTTGACTTATGGGTGAAGTGGTGCCAAATAAACAAACCAAGCATTTAATATACTCATGTGTAGAGTATTTTGATGTAATTATGTGCGGTTTATCGCAGCCAGTTTCCAAAGCAGATAGTCGTCCACATGCTAGCAGAGCACTAGACTGCAGTTTCAGCCTGTTAGGCATCGTCAGTAGTGCGCATCCATCGGATCCTTCAGGATTCGAACCCATGATCACTAGCGGTTATGACCGCCAGTCAGCTATGTCGTACATAGCTACTGTTAGTGGACGTCGTGTCTTTCGGGGCCAACACTGTCCTCTGCAACGTTCGTAACTTGCATGGCAGTGGAGGATAAGACTCGCTATATCGCAGTTAGCTTGTAAATCATGACCGTCCGAAGCTGTCCTCCGTGGCCCAGTGGCATAAGCTGCTGACTGGCGGTCCAAGCCGCTAGTGGTCATGGGTTCGAATCCTGAAGGATCCGATGGATGCGCACTACTGACGATGCCCAACAGGCTGAAACTGCAGTCTAGCGCTTTTCCGGGCGCGTGGCCGCGTATCTGATTTGGAAACTGGCTGCGATGGACCTCACATAAAAACCAAGCATTGTTGGACACCAGGGGCTAAACTGAACACACCTGGTTTGAAAATGTCATGTCTCGCCTTCAAGCGCCTTTGAACGTAGGTAATATAAGCGAACATAGGGCGTATGTAGGAAGGACTTTCTACACTTGGCACACGAGGTGAAGGTGGAAATTCGGGCGCCACACCAATCCGCTAACACTATGTGGCGGACTTTGACTGCTAAACTCTCAGTGTGGCATTGGAGTTCGTTTTTCGTAGCTAACGACAAACGTACTTTAGGCGTCTCAGGATCTGACGCAGTTAAATCTCAATGAACTGGACCAAAGTAATTAAAGTAAGGAGGTTGTTAACATGCCGAGTTATGGATTCATAAGTTTTACATGGTAAATCCTCAACGAAGGAGACATAAAACGATGAAACTATGGAAGTTTTTAAAATATAGAGGTGGTCAACTGCGGTGCTTTTACGGTTTGTCGTCGATAAATCGTCACCCTTGTTCCGATTCTGTGCACCCTACATCAGATAGCTTTCAAACGTGGTTGATTCGTTGGTTGGAATAACCTCTCTGAATACTTGGTCGCCATTTCGTTGTGAACTCTCATGTAGAGCCAGATCCTGATATTTCTTAGGCTGCCGGGTGGAAGTTGTGAATTCTGAATAGGATTTGATATTGTCGTATGGTATGTTGGAGAAGAGGGGAGGATCAAGTGCCGCAGTTTTTAACAGCCTAGTGTGAACAGCCAACATGATCTTACACTGTCACTCCTAGTTAGCTTTTAATATGATTGCACCGAAATATTTCACCTGTTTATTTGTTGGTTATACTAACTGTTATTAAAGGTAAAATAAAGTTGGTCCGATATCTATATCTAATTCACACACACGCATCTTAGCGCACGCAACCAGATTTCATTGCTAGGGAACTGGACTTTTGATTTTACGTTTCCTTTTACGTCCCTCGCCACTGGGGAGCTTTCTCTTTCTTTTATCTGATCCCAAAGTTGTAGCCACTTGTTAAATGTTATAGTTTGCCAAAGTTATTTGCCATTCAAATTAAAGCTCACAAATTTTTGGTTCTTTGTTGCCTAAGTACCAGGAGGAGTTAGGAGATTATATCCCTGTTCATTCTTGAGTGCAGAATATGCGCTAATCGTTCAAACTATGTTTGTCAGCGTTTTCGATCCAATGGTACCATTGTTAACACGAAACAGAATTGTACAAACAATAAATGTGGGACAATGGAAGAATTCAACATCTACTGAGCAGACTGAATGGGCCATGGTGTGAATGTCTACAGAAAGCTACTATAAGGTCGACATGTGATTAGACTGTATATGCCGCGCGTGTATTTTCCGGCAACTACCGAAATGAAGGAAAGACCGGTTTCTGCATATCTGTTCAGCATAAATTTCTGTGGTGACCGGTGTACTTTTGGTCAGTGATGAAAAATAATGGTACTTTGGAATTCACCTTAACTAGACTCAATCAGACAGCCATCGGACAATGAACAACGAACAATGCGTTATCAAGGGTGGTTAGGATGATAAAAAAATACAGATCAAGTAACATGTGAATCGTCAGTTCAAGACACTACAGGTTTAATTGCACTGCTGGATAACGGTAATTTGAAATGAGTATAGAGCGTGCGCACACAATGCAATATGGGGAGTGGTTTATGTTCATATAATAAATGAAAAATAAATAGAAGACCAAATGAAATAACCACCCACACTCTTGTGCAACTTTGTTGGATCGACGGTATGCTTAAATCCGGTCGTAACGTTTAACAAATGACATACTGAAAGTGAAAATGCACACGTCCGTTTTTCACACTAGATTCACGCACGGATATAGCGGATTATATGCCGTAACCTAAGTGTATGAGATCATCTTCTAGAGGTTTTTTGAATAGCTTTAATTTATGGGAAGGAACAAGGTAAATGTGGAGGATGATTCATGGTTGTCACACTTGAAGTGAAGAGAAATTCCGCAGGAAATACAACCGGACGTACTGCATGGTCAGTCTTAGCTCGGGACATCTCAGATTGGTATTATGATGCCCCTTCAGAAGCTGACTACAAGTATGGTTTGAATTCCTTAGGACCAAGTAAGTTCGCATCAAATGGCCACGCAGGCGTCGATAGTGTCCACTGTAGACTCCAAGGGTTTTCAACCTTAATTGGTAAGGGAGATAATACAGACCTTATACATTTTTCGTCGTCCTTCGTTGTGGCAGTTCAAGTGCGGTGAGGCTGTGCTTGTGCCAGGGCTGTCTGGTATGAAGTGCGTATTCAGAATGGGGCCTAATATAGGCGGTGTGCATCTAAGATAAGATTGCAGGACAACAACGCTTGAACATTCTCCGCAAAAGGCCAAGACGTTGTTTGGTATTGCAGACACCTCGGCATAACCTGAACAGCCAAGATCCTCTTGAACTATCACCCCTAGATAGCATTCAGTAGAAGAGCGCTGCAAAACTTGACCCACAGCCTGTACTCGCAAGTGAAATGATGACGTATGCTCAAGGTCTTACTCTTGGTGGCGTTGAAATTAAGCAGATTTTGAGTCGCCTATCCGTATACCATATCTAGTTTATCCTGAAGCGCTTTGTGGTCTCTCGTTGTTCTGATGGCCCGCCATGTCTCGAGAACATAAGCGAAGAGTAAGAAAGTGGAAGTGAGCACCCTTGCAAGCTCGTTTAGGTAAATTAGGAACAGGCGTGGACAAACTACTGCTTCCTATGACACTCTGAAATGAGCATCGAAAGGGTTAGTGATGACGCTGTGCACTCTCACATTCAGATGTCATTGTATCAGAAAGGTACCAAACCACCCAAACATTTGGTTACAAATTTCACAGCTCTGAAGCTTGTGAATGAAGATGCGGTGGTTCAGGTGGTCGAATGCCTTTGAGAATTCCAGATAGACCGTGTCAACTCCCACCTCATTGTTAACGGTTTCAGTCCAAATGGTGCGAGCAAGCAGCACGTTAATGATGCAAGAATGGTTCAGGCGAAATCTACCCTGTTCTGTTGCTATGCTTTTGCATGCCTTCAAGTAACTCATGGGCGCCTCGGCAATAACATACTCCATGATTTTGCATAGCAACGGAAGGATACTTATTGGGCGATAATTGTCTGGATCTGCACGCTTTCCCCTTTGTGAAAGAGAGTGACACCTACGCGCTTGCATATTTTGGGAACACATTTCGTCGAGACATTGTTGGAAGAACCTAGAGATTGGATCCACCAAGTTCAGTGCAGCTAACTTCAGTGCCTTTAGTCGGATATTATCTGCACCAGGAGAGCTATGCGAGCGTGGGGAAGTTAGCCTTTTCAGAATATCTGTAGCCGTAAACGAGATGTGACTGTTTTGTGATAGTATAACTTGCGGGAATAGCATAAGCACCGAAGCCGTTTTCTGGCAGTTTGGGGAGTATTGATGACGTAGGGCGTTGGTCGCTTCTGTTATGGTTTGTGCTTGTCCACTTGGCATCCAAAGGGCAGGATTACCTCGCGGCATCTTATGGACTTTTAGTATGTCTGTGAAGGACTTTAGGGTTTAGGAAGGATTTATCAGCTAGATATCGTTTTTGTTTTTGTTCACCTTTGCTTACCAGGCTCAAGCAATGTCTTCGCTGGATAGTGCAGGCTTTCTATTTTTCAGCACTCGGTGACTCCTCTTGTTTTTGCCACAGTGAATCACTTGTGATCATACCCTTCCGCGTCCTGTTGAGTATGAAAGGCTTTACTCACATCGCACGCGGGCATGTTTTTCGAGACACTGATCACTAACTTTTGAATTTCTGCACAAAAGCTCATTGGGCGACATCGGGTGATAGTTCAGCCAGAAAAGACTGGTCAATTGCATTACTGTGTGGTCAGAACAGTGTACTCGGTAATAAGCTGAGGTTCATCGGCGTTTTCTGCGGAATACCCTGCATAACAGATTTATTTGAACAAGAGCGTTGTACGAGCTCTGCAGCCCAAAGAACTAGCTATCGATACCGTTTCGACCACAAACTACTCGTTGGTGAACACGAACGAGATCAACTATACTTGGTTTGTTCACCGTCGTGAATCTTATGTGGTGGTAACATGGTGGTACAATGGCAACCGGATGAGTAGCATGGGCAATAATTTGGAACTTCTCAGCGAGACAGGCTGGGGTTTCTAGGGCGTAAAGCTTGAAGTCATCAACCAGGAGAATGTGACTATGTGCCTGAGCAAGGATAGTTTCCATTCTGGAAGCTAGGAGATTGTCTATTCCTGAAGAAGACGACGGAGGGCGGTAAACGATACCCACTATACATGCGTCACCACATTATGGTGAAGACTACACCAAAGCGCGTCAGTTATTTGGACATCCGGTTCTTGGATTAGGTTAAGGTGCAGCTCAGTGCATTAATAGAAGAGTACATCGCCACCACCGTCCGGCCGCCGTTGCGCAAAACAGACATTCCGCATAGTACAATTTGGTTAGCCGTGCTCACTTCACTCAGCCATGTCTCGATAACCACGATGAGATCCCCAAATCTCCTAGCATGGCATAGCCGAAGATATATCAGTTTGCTGCAAAGGCAATGTGTAGCAGTATAAAAACGAAATAGTGTCTTACACATTAGTAGTGTGTTGGCGGACGTCATATTTGTGTTTCATTTGAAGCTGACCATTTGTCGGTCGGCCGCTATCGTTTTTGCCTGCAGCACTGTTTCTTGGATTTCGGTCTGGTTGCATAGTAGCGAAGAGCGTTTCAGGTCGCGATATCCTATCGTACGTTTCTTTATCTTGTCAAGTGTCGAGAGTGACACTCTGTCTCTCACAATGCAAGACTGTGGGGATAAATAATAATAACAATGTGTCAGCTGAAAGCCGTAACGGCGCTTCACTACCGCTCGCGGGCTGAGTATACCGCGAGGACACCCACCCGTACGCGGATTCGAGCCGGTGACCATATGGTTGCAAAGCAAACGTGCAGACCACTCGGCCACCGGCCGATTGTACTGAAGATTCCATTTTCCAAACAGTGCCGCCCACTCGTGGCAGTGCTCCTGCTGTCTTCAAGATAATATTGGACGGTAACTTAGAGCGATGCCTCAAAGAGCTATCCGATAGGACTTCAGGCATCCTTTCGGAGTTTAGTACCAAGTAAAATATTTTTGGACCACAGTCTTTGTAGTTTGGAGATAAAGGAATTCTCGTCAATGATTTTACGATAACGCAGACCAGGGAGAGTTCTTCGCGGATGAAGGACCACTGCACTCGTTCATGTGTTTGCGCTTCGTAATCAAGAGTATCTAATAGTTCATGAACACAAGTAACAAATACGATGTCCTTGCTTTCGTTCGTAGAACGGCCGCCACGTATTTCTTTTTCCTTTACGCGCACTTTCCAAGATATTTTGGTAGTATGCATATCTTGCTCATTAGGTTGCGAAGGCGAACGGGTTGAGAGTATGACGGTGTATCTCACCTTAATTGCGTTCAATATTACCCGAAGAAATAGAGTATCGCCGTAGTGCACTTAATTTGGATCACCTGCTGCGCAGACTAGCATAATGGACTCAACCTGAATACTAATCGTATCACGGACTTAATTCCCCCAGATTGCGATCATCTAGCAACTTGCCCTCCATTATACCAGTGCTGGGTTCAGGAATGTAATTGCACGCGATCATTAACACATTGTGGTTCTGTTTGGCGAATGTAAGTTTGAGTGTTGTGAATTGTAACTTGACTTGGTTAGCGGGCACTAATGAATGGCGTAAAAACATCATCGCATCCCTCCTCCTTGATACAGGAAATGGATGTATGGGTTTGGGCGCTTTTATCGAAGCGATCGCTGCGTAGGTTACCCGTCTCTGGACTACCGGCGTTGTGGCCAACTCTTCAGGAATGGCATCCAGGGGTGAGACAATAACAAGCAAGCCGAATGTGGCCCGCCCAATTAAAAGGTTAGTACTGGTCGGAATAGATAACGCAGATACTTTTGGGCGGTTTGCAAGGCTGACATTACTCTTCGACTTTAAGACCGAGCCCTGAAGATTTTGCTGCCAAACAAGATCGGGATTGTTAGATTCTATTGACACGGCCTTGAAGCTCGCCATCTGCTGGACTGCTGCAGTTAGCTTTTGCAATTTCGAAACTGCGATATTATACAACTGCGCTACAGGACTAGCACAATCAGAGCGCATCAGACAGCCTGCTTTTTCTTTCACCTGCTAGTTTATTCGTACTATTACACCGGGTGTGAAATGCAAGGATTCCATTTATACTTGTACTGCATTGCCTGACCTCACGTGTACTGTTTGGCTCACCACAGTTAAAGGTAGGTGAAAATGATTCCATTTAGAGCCGTTGTTGCACACAAAAGCTGCACTTGTCTGGTCACCAGAGCTAGAGTGTGAGTGCTCCTTGAATTCCTTTTCCCAGTCGCCAGCTCGAAGTCGGCTAAAGTAGGTTTGTCCTGCCAAGAACACAATACCCTGAGTTTGACTAGCTTATTGATCCACACTGGTTCAAGTAGTGCAAAACCTTTCGGGTTGGCATGCAGTGGGTTATGTCATTGACAAGTGCTGGTTATGGGTGAATGCGACTGAAACCACAGATTGAGTCATAGCTTCGTTAGAAATGATCCTGTGGGAGTAGTTCTATGGACAACAGATGGCGCGGAGAATCCTTGATCGGACGCATTGTCACAGCAGTGAAAATCGTTACAAAACAACCGGGCTGTGCGTCTAGATCTAAGCTCGAAGCTCGCTAAAATAATTTAGATTGTACAAAAACTTTCTTTAGTAACTAGTTCTGTAAAAATATGCCCATTTGATCCGGGGTGTTTGTCCAAATCCAATGAGTGTATATTGGCTTCGCTAATGGAAGAGGAGGACGAGAAACTCTGTGACAGACGAGAGCACATTTGCTATACGACAATCCTGTGACAAGTAAGTTTTTCATGGTACGGCGGTTGCAAGGTTTTGAGGGTACACGGCAATGCGCATCCATTTGACACAGGCAGGACTCGTACTCATAACATGACCGCTTTTGCTCTGCGCTTGAGACGACTGAGCTGCAGAGGACTGTAATAAGCACTATGTCAACTTTTCTAGACGTGATACAGCGCTGCTCAATATCTACTAACAGGCACCTTAATGCAGTGTAGAGGACACGGTGTCCGGTTAACGAAATGACGAAATTTTCAAGGGAAAGCCATCAATTAGCCAACGCATCATAGGCATTTGATGTACAGGTTACAAAGGCGTAGCAGATAGAGTTGAACAGTGTAAGTAGAAATTGGTGAAACGTGGACTCAGTCAGCCAACCAACAGCCGCTCGGCAAAGCGCTGATCGGCCTTGTCATCCGTTCGAGAATCATCAGGACTGCGCATTACACTTAGCCCTTGTAGGACTAAAAGCATCATCACCACTGCCCTCCTGTTAATTTGATAGGTTCGTTGCTTGATGAAAGAGCTACCCTGCCATTTGCATAACGGTAAAATGCAAGTCAGCAGATAGTGAGCGGTGCTATATCACATTTACTAAGTTAATCAAGTGGGTTGTTGCCATCCCCCGTGCCTCAGTGTTCTCAACAAAACACCTTGGCCAAAGTAGCATTGTGGGCTCAGGCCTCACAATTCGCAGACGGAAAGTGAACTGCTGACGATTCACAAAAGGATGATACAGCTGTTTCTCGAGCCTGTGTTGGCTTTCTAACTGAGTGTAGACATAATAAAATGCTAGGTATAATTTTCATACCTCGATCAGCTGTCAAGGGTTTTAACAATTTTCCCTGTCGTACACCAGAACAGCAGCATGAGTAAAATCTTGTCCACATGTGGTTGGGTGTCCATCGCATTTACACTAATTTCGATGTTACAATTTTGCGCACGTCGTGCCGCATTCAGAGCATATTTTCTGCTGTGTGTTTGAATTTATACTTATTTACTCACTCGGGGACCGTGTCCGTCATAGTAGAGTGGTTATGTTAACATTGGATTCGATTAGGTAAATACGTAGTTAAGAAATTTGAGCTTCACGGACGAAGCTGCATTTCTTGCATCATTTTCCTAATCCTCTAGTTGGCTGGAATTCTGAAACTTAAATGCAGCAATGACAAGCATTTGTCTTACGTCATTTTGCTTACGAAAGCCATCTTGTTCTTGTTGATGTTTCCATCTTTTGCTCCAAGGAACATATTGTAAACGCTACACTTGGTAATTTGGATATAGCTTTTCGCCAAGCAGATATCATCTGCATCATCTTCTGTCCGAGGCGCAACTTTGAGTGGCCGAGTTTTCATGACTGTGTAGGCTTTCCATACTTGGATGGTTTAGTATGGATTACAATTGATTGACACACTGGGTCACACTGTTTCCTGGCCTCTAGCAGCTTGCGTTTGACCGGGTAGGTTACACTTACGGATGCATAATGTTGTTTGGTGTTTTTCCTGTTAGAATTCTGTGGTTGTTTTATTTGTCGTACAGCACATGAGAACCTAGATCCTGTGATATTATTATCACCACGAACTATATCTTTTTGACAGCGGTCGATGTCAAAATGTGCGGTGCCTCTGTCATGTAGAAGAGATCCTGCAACAATATAGAATGTACCGCGATGTTCTGATAAAGCAAGCAATACGAACGCATCAACATGAGCAGTACTTCTCCTCGGGATGAAAATCGGCGTGCTCAGGATGCCTAAACCTGGATCATTGCTCATACGTCCGATTCGGCTGCCCTGTTCTGAAATAGATATTAAGGTTTAGTATCCTATAATGAAATCCGCTTAGTCTGCATGAATTAGGATAGCTTTTCTGATGAATGCAAGGTCTACAACCGCTGGCAGTCTGCCGGCTTGCTGCGCCAACGCAGCTATACACTAAATAAATAAACTAACCGTAAAATCTGCCCAGAACTAAAAGAAAGCGTTTGTATTAATGCATTATGACCTCGCTTAGAGATACGCAAGCATATTTGTGTTGGATTCATTGTACAACGACTAATGTTTTACAAAACATAGAGAATGTTGTATTAATTAAAACGCAATTAAGCCAGTTTTTCATCGCAATTAAAGTTCTTTGTGATGTTTTAAAGGTAGCTTCCTGTGCAATCAATGCGTGTCGTAGTGATCGCAAATTCAGTGAGGTTGCGGGGAATGTCGTTTAGTTTATGGTCACGCTTTTGATGTGGCTGGCACACGCTTCATAAATGTTCTGTGAGTTGAGCAGGGAAGCGAGCTGTCACCGTTGTGCACAGGGATGTTGTAGCAGGTACACAGCATAAAGTGCCTGGTGGCCTGACGTATGAACGCGTCAGTCTGTCGTGACAAGGTATCAGTATATTGATCTTCTCCTTTGAGTCGAAATCAGCCATTCTGGGACCAGTGCTTCGAGCAAGATTTCGGGTTGGCACTAAGGAAGCAGACATGCAGCTATCCCTTGCAGGAGGGTCTTAAACTACAACATAAAGGGTCAGAAAGAAACTATAAGTAGCTTGAAGGAGTTTCCTGCATATGTTTGTTAAAAGTTTCGCAAAATTTCAGATGCATGCTCTAAAAATAAGTGGGAGCGTGCGTAAGTTTCCTTCATAACTAAGTTGAAATTACTGAGGAGATTGAGGATAAGGAGTATTGTCATAACGGCTCTACTGAACAATCCAAAAATGCAGTTGGTAAATCTAAGTCGGATAGTTGCAAAGCGCTTAGTGTGTCAACATATATAGAAAGTAAGTCCGAGCTAGATAGAAAAGTTGAAAAACTGTGCAGCCACACAAGGTGCCTCAGTTAAAGAGGTTTGTACGACAGTAATGAGCTTTAAAGACGTTGTTTGAAATCGAAAATATGCCTACGAAAATAAAGTTCTCTCCGTTTTTACTAGGTTTTAATATATTTTTGCATTCTGTGTAGATCAAATGGTCTCACAGCTCACCTGGGTACTAGATCTTACATTCCGTCCAGTGAAATTTCCGATGGAACACGGTTGACCCACCGAACACCTATTCCGACGGGTTTCAGTCATCCTGCAGTGAAGCTCCGCGTATTTATAGCCCGTAAGTCCCTAATAACCGGTCCTACCCATGCAGCGTAGCTTTTTCACTCTATCTGGTTGAAAACACAGTACTTTTGGTGAAGTTCCTCTCATCTAAATTATTTTATTTGCTGTGCTCCTGAGATAACGTACACGCCAGAGTTCTAGTGAAACAATTCCTACTGGGAGCAAAAATGAAACCGAAGATCTGTGTAACATCCTCTGTTCAGTTTAGCAGATGACCCACCAACTACAAATATATCCCAGCGGCCATATCAAATTGAAATGCTTCTATCTCTGCTTGCGTTAAGCATGCTTGAACGCATGTATAGAACTCAAGTTATCAGTGTGATCCTTTCAAATTCATAGGGCAAGTTAGTGGATAAGTCAGAATTCGTCCAGAAGTAATATAGGCAGAACACCTATCATGATGCACATAAACGGCCGTTATTTTAAGATCCCATGGATACAGGTCAGCAAGACATCCTGGTGAAAAGGTCGCTAAATTACATCTCCCTTTCAATACTGGCAAAGGATCAATCTATTGCCCTCACAATCCAGACAAACTGTAGTGTTCCAAACACTCTTCTCTCTGTATTCCATCATCCAGCGCTAAGTACTAAGTTTGCAGTGGCTGGTTTCACCTCATCATTTGTGTGGCTTGATGTACTGCTACACCTGCTTCTTTACAATCAGAACGGACTTCAGCCTAAAGATCAGTTGTCACGGAACATTGTGGGATTGCTTGAAGCACGTAGAAATGTATCTTTGTAGCAAGCTGGTAAGTAAGTTTTCTTTGAGTTTAGCTTGGAAATCCATTGTCATTCCGGCGTTTCTCTATTTTCTCATTTAGTTTTTGTTGTCGTTAGAGTAGCCATCTGCCGTGCACTCAGATTCCATTCTTTAGCTAGGACTATCCATGTACATCGTGTTCCCGGGGCTGGAAGTCATGATGAGCACGAAGCGACTACTCAAGACCAGGAGCAATCGTTTTATATTCTTGAGGCCTTCTCCTTGGAAAACGTCATAGTGCGATCAATCTCGAGGTTGCGCCGGTCGCCAAACTACAAGCGACGTGGCCCGATGCTTGTAAAAGTGGTCTTTTAATCTAGATAAATATCAGCAATGATAGTGGAGGGATGGTATGCGGGCCGCGGCTGCCTTCCTTCTGAACTCCGGATCAAAGCAGCAGCTAATAAGCGAACACACGAGAGCAGCCACTTAGTCACACCACTTACCGACAAAAGTTCGGATAACTCCAAATGACTAACCAACCAAACTGGCAAACACACCCATAAATTGCATATAAAGAGAAAAGCAAAAGGTAATAGTAGCATCCATTAATCGGACACAAATGAGTTTATCATCATTCCAGCCAAAAAACGATTATCTGCCGACCTTTTACCGGTCAAGACAATATTTTATCCAAAACACCCATCCCACGATTCAAAGTTAAACATCGAGAAAGTTTCCTGAATGTACACCAATGTACAAGGACTCGTGAACAAGCTTTCCGGACCGCAGCCACGTCAAGCGTCAAAAGCCTGGGACCTCACTCTCGTTAAGAATACCTGGTTGCACTCAGAAAATACCCCTGCTGGGGTCACGATAAATGGTGTGTCCGTTCTCCGAAACGATCGACCTAGCGAAGGCCGGAGGTAATGTTATACTACGCAACGACCTGCAGTGCGAACCGGTGGCCCATCGAGAAAAGCTGATCATAGACTCCCTCTGGTGCAGTCTACGACTGTGACGCAACGACCCTTGACTCTGACTGTTGTTTAATTCTCGCAATTTCCACCCCAAAGATGGCATCCCGCCTGGCATTATCCTTGAGAAGAGTCCTACGAGGACGATACAGTCATGTTCTCATCTCAGGTGACTTCAATCTTCATGATTTGGAAGTTCCGGCATCCCCCAACAAACAGTTTAAGATCGACCTGCAAGGGTATCTTGCCAGCATTCCGCTGTTCAACCACGTCAGTTCACCCACCTGATCCAGAGCAGGAAATAAACCATCTGTGCTTGAGTTAGTGCTCAAGAAGGAAGTGCACGTGGTTGAGAAACCAAGGCTGGAGTGACCTCTGGGGCGAAGAGACCATGTAACTATAAGTTACGACTTCGTGTGTTTTGCAAAGTATCCACAAGAACAAACTAATTTTCTTTAAACAATCATCCAAAATGACACACAGGCAGAACTTGTATGAAATGTCAGCTGGGAGTTTCTGGACAAATGATCCATTGAGAGTGCATTGTTGGATTTTACTGGCAAGTTCAGTGCGCAGATTAAATCTACATCGGTCAGCAAGCCTTTTAGTTCTACAAATGACATATCACTTAAAGAACCAAACGCGATCGGAACTACGCTAGAACTGGCCACAAATAATTGTCTGAGGAACTCATGCAAACTGTTGATGAGGTAAATAACCATACAGCTTATGATGTACGTAGAAGTGTAGATCAGGGACTAACTAAGCAAACGATGAATAAGGTGTCGAACCTTTGCTTAGTATCACGGAAAAAAGATTAATCGCCAGTCACGCCCTGGTCGGCGTAACTTCATGAATGAGTTGCACAACTTCCGATGCGCTGCTTCAAGCTGAAAAAGTCACGTATGTACACGAACGCCCAAGGGCCTCGCAGTGAAAGTACCGAACTTAGGGTACACCAGGTCGCGAATGTTTAGGATTTAATTTCTAGTAACCAAACCTGGTTACAACAAGGAGGGGCTGATGCTGAAGTTGAAGTACCAGAACTGCCACTCATCCAGAACGATCACCCCAGCAGAAGAGGTGGGGTCTTTTTTTACCACCGCAGTGACCTGCAATGTGCAACAGTTGATGAGCTGGAAACTCGCGATAAGGACTCACTCTGTTGCCGTCTCCGACTAAGACACGACGACGCATGTCTCGTAGATGTCTTTTATCGCTCAACAACTCCACCCCGGAACTGGATTCCCGCTTGATCCGTGCCTTGAACAGTGTAACACGCATTAGTTGCAGCCAAATGCTCATCTCCGGGGACTACAATGTACACGATCTGGTTATCGGCATCACCTAATGAACAATTCAAAGCAGACTTGCATGAACTGATCGCTAATATTCCCTTGCACAATCATGTCACCCCACCAACTAGATTCAGGACAGTAAACAAACGGTCCATAGTGGACCTTATGCTCACAAACGAAGAGCTCATGATAGACAAATTATTGATGGTGAATCCATTATGTCTCAGTGACCATGTAGTAATAAGGTTTAACTTTTTTATATACGGAGTATCCTTCTGAACACTCGGGACTGACCCACATAATTAGACTCCACCATGCCCTGAAAGAATTCGTCGAGGCATCAGCTATGGAGTTCTGGAACAACAATTCCCTTGACAACGTGTAAACAGAGTCCGTTGAAAGATTCAGTGACATGTTCAACAAAGCATCACACACCAAACTCCCTTCGTTCCGCAAAAATGCCTTCAATTCTAAGGAAAAGGACTGGAAAATGCGTAGCGATAAGGGATGCAACAAGGCCTGCCCACAAGGTTAACAACAACCTCCTAACCCCCTGCAACCATTGCACTGCATTTGTCCTTGAGGACAAAGTAATTTAGCATCATTCCCTAGCCAGAAAGTTTTTGGTAAACAACTAAATATTGTGTAGGGAATGTCAACAGTCTTGGTATAGTAAATCACGCAATCTCTCCACTTTTCACAACAGGCGGTAGGGCGCAAACCGTCGACGAAGCAGTCAGTACCCTGCATCCATAATGCGCCACAATCTTTGAACTCGCAGCCATCACCTGTCACATACCATCAAGCAAGTTACAGACTCCAGAGTTACCACATGTACTTTGCAACACAGTACATATGCTAAGGAAGTTGTTCTCATTGCGCGATCATAGCTCCCCGGGAGCGAACAACATCCGCCCGTAAGCACTGAACGCTGCGGCCAGTCAATGTCACAGTTGTTCTAAGGATACTATGATAAACAAAAAGCCCCACTTTTTGGATGCATAGCATTAGCAAGTTTTGACGGCAGTAACCGTTTAAACCCTACAAACTATCGCCAACTGACTCTCCTCCCTTGCTCACGAAGGTGACGGAAGCTGCACTGCCGAGGCTCCAATCAACTACCTGAAAAATGTGACGCCTTGGCAGCTGGGCAGCATGGCTTCCGTTAACACCGGTCAGGTACCATGAACCTGCTAATGGCATGAGGTAGTTGGCCGGAAGTGGCTGATGTTGGGGTCAGAGTCAACCACGTCTATTTGGACTTTTCCAAAGGTTTTGACCGACTGGAGCACCGCATCCAACTTCAAAGCTTACAGAGCTACGGAATCGGAGATTCTGTTCTTGGTTGGAGTAGCAACTTTCCTCACTGTTGGAGGCGTCACCTTCATGCTATGGATTACACTCAAACCCGATTGTGGTGGAATGTGGTGTTTCCCAATTCTCACTACTGGGACTGCGCTTATTCCTAAGGTTTATCAACAACCTGGCAAGAGTTATCTCCTCCAATTTCCTGGCTTTTGTGAATCATGTCAAGATATGGCGAGCAATTAATACCAATGAAGATCAAAATCTACGCCAACATGACCTTGATTGTATTTATGAGTGTTTGATGAGGAAGCCACTCCAGGTTAACACAGCTGAGTGCAAGATGATCTACCTGAGTCACAAACCGGTGAGTGTGTACATGCTTGGAGACCACACCATGCAGAAGGCCCATCAGGATCGCGACTTGGGAGTATTACTACAGGACGATCTCGGATGCTCTAAACATGCAAAGAAGGCGTCGAGAACCGGCAATCAACACATTAGCCTTCCTTCAAAAGCCTTCAGTCTCTTTGATCCGTCGATCTTCCTAAAAATGCTTAACGCCTACGTGCGACTGCACGTGGAATACGCCATCAAAGCTTGGCAACTGTGGGAAAAATAGGATCCTTTTGCTCCCGAGAACCCTCAAAGGGTGGCAACTAAAAACGTTAAGGGCCTCTTTCATCTGACCTAGTAGCTAACACTGAAGTCCCCAGGAATGTGCAGCAGTCGATATGGCCGTTTGCTGGAAGACCTCATAATGGTTTATCGGATCAAAATTAACCCAAACCTCAATTGCCGCTTGCTGCTGGAACTGTACCAAAGCATCAACATTAGAGGTCATCCTCTGAAGCTGACAATACAGTATAGCCGGCTGGAATGCCGTAGAAATTTTGTTCCACTTCGGATGTATCAGTCGTGGAGCGCTCTCCAAAATTATGTCGCCTATACTCACACTCTATCGATATTAAAGACGATTTGAAGATGCATTATAGCATCGGCCTTTCATATTTTATCCGGTATTAATCCGGGGGCTGTAGAACATAACTAAACCGTCTATTTCCAAAGTCCCAACCAATTAATTTATGGAGTTATACCCTTATCCCGCGAACATATCAACCCTTCTATACATGCCAAAGGTAAATCCGTAGCGTGTGCATTGTAATGGCAGCTGTCGGTATCCGACTACGCACTCTGAATGTACAGGCATGACGCCGCGCGATCGATTGTCCGCCGCTAGTCCAGCAGCAACGCATGTACGCGTGAGCGAGAGTTGATTGTTAACCTCGCATGACCAACTGGTTCGATCGATGAATATGGTTGACTTTTGTCAGACGTAGCGAATCAAGGAAGAGAATTTCAATAGTTCGATAGTGTATGATGGGATAAAAAGCATTGGCTTTACAAGATCCATAGGATGGTAAATGCAAAATAAATAAAAATCATTAGATTCCGACATGGAACTGAAATGCCAATAGTCTAAACCTAGTACATCACACCACAATGTGTTGTTTGTCACTCAGATGAATGTCTAACAATTGTTTGAAGGCTGTAATGTTCGGAGCGTTTACCACATGCGTTGGCAAGTCATTACATTGTTAACAGATTCTAAGAGAGGAAAAATATTTTCTGCAGTCTAATCGGGAGTGTTGGATTATCAGCTTGAGGTTATGACATCTCGATCGCTTATATGAAGCTAGGGTGAGCAGCGATTTCCATGGGTGATCGCTTTCCGTTAATATCCGGAATGCGAGAATGAGATCTCCGCGTAGTCGTCGGTATTCGGAGGAAAACATTCCGATTAAACTGAGACGCACTTCATAATTGAGACCAGATAATCCGCGTGTTGCCTTCGTAGCTCTTCGTTGGGGCTGTTCTAAGAGATGAATGTCCCGTTTTAACCAGGGGCACCAAGCCTAGATGGCATATTCGACTTAGGGACGGATATAGGAGTTGACAAGCATGGGTACCAACCGGCGTTCAAAACACCAAAAGCTCGCCTCAAAAGTCTCAGATTCATGTTCCCCACGTTTTCTGCTTTCGAACATTGGAGCAAATTCCCAGACTTTCTTGCACAATGATACCTAGGTTTCTTTCTGTGGTCACGCGCCGGAAAACGTACTGCCCCAAGAGGTACGTGTTGGTAAGATTGCTGCGTAATGACAGTAGGTGACACTTGGAAGGATTCAGGGTGAGGCGGTTTATATCTGCCTATTTGTTGATTCGATCCAAATCATGCTGGAGGAGGGTACAGTCTGATGTTGAGCGAATAACTCACCAGATTTTTGCGTCATCAGCAAAAATTTGCATCGAGGATTGAATATTATCCGGGAGGTCGTTAATGTAGACAAGAAAAAGAAGGGGAACAGGGACGGATCCTTGAGGAACACCGCTGGAGATGCAGAGGGTTTCCGAGAGGGCATCGGCGACTCTGACATTTATCGTTCTGACATGCAAATATGCTGCTAGCCATGTGAGTATGGAACCATGGATACCGTAGGCACGAAGCTTATGAAGCAGTGCTAGGTGATTGACTCTGTCGAATGCCTTCGAAAAGTCTAGGTAAATCACATCAAGGGGGATCCTTCATCAAGCGCTTTGGTCCATGAATCCCTAGCAAGAAGCAGATTTGTGAAGCAAGATCGTTTGCCCCCAAAGCCGTGTTGGAGGTGAGAAATTAGCTTCAAACCCTCAAAATATCGTGTAATTTCATCTGCAACTAACGATTCCATTACTTTTGATAAAACAGAGAGGACAGTAATGGGTCGGTAGTTGGCAGGATCCCATCGCTTACCTCCTTTGTATTTCGGAGTGACTATCCCGCTTTTTCACTCAGAAGGAAGTGTTTGGGAATAGAATAGACTTTGGAAAAAGCTTGCGAGCTGTGCTGCTATGGTGGGAGCAAGAGTTTTAAGAACTTTGGGTCTGATCTTGTCGACTCCCGGAGCGCTATTTTCTCCTAGAGACCGTAGTTTGCTAGCGACAGCTGCTGAGGTAAAAGTGACAGTTGATATGCCGACCACGTTGGGTGAATGCTGGTTTGGCAAAGGTTCTATGGCGTTTGCAGTCACTGTGCCAAACTGTAGATGTAATGCGTTCGCAGCATCCACAAAAGTAGTCGTTAGGCCACCATCCGTCTTGAGTGGTGTTATTCCTGTTTTAACTTTCCTTCTGCTGTTCACGCACCTGTACAACAGTATTGTATTGTTCGTGAATTTAAGTACCATGTTTTTGCCATTCGTACTTATCGGCTCTAATCAGTGATGTGCAATAGTTCCTCACTATTTTGTAATTCTCCCAGGTGGCGTCGCAATTGTTCAGCGCGTATTGTCTCCAGATCTCGTCTCTGGTGCTAATCCATTTACGCGTTCTGCTTCGGATCCAGGTGTTGGTCTGGCGCGGCACTCGTAATGGTATGACTTTAGAGGCTGCTTGCGTGACACAGATAATTTTGTCTTTTAGTTCGTTCCACGCGTCGTCTGCCGTGCTCTGCAGATTGAGGTCCCAGTTGACGGTTGTCGCTAGGCTGTGAAGCACGGAATAGTTGGTTATAGTTCGTCGGTTTTCATGTCTGATTTCAGTAGTATTTGCGTAACACACATAGGCAAAATTTAACACTGAGTGGTCACTGTTGCCTAATGGTAGATCGTATGAAATTGTCTCAATCATCAACTCTTCATTGGTTAGGATTAAATCCAGAAGCGATGGCTTATTTGAACCGCGGTGTCTAGTTGGTCTGTGCACGTGGTTGTACAGAGTTGCTGTATCCATAAACTCGAGAATCTTTGATTTGAAGTAAGGACCACTAGAAGTCGCTGAGACAATTGAGGCTACATTAAAATCGCCCATGATTAGACAATGTGAGTACTTTTGAGAAACTGCATAATGAAGCGCGTTTAACAGAATGTCATCTCGGTCTGCTGTGGAGTTCGGTGGCCTGTAGACAACTGCCAACAGACAAGCATTCCACGTCTTCTTCGAAGGTTCACCACCTCAGCCATTTAGCTGCATTCGGCAAAACAAAGCGTCGGAGAGAGCAAGGTGACGTTCGTTAATAGCCTCACATCTCAGAAATTCCGATAGTACAGAGCAACGCCGCCACCGCTAGATGGACGATCATTGCGAATAACTGACATATCACTGATTCTGATTTCCGTGTCGAGCATGTCATTGGAGAGCCAGGTTTCAGTTACAGCTATGATATCCCAACTGATTGTGTTATGTCGATGGCGCAATTCAGGTAGCTTAGAGTTGAGCCCCTGAGCGTTTGTGTAGCAGCACTGTATCTGTTGGCACATTAGGAGCTCGGTTCGTTGCGGTTGACTGGCACGGATTGTGCCGGTCTGCTTTAGTTTTTGTCGGAGGCGTTTGCACATTTGTCTGACCTGAATTAGGAACAACCGAGTCCGGTTCGTCTGTATCTTTGGCCCGTACTTTGTTTAGGAACGGTCCTAAACGTACTTCAGGTGGCCCACGTTTTCTGTTGTCGTGCCACGCTTGGACGGCCGTTGATACCATCTTAGGTGTAGCCACGGTGACTTTCAAAATTTTTGGCCCGTTACCCTGATATTTTAAGGATCCGCAAGACGGGTGACATCGAATGTCACGATATTTTGTATGTTGTAGAGCTCCGTTATGTACCTCCACTCTTCTATATCGTGCTTCTGATGTTCATTTATATCGCCATGGTTAAGTTCGAGAACACCGTGGACCAGCACTACTTTCTTCGTCGCATCATGTTGTGACGCGACTGGGTCGGATTTCCATTTTTGCCTTTCTATCCATGGTTTATCTGGGAAAATGCGGGCGCTGAGAGAGGAATTCGTTAGCTTGTGGCCTGTAAGGAGCACATCCTCCAGGTCGCGTGTGTTACCAAATGTTACTCGTAATAACCGAGGTTTTCCTACATGCGGCGAGGATGAATTTCGGGAACTGCGCGTAAAACTAGTTGGAGGAACGTTAATTTCGAGAGCACAGCATATCTCTGCCCAGCGGTTTTGTTCTTCCACTTGCCTACCTTTTAACGACTCGCTCGTGGGCTCTGGTACATTTGAACACATAATTGTCAGAGCTTTGTTGTTGTACACTAACTGCTTATCCTGAGGGTTGTTACTGGTGGACATTTGTCTAGTTTGAGTACTCATCTTGTCCCTTGTGCAGGGAGAGCCTGCGCTGCTACATGACTGCATACGCGGAACGCCGTTTGTTGTGTTGTTTGTGGGGTCAAATGTTGCTGTTCAACCCGTGACAGGGTTGAGCGTGCAGTTTGTGCATAGCTGTTTAAGCCTTGAGACACTTCACAAAACTTGGGAGGTCGTTCGGCAGGCCTGTCTTCGCTGACGTCCATCAACAATGGTGTGTTATTTTCACCGTACTGTGTGGCTTCTTTACAAAATGGCTCTCGCCTTTTGATGGGTCTCGGATTCGGGCTATTTAATACACAAATCTGCGACTCAAGTTCAGTGGTTTTCTTACCAAGCTAGCGGTCAATTCCTTTTGTTCTGTAACCGTTAGGGCTAAACTTTCACATTTCGCCATAAGCGCTTGAATGATCCTGGCCAACGGTTTGGTTGAACATGCGTCACACATACAAGCCGTCGATCGACATACAGTGTTTTGTAGCCCCATCGAAGGAATTGGAACAAAGCGAGCATGTGTTGACCGACATGTCTGGACCACTATTGACCTTGGAGTTATTGTTTATTTGCGTAGCTGAGACACTGCGTCGGCCCATCATGTGCACACGGTGAACAGTGGGCAGTGAAATATCAAAAAGGCTTTGCGTGACAAAACGCGCTAAGGGAGTTACAGCGGTAACCGCGTGATCACAAAACAGCCTCTGCTTGTGGTATCTAGAGGTGCACTGCAATAAGTAATGCGTTGTCTAGTAGTCTTAAAATAGCTCCGTCGAATGGTATCCCAATGTAGTGGGAAAAATAAAAAACAACACAGTTTCACAAGCAGGTCTTACCGAATGAACTGTCAAAGACGGTGTTCAGGATTTACCAGTGTGTCGTTAGTAGTACTGCAGAAAGACTGAATCCGTTGGATAGGTCTCGACGATCCCAGTCGATTGAGTGTACTTCCGAAGATGTGTCACCAAATGGAAGGCGAATAGAGAGAAGTAATACAATTATCCAGGAGCGCGCGTCACGCGTGTCACACGTCAGTGAAGAAGGAAGGGTCGTAGAATGGAGCGCTGATTACATATCACCTTGCCTTCTGATCCAACTATATTCTGATCTCAGCCCAGTCTTTGTTTTTGATTCTCGGAGGGCGTTACTCCACCTAGTACACCAGACCGCTTTTCCCTTTATCATGAACGTTTATTTTCTCCATGATGCCTATCCCATGGAAACTATGAAGCATGGCCCATTTTTACCCTTAATATGCCATTGTTCTATACGAAAATTAGTACATCATTTACTGGTTCGGGTTGAAGCACTCTTTGTTTGAATGGACTGGGATACACAATCTCCATGAGCACTGCAAGTGTTCGCAACCAGTTCCAAGCCTACTTGACCAGGTTAGACCATATGGTTTCGACCATTGGGACCGCAACTGGAAGGCCAAATGCTATAGATCTTTGACCGGCCCCCATCTTGGTTATGTTCGTTAGGAAGTGAAAGTTAAACTTTGGTTTACTTCCGGTACGACAAGATTGACATCCTAGCCCCCCCGAGCTGCAGGCAACGCTTTTTTTAATAGGTGATGACAAATCGTAGATTCATTTGATGCATTCGTTGTTTGTTCAACAATTCTCGTTGGACAGATCGCTAGCGCATTTTTCCTAGGTATCGCAATTGCACGGGGACTTACCTACTGACATCCAAACGAGAGTGAATGCATTACGAAACTTTATCAATATATACGCTTCAGTCCTGCCACCATTGGCTGAACTAGTTTAACTGGAAAACTTTCGTTACTGATCTATTCCGAGCATGCACTGGACAGATTGTTTTGTTTTTGATTTTACTTTAGTGAAAAACGCTAACCCATTTCAACGTACACTTAGTAAATGTAGACTGCCGGAATAGACCTGTATTGCTGGAAAGCTGAGGCTCTTAAGCAGCGACGGCAAGAAAAGTTGGAATTTACATGGCTTCATCGAAATAATTTCGGCGAACGCACTTTGTTTGTTTGAGGGATAATGACCCTGCAGATATTCACGATGATCAAACTCACTCCTAAATTATGCACACCCAGCTACTCTGACTCTCATCTTCTTGAGCAAGTATATACTTTACTTCAAGGTAGACACCTGCTATCACTGAATTACTATCGCGTTTATACGGAATAAAATTTGTCAAAACTTAAATAAATCGCTTCTCCATTTTATGCGTCTATCAACCATGTGCAATGTATTCCGATATGTTTATTGGAGAGAGGCGGGTTTTATGTCTAAATCAAATTATTTCCATCAATATTTCGAAACATCCAGTCCGAGAGTTAATCACTTTATATAGTTTTACGAGAAAGAGCTTGGCTTTTATCTGCACTCAGCACCTGAATCGAATCAGATTAAATGCACAGCATTGCAGACCTGTAGGTTGCGTTGAATTTCTTGGTTTGGATTTATCGCGAGACATTTGGCAAAGTACTTGCATAAAGTCTAACAGGTTCGGACGAAATTATTACTACAGTTCGTCCGCCGTGAATTCATGGATACGTGAAGATTTCTTCGCTAGGTCACTACTGAAAGCAGTGGTCACGCTCAAACTATGTAACCAAAACGGCATCAGTTGTATTGCAGTATATTATGCCAAAGTTTACTTTTACTACCGTCCACTAGACCATTTGGATAAAGGAAGCATTCCACAGAAATTTTGAAACATTAATAATGTTTACAGGATTTAATTAAACTGAAAGAAATGAAGAGAACTTGTTTATAGAGTCGAGGTGAGATTTTATAGACAGTATAAATAAGTTTATAACATTAAAGTGGTTATTGCTTCGTCGGCTCCATATGTTTCTGAAATGCCGAGTATTGGTAGTATTCAACCGCACCGCGACTCAGAAATACCTGCGACGTATGCTTCCTTTCCTCCTCAGTTAACTAATTTATAGATTTGCTGATCTAAAAGCAGAGCGATTTATTTAGCATAGGAGGTTTTATCTATGTGGCGCGAACGCAATTGGATATGGAGCAAAACGGCTGACTGAGGAGAAACCACCTGAACTGATACTTGCAGGTATATTTTCATGCAACTACAGGTTGCGCTACTCGCTAGTCGTACATGGCAATCTCTAAAAATGTAGCAGGGTTGCAGGGAGTGATTGCTATACAAATGGCCCCTGACATTCACCTATTCATAATAATATTTTTCTAACAGGAAGTATATCAAACACCACGCAATAGCTTCTGTGGTCTTCTCCAAGTTACTCGAATTCCAAGTAATGCGAACTCGCAGGCTTTCTTTCAACGGATTAAGCCCCTTCGCCACCTAAACGACAACTTGTCTGTAGCTCATTTCTACACACTTTATCGATTAATGTGCAACCCCAGACGCTGTAATCTTGCTGTTACTTATAGTCACCTGAGAGTATTATCGAATTTTCAGTCATCACAATGATGTGCTCTCAGAGAATAATATATCCATGTACCTGTGGTATATATGCTGTTCCGCCAACACACTCAGTCACTACGCGCGTGGCTTAGCTATGAACCGATCGCATTCAATCAGTAAGTGAGACCGTCTATCAAAGGGATGTGTTAGTTGTATTAAAAAGACCCTGGAACACTTTTACCCAAGCAAGCTGGTTCACGTGTCAGTCCGTTTCGATGCAATTACCGGTGCCACGGTGAACGAGGTAACAGACTGTTAGGCTGAATTATTGTACTGGCTGTGTACACTGACGCATCGGCGCTATTAGTTGAGTGGATAGGTGCGAGCCTGCGGTGCTCCCTAGCTGTCATTCACTCAGAGAGCATTTGTGGGCCAAGTTACACTCGACTGCGTTCAATTAAAATCCAACCTCTACCTTTACCTAACTTCTTAATGACCTCCTGAATATGAGCATATTTTATGCGGCTTTAAGTCCTCTATGATCAGTGTAGTACTGCGTATTTGTTATTGTCCACCTTTCCATTGGAATAGATGCATTTTGATGGGCCTGTCAATCTGATGACGTGACCCCAATAGAGACCCGCTTCCCGCACCATGAGAGCTTGCTAACGGAAAGTGTTATCTTAACCGCAATACCGCTGGTAGTATTTGGTTAATTTGTGTGTGTACCTGTGTGTTTGTTTCTCCATCCAGTCACAAGATTAAACAGCGAATATTAAAGAAATGGAATCCTGAGAGTGCCAGTTATTGTTTGAAGACCGCAGTACCTTTGCTGGAGAACTTGTTTGTCAGGTAGAAGTGGTCTTCATCTGGCATAGGTACAGTAAAGCCTCCGAAACTAACCACCTATCTAATATGACCACTTTTTCTTCTTTGTTCGAAATTCATCGTATTAGCCTTATGGATCAGTACTTCAGTATGTTGACTGTTTTGGTCCAGTCCGTTGAGTGGTCAACTTACGGGGGTTATAATGCATGTTTCAAATGCGACGACAGTTGTTATGTTATCAAGATGAAGTGCAACATAGTGTCGATCGCGTTTGCCGCTGATTTATTCACGTCTGAACAAGAGTTGATACAGAGAAG
Source organism: Dicrocoelium dendriticum (assembly GCA_944474145.2). Lineage (NCBI taxonomy): Eukaryota > Metazoa > Platyhelminthes > Trematoda > Plagiorchiida > Dicrocoeliidae > Dicrocoelium > Dicrocoelium dendriticum. Next base: position 63,368,471 of record OX104071.1, on the reverse strand, counting down.
GTGGTTCAGCTGAACTTCCCTCACATCCAAACGATGCATGCCAAAACTGGATAAAAGAACCAACTATGAGTTCTATCGTATGAGACCACAAATGGAACATACCGTTTTACACGTTCAAGGTAACTCTATGAAGTATCGTTTTCGTACATGCTAGCAAAATACTAGCTCCCTAAGAGCCATAGATAATTCGACGATCCTTTACAGACTTTAACGGTAGGAGCCCTTGATTGCATGCAGTGAACTGGTTCCAATTTTGGTTGTATTTACAGAAGATCAGTGTGCTTAAAACTATATCTCACTACAAAACTCTGTACAAGAAGCTCGAATAATTGTGTTTGCTAAATGAGCTCAGATGTTTTACAGGTGAACTACCATTAGGGCACTTCAATAAATTCCTTGCCCTAGCAGACTGTTTCCATAGCACAGTGAAATTTCATTTTGAATCCAATCAATACCCAACTGTTTGGCACTATCGGTTTCATCGGCGTGCACCGGGCTATCGGTATCGATTTACTTTTCTGCAAGAAAAAGGGGGCATTGTGTAGTCTTATCGCCTATCTTTTTGAATGGTGCTATGCCGCATGTAGTTTCACTGCTTTCCCGCTATCTGGGTTAATGATTACGCGTTACAAGGTGAACTAATGTGTACAGGGTATCGGCGTGCCTTCAAACCCATAGAATTCACGCGGATAGTTCACATAAACATCATGATTCGAGCAACCACCGATTTGTATTCTGCTGCTTTGATGCACGTCATCAAAACTGCGGCTTAGAGAATGAGCAGTACCCTGGACCTTTCAATTTCGGTGCAGCCCAGTCAATGGGGATGATCACGATATGCTCCGAAGTCAATTGAAGTCAACCTGTGATGGCTTCTCGCTCACAAAACACAAGACGAGCATTCCAGGAATGCAACAATCGAAAATCAGCATTGATGGTTGAAAACGAGATGAGAAGGACATTTATCGGACATTTATCCTTGTTATAACCACTATGTAAGGGACTATCTCGATTTTTGGCTTCTATACCTACTGGCATTTTATGTCACGCCTGGACCTCGGCCTCTTTTGCATCTTCACTACGAACAGCATACACCAATTCTTACCCAGGTGGGCAAGTCCAAATTAGTTCCAATCTATTAACAGCTCGGAGTGAACATGCCGGTATGGACAGGACTATACAACCCAGCGACATGCGTCACGCTAAGTTCTACGCTACGGATGACCATTTAGTGTCGGCTGCCTGTGAAAACCAAGCAGATATTGCAGCCCACACATGAACTGCTAAAAATCGCCGATAATCCGCTGCACATCATAGATCTCTTATCATCCACATCAATTGAGGGTGGAATGAGAAGGGGGAATAAATGGGGGTCGACAAAGCATTGAATAAGGTGGAACGTATCGGAAGCATACAAGCGCGTATACAGGCAAATGCACACACGTGCGCGTGTACAGTCCGATGAGCCATATGATGCTTAAAATGAGGTAAAGAGCATTAGTCACTACTCAATGGACGCTCGTTTATCAAGAGGAACTGGTGCGACAAAGTATTACCTGTGAGGCGAAAGTTTACGTAGCTCCTACTTTACTGTTTCCTAGTTGTTTGTTGATGCGGAACAGACATACGGTGACCGTAGTATATCCCAATATAATAGAATAAATGCGGATACGTATGGCCGGGGTGTTGGTAGTTACAGTGCGAAATGTGTTGGTTATTCAAGACCGTGTTTTGCATGTACTTCGCGATCGCATAAAATGACTAACGTATGTAGATCCAACTAACATTGTGGAAAATATGGGCGGATACTGGAATTAATTAAACACAGAGGTACACACAATTGGTACTGTAGTTGTGTTTATGATGCTACAGAGCACTTACGAGGTACTAATCCATTAACTTCGCAATGATTTTCACAAAATGCGAAACGAAAGGAATTGGCTGTGTTTTAGATGCAAATGCCCATTATATGGGTATGATTAGATAATCAGGTGAGGCTCAGCTGCTGTTGTAGGGAATGGCTTTTTCAGACAGTTTAAACTTAAACAACATTTTAAACGTTACTCACTACTACAATAATGACCGAACTCTAAGATTAGGAACTAATTTTCATCTTGTTGTAGTCAAGCCGTGTCTGAGTTCCACTGGTGAACAAAGCTACAGGATGATGAGAGTTTGGCAACATTTTCAAAGGAAAGTTTTGTTTCTGAAGCGTAACATAATCTCAATGGACAAAATTTATCGCCGTTGCAGTCGAGTAATCGGAAGATGGGACATCTAATCTAGGTCTGAATACGACAAGCCACTCCTCTAGAATATATTGCATGAGATTAGCATGAGCTTAGCAAGTGGGGCGATCCGCTCAGGCAATCTTATGACAGCGGAAGGCATTTTTAATGCTGTTAATTGTTCGATAGCAAATGGAAATAGCAAACTTTCCAGATAACCTGAAGGTTGACTCTTTTATGTTACGCCGTAGGGTCGACAACATATTTGCAGCGTCCAAACCTGTGTAAACTTAATTCCCAGCTATCCCTTTACTTGTCTTGTTGTCGGCACGTTCACCACTTTTATCTCATTGTTCCAAGCCATCATCCATTTCAACGAAAGTTAATTTGCAACACTTTAATTCACTTGTGTGGCCTTCACGCGCATATTCTGCCTTCAGTCAATTCGAAAATTCTATTGCAGTCCCGAGAGGCAGAATTGGTTGCTACGCCAATAAGGAGGCTTGTATGAACATTTCCTTTTGGCGAATGTTCCCATATCAACTCAAAATACCGCAAACTTTAATTGAAACCAACCTCCAGAAGGCGTAAGCTTAAATGAACTGTGGGAGAAGCAGGGTTATTTGCTGTTGGGTTAGAACCGTACATGCATTGTGGTATACTTCCATTTGCTACGTGATACTTCATAAAAATACCTACCTTGCGAATGTATATATAGCTGTATGTAAGCTGAGGCTGATGTTGCATTCTTGATGCTTCTTCACCGCAGTTGGGCTAAACCAACTTACACTTAAACTAGGTCTTTTTAAGCTGGCTACATTTCATTCCGCTTTATTTGGTTTATTCTGCCTCCCTGAATAATGTTCTATTAACTGGCCACGTTGCTTACACTAATTGCGCTTATCTTCGGTAATTTTGTTGCGTTTGTAGCATTTTAAGTAACTTGTGGACATTTCTTACTTTTCACGGATTTGTTGCTAACCAAATTACTTCATATGGTAATTTAGCGAAGAGTTATGCCACCGTATCTGTATGCATTATTGGATTTATTTTATTTCAGCTTGTCGTTTAAAGTGAATGGCTGTTATTTGATATCCCCGGTGTGGCTGCGCTTGATGTGTATGTTGACAAGGTGCCTACCTGTCTATTACCCACTACATCTTTCATACTGGCTCCAGGAGACAGTCTGTCGTTGCTGGAGGGGACGGGGTGCACGGTTCTTGTGGCCGTGCTAGGCTCAAAGAGCGGTTCCATGCACTCAGTGTGGAGCGGACTACGGTCCAGCCACCGCCTTGTGTGCGCTTGATTCCCAAATACAGCGTACTTGTGTTTGCTTTCGAAGGAGTGTGGGCCGTCTCCGTTGATGAAACGTGGCTCCCATCCACATGCCTCCCGGTCTTATTCCTTCGGGTTTACACTGGATATGGGGTATGTGGTTGGAGCTGTGGGTGGTGCAGCGCAAGCCATCCATGGTCCCTCTGTAGGCGCAGGCGTCCTGTGGCTTGCCACAGTGACAGGCAAATCCGAAACCGGATGCCGCCAACCATGTAAGCTGAGCAGCGGGAGAGCCTGTGGTGCGCTGAGGCTGGTGGGGGCTAGATCCTGACAGATGGTCTACTCACTGCTGCTAATGTTGTGCCATTTGCTCATTTACTGGCCGCCTCCACGTGGCGACCGCTGGGTGGGAGTTGGTTTTCATCCTATTCCCTGCTAAGATTCAGGACACCAATCCGCATGAGTCAGTGAACTGACCATATGCTAGACTCACTGCCTTTCGGGTGTTCATTTAATCGAAGGCTTTGTTTGAGGATCTGAGTCGTTCTCCTGTCAGATGTGGGCGCCCTGTCAGTATCCTAGTCCATCCTCTTCGGAGGTTAGGAAGTGCTCGATGGCCATCTTCCCGTAAGACCTAGCCATGGACGACAACAAATCTAGGGCTTATAAGCTCACAGCTCGATTGGCGTAGAGCACGAGTGCCACGCATTGTCTCTGACGGTGGGAGGGCACCTCCGGGTGTTCAATGGTTTGCTACTGCCCGCCTCAAGCCAGGCAGCCCCTGGTCAAATTGGTGCAAACCCGCCAAAAACCCACCTGCTTCTGGCCGTGGTCGCAGGTGCGTATCCTACTACGGTCGCAAAATATGTATACATCGTTCCAGTACCTCCAAGGCTGCGTGTGACAGCCATCATGCAGATCCCCATCTGTCTCTGCAATCACATTCCCCAGATTGATCTGCTCCCCACGACCTGGTGGGTCAGGCTGTTGAGCCAAAGGCTCCGGGCGGAGTCCATCAAGCAAACCTCCGAAGCACATCAGCCACCTCGCGTGTTATTGCCCAGCAATGCAATCGTATGCGCACGCGCAAAGCACTCAGCATCTGGGGCTGGAATATGTGCACACTACTGAACCGGAACTCCAGTGAGCGCCCAGAGCGAAGCACTGCACTCGTCGCGATGGAACTGCTGCGCTACCGCATCAATATTGCAGCGCTCAGTGAAACCCGGCTCGCTGAGCATGGAAAGTTGCATGAAGCAGGTGCTTGTTACACCTTGCACTGAGTGGGAAAAGCCTCCTCAACACCACGTGAATATGGGGTCGGATTTGCCTTATCCGATCGCCTCCATGGTTAGCTCGTGAGTGAACAAACAGGCATCAGCGCGCGACTGATGACTGTTCGCCTACGACTCGGAAGAGGTAAGTTTGCCACTTTCTAAGCACGTACGGTCAGACAATGCGTTGTCCTGATGACACGCGTGATCAATTCTACACTCAGCGATCCTCCTTGATAAGGTCTGTGCCGAGGAGCGACCGACTATTTCTGCTGGGTGATTTCAACGCGCGGGTTAGTCAGATGTTATCGGTCCGCATGGCATTGGTTCAGCGAATGCGAACGGTGACAAACTGCTCTCACTGTATGCCACTCACGGCCTGACGATCACGAACACTCGGTTTGCACTGAGTGCGAATGATATAGCAACCTGGACGCACCCACGGAGTGGTCACGCTCACCTGCTCGACTATGTCATCGTACATCAGCGTGATATGCGTGAAGTGCGCATGACACGTGGAGTGCGTGGAGCTGAGTGTGGCACTGATCACAAGTTGGTGCGGACCAAACTGTACATATATTTTTGTATATCAATGTATTGCACTCCCGCCGTGAAGCGGCATAAATTTAACCTTTTCTCCCTCGGTACTGTGGCGGAACGTACTGCGCTGGAGAAGGCGATGACTGCACGCCTGTGTGATGTGGACTGCATAGCCACAGTGGGCGACCTGCGGCACCACATTCGCGACCAGGTGACAGCTGCTGCCGAGGAGACCATCGGGCGCGCAGACTCTAAACTGCCTGATTGGTTTGATGACAACAATGCGATGATCGGCGCATTGGTGTGTGAGAAGAATGCAGCATTTGCCGCACATGTCGCAGACCGCAGTGACTTGGGAAAGGGTAGTCAGTTTCACGAACTTCGACGGCGAATGACCCGGGAGCTCTGTCACATAAAAAATGCATAGTGGACGGACAAGGCGAAGCAGATAGAATGCTACGCCGAACGCCGCCAACACAAGGAATTCTTTGACTCCTTGAAGGCGGTGGATGGACCGAGATTGGAGACGCTGAGTACGCTGATCGATGGTAGTTCAGGCGTTACCTGCACACAGACTGCAGACATAATGCAGATCTGGCGAAATCACTTTGACTGTCACTTGAACAACCGTTCGGAGTTCAACTAGCCTCCATGAATGGCCACAAGCAGCACGTTGTGAAGGCTAGTCTGGCGGATACGCCGATATTGGATGAGACGCAGAAGGCACTTGCTCAGTTGCGAAACCGCAAGTGTGTTGGGGCCGGCGGGATCCCGCCTGAAGTATTGAAACACGGCAGACTCGCGTTGTTGACTGCGCTGCACCACTTGGTGCAACGCGTGTGGATTGAGGAGGAGGTGCCTCCTGAGCTGAAGGATGCCCTTGTGCTACCACTGTACATGTGTAAAGGTAGCAAGCAAGGTTGCACGAACTATCCTGGCATCAACTTGCTGAGTTGTGTGAGAAAGGTGATGGCCCGAATCCTGCTCAACCGCCTCGTCAGTCAGGTTGTGGAACCTAACGTGGCGGAAGGGCAATGCGGATTCCGTTCGGGTCGCAGAATTATAGATATGGTGTTTGTGGCTCGTCAGTTGCAGGAGAAGTGCAGAGAACGACACCAGCCATCGTACTCGCTTTTTGATGATTTCACCAAGGCGTTTGACACCTCAACCGCGAGGCATTGTGACCAGTGTTAGGCAAGTTTGGTTGCCCGCGTAAGTTTGTAAGTTTAATTGAATGTCTGCACAGTGATATGCCAGTGAGGGTGCAGCTGAGTGGAGAGACCTCGGATGACTTTGCAGTTGTTATCTCTGGTCTGAAGTAAGACTGTGTCTTATCTCGTGTAATGTTTAATATCTATCTTCATGCAATGATGTCTAGAGCATTTGATGCCGCTTGTACTTACCGTGTTCTCTTGGAGCACCGTGTTGATGGTGGGTTGCTGTACATCCGTTGTTTCGGTGCGAGGAATCTAGTCTGTGAGACAAGTATCCATATGTTGCTGTTTGCTGACGACTGTGCGTTGTTTTCACGCAGCGCGGATGAGTTGCAGCAAATGACTAGTGCCCTGACTTCGACAAAGGCCAAATTCGGGCTCACCATCAACACAAACAAAACTGTCTGTCTCTTTCAGCCTTCACCGGAGGTGCATTCAACAATATTGCCGCAAATCAGCCCTGATGCTAATGTATTGGAAATCACCTCCCACTTGAGTTACCTTTGGCGCTTGAGGTCGACTAACCAGCAGCTTCACGCTGAGCTGCGTATCCGCTTGTCGAAGGCAGCGGCGGCATTCGGGAAGCTAGAGAATTGAGTGTGGAAAAACCGTCAGCTTATCATTGGCACGAAGCTGATGGTGTACGAATCCATGGTGCTGTCTGCTCTTCTATGCGGCATTGAAACATGGAGGATGTACCTTCCGGATGTGCGATATCTCGAGCGATTCCATCAGCAGTGTCTGCGACGAATTTTGTGCATTGTTTGGGGCGACAGAGTTGCAGACACGGAAGTGTTGCGCCGAAGTGGGATGGATGCAGTGGACTGCTTATTTTTACTGAGACACCTGAGGTGGCTCTGTCATGTGTGGCGTATGGATTCGAGGCGGATACCAAAACAACTTTTATACGGTCAGCTGAGTATTGGGAAGCGGCATGTGGGGAAACCAATGTTACGTTAACAGGATATCATCAAAGTGAGCCTCTCACGTTGTAATCCTGATTGTAGATAATGGGAATCGAAGACGGTTGATCGACGTGTATGGCTCGATCTAATCACGAAGGCAGTTGCGGAAGTGCGGGAGAAAGACCTCATACATGCAGAGAAGAAGCGGCAAGTTCGGAAGCGGCAAGCACCGATGCGTTGTACTCCATCGACATCGAGCGCGTGGTGCTGTAGCACATGCGATCGTGAGAGCCTGAGTCAGGCAGGTCTAGTGAGACACGAGCGAGGCCACTCGCGACCACTACCGAAGCGATGACGGGTCCTGTAGAGAACGTAGGCAGAACCGGTGCAACGTTTGTAGGCACGCTGCATTTGATTTACAAACCGTGTGCTTGCATGCTAAATCTCTTTCAGGTGGTGGGTTTTCATTTTTGTCCTAACGCTCTTCTTTCCAATATAAATGCCTGCTTATATTCTCTTCTATACACTTTCACACGTCACTTAAGCCACTTGTAGTTATTTCGATAACATTTTCGTGTTTGTAGCATTTCCGTAAAGTAAAGTTCCTGACCTCGTGAACTTACCTCGTATTCGTTGGTAAACAACTTATTTCATATGCACACTAATTATGTCACCGTTGCTTAATGCAGTACTCGATTTATTTTCTTAGTTATCTTTCTCTCAAGTGATTGGCTGTTGTTTGATATCCCAGGTGTGGGTGCGCTTGATGTGCAAGTTGACAAGGTGCCTACCTGTCTGCTACCCACTACCTCATCCATACTGGCTCCAGGAGACAGTTGGTCGTTGCTGGAGGGGACGGGGTGCTCGGTGTTTGTGGCCGTGTTAAGCTCGAAGAGTGGTTCCATGCACTCAGTGTGGAGCGGATTATGGTCCAACCACCGCCTTGTATGTGATTGAGTCCCGACTACAGCGTGCTTGTTTTTGCCTGTGAAGGAGTGTGGGCCGTCTCCGTTGATGAAACGTGGCTCTCATCCACATGCCTCCCGGTGTTATTTCTTCGGGTTTACACTGGATATGTGATGTGTGCATGGAGCTGTGGGTGATGCAGCACAAGCTACCCATGGTACCTCAGTAAGTGCAGGCCTGCTGTGGCTGGTCACAGTGACGGGCAAATCCGAAAACAGATGCTGCCAGCCATGTAACCTGAGGATCCAAGTTTATACGGAGAGAGGACCTTTCGTCTTCATAGGTTTGGAAACTTGTTAACGCAAAGAATTTGCTCTCATTCGGACACCCGATTTACGTAGCACTACCCTAGATCCGCTTTCTTTCCAAGAACCTTCTCATTTAAACATAATTGCTCTTGATCATTCTCGCTCTTACACTTTGTCTAACCTAGCCCCTCCTTGGCGGTTAACGTATCTTTTCTCGACCTATCCTGAACACCGCGCACTGGCTATGCTCGTACTTCTGCCCCAATGTCACTCTACTCAATGCCAGAGCACACCTTCACAGTGAACACTTGTGTAATCAAACTGTCTTGCAATCAACCGCGTAGGAAATGTGGCGTGAATTTTGGCCTTCGGATGTGCAGGTGATGCATTAGGCTCAAACCAAACTAATTTTCCTAGGTATTCCGATTCTCCTCGCAATGTGATGTAGGTGTTGGTAACATGGCTACGCTTTTCTTAATACCTACTCGATTTCTCCATCTATTTGACTGTTGTGTTGGATTGGTCCTTAAGCGCGCAAATTCCCACTTTGTGGCAACGCGGTACAGGTAAAGTGTGTCAGTTTTAAACACCTGATCACGCGGCGCTTTCTGCCTGTCGAATCGACATTTAAACTAGTTGGTTGCTGAGTTCGTGATGGTGGTGGTGACTGAATAGTTGCTGAAATGCTCAAAATATTAGTTACGTGTGAACAAACATGCATTCACTTGCCGCTGATTAGAGCTATCGCGGTCACCTGTCCCGGTCGATCAGGAATTAATGCAGCCTGTCTGGCTTCTTGGGTATGGCACACCACACAGTCAGGAACATGATCACTGACATGACCGTTCATTCGGAGTTCGAATATAAATTCGCTATGTCTGCTAAAATCCGAGTGAGCAAGATGAAACTGTTCCAGCCTTTCTCTATAAATCGATGACGGCATTAGAGAGCGCTTACTCTTAAAGAGCAAACAGTCATAGAAACCAAGTTCTTTTCGAAAATGAAAGCAGGGAGCTTTACTGTTCCGCATACAAGACTTATCGTAATAATGGCATATAGCCGTACAGTTTACAAAGGTTTATTCATCATAAATGTGACTTTCAGTGCTTTCTCTTGACCAATTTATTCAAAGGAATAGTAGAAGGTTAAAATGTATAGGCAGAATTTCCTCTCAACTTGACTCAGTCAGACAGCCATCAGAGGCACGGAAATGCACTGTTCGGTAGTTGCATCATTTCGGGAATCGTTCTTAGTACGCGTTCTATCTTAATCTTATAGGGCTGGAACCCGACTGTTACCAGTTGGGGGAGGGTAACGACTGTCGTGACTATGTTACTAGATGTGATATAGCGCCGCTCACTACCCACTAGTTGAACGTTACCTCGGCGTACGTTTGGTAAGTTCCTCGCCTGGAGAGGGAGCTACCCTGCCTTCTGCACGACAATGACGTGCAAGCCAGCGGATAGTGAGCGGCGATATATCACATTTAGCTCCTTAGTTACGTCAGTCGCTCACGATGGATCTTAACCACGGTCTGGCAACCGGTGATTTGCGAGATCGAGTGACGCAGGGGTCAGATGCAAAACTCACTGCTGACCATTTCCGGAAGGATGAAACGGTCGTACAGCGCTTCGCCGGGCTTGTGATGGCTGTCTGACTGAGTCAAAATGTGATGATTTCATACCCAACCACTTTAACCGATTGTCAGTTAGTTTCATGAACGGTGTGTAGAGATCGTTGATTCTTGACATGAGACGGCCGGGAGAACTCACCATACCGTTTCAGTAATGAATGTTTTTCAACTCCTTCCGAGGCAGTATCTATTGTACTAGAGTAATTTTTACTTGTTTGACGCAGATTTCCTCAGACATTACCACATACTTATGATAAGTAATAGCTTACGTGAAGCTGCCATATTTCACATTTATGCTTGACTTTATTTCGCATACAGCGCTGTAAGGAACGATTCGTCGACCACTCTTTGCCTAACTGCTTCCTTAAATCCATCTGCACACCCGGATAAGACAGCATCTTATCAAAATGCCCATACAGCTTATCTGCTTAATTCACTTCGCACACTACCTGCATGATAATTTACAGCTTTCACTAATTGGTACATAGTAGGAGTAGACTGAACTCTTTAATTACTTACCAAATCGAACTCGTTAATGATGGATCTATAAACTATTGCTCGAACCGGGAAGAACAAATCAAGCGAATAGCTGTTGGGTGTACAAGAGGTCCTCCGACAGATCAGGTTGACGACTGCATCGGATATTTTCATTCTACCATTGTGGGTATTCTGTTTCTTCATGAAGCGGAGTAATTATGGGAAGCGTGTATGGATTGCATGTTGAAGATGCGATCTCATAGGAATATCTCAGACACAGCCAGTGGTAGTGTGCGTATGTCTTTAAAATGGACGCAATGAACTTGTCTTCAGCCACCCCAACCACCCACGGATCGAGGCATACGTGGTGTGTGCAATTGAGATTTCCGGGGCTTAACTTCAAGTAATCGTGTGTGGCTGAAATTAAGCATGTGTAAAGATACAACTATTTGTGGTTATTCTGTCAATTGCAAATACAAACTAATATCTGTTTTCATCGTGTAGGTTTGATTTGAGAGTTAGTTGCAATATGTAAGAGGTTGAAGTGAATCGGGCATCAGGTTCTGTTTCTTTTAGAGCCACACACCATGTAGGTCAGTTGATGGAGTAAAAGTATCATATGGAGATTATACAACATCAGATTAAATTGTGAAAGCTGGCATCATTAATTTATATGTGATAGGACTGTCTCCCGCTTCTGCTATTGATGAGGACAACATAGAAAAACTGTACCCCACCACTCTACCTGATCGCGGGCAACCGCTAGCCAAAAGGACCAAAATGTCAACATTAGGGTGGAGTCTCGGACAAAAATGATCCAGGATCATTTAAGCAACCGGAGGTTGTCATCGTAAGGGTTCTTTGGTTACCCACACTTTTCGGAAGTAAGAAAGGGTCACGAGTCTTCGCAATAATTTGTTCATGTGTCAGAAAAACGAGGTTAAAGTTTGCAGTGTATTAGTTACAGAAGATGAAACTTGAGTATAGCACTATGGTCCAGAAAGCAATGCCCAGTTAGAACAATGGAAATATGTTGCTTTACCAACTCTAAGTAAACACATGCTCAGCCTTCAGTATGGAAGGTCTTGCTCATTCTTCTTGGACCAGCATGGGTCTATAACGATGGATTGCCTTCCCAGAGGCATCAGTACTATCGGAACACACAGTGCATCAAAATACTTCAACTTAAGATGGCTATCGAAAATAGTACGAGTGGCATGCTAAACAGAATTGTCCGACTCCCAAATGGCAGTGCATCTGCTCAGAACGCAAAAGTCGTTCAGAGGGCAGAGCGGTCATGTGGCTGAAAAAATTTCTTATCTGCCATGCACTCCAGACCTTGTACCACCTCAATTCATATCTATCCTAATGCGAAGCCATTTCTGAAGGAGGAACATTAGCCTGATGCGGAGACTCAGGTATCTGTGGTCGGTTCATGGCTTTTAGCCTAATCTGAGGACTCTACAAACGTGGGCTTCTCGTGTACAGAACGGTGATAGAAGTGCGTAAATCTGATTGACATCGATGTTGAGAAGGACGAATATTTTTCAATGTTCCACTATTCTAGGTATACGGGAATTTGGTCATGGAAAAGCTTTTTTGTATGACGCAATTGCATTCTATCACCTGTATCATCTGATCGTGCAGGGAGACGACCAATTTTTAAGCCATGACATTCAGTAAAAGTCAACACAGCCTGACGTAGACCAGTTACTCCGCATGAAACTTATCATAAACCATGGTTTTTATATTATCCCGTTAGTAAAAGGTTCGTCAATTCTGTTCGAAATGGTTTTCAACTCAAAAAGATAAAGGTTGGAACATCGTTAGCTTCGATTTGGGCTTATCGAAAACGGCTGAGTAAATTCGCTTGAATGACCCAATGTTGTTTATGGGGCGACGATCCCAGCAATTTGCTCCCTATTTTGGTAGGATCATTAGGTAAGTGAGGGCATTTATTTATTTACACTAATAGACCATTGATCAACTCGTCTAACAGTCCTGGTTACTAAATTTTTACTGATGACATTAACAAAGCATTTGAGACCAGCGCGATTCAGTAGGCACTTTCTTCTAAGTCAACTTCATTTCACCTTGTAATGTTGGCCTCTCCACCACCACACAAATACAAAAATCATACTTTCTCTCGTTATCCTACCACGCCATTCGCACGGACTTATCTCCCCATGTTGGCCTTCGAAGGTGTGTTGACTTACGTGTCGACTGGGTGGATCCCTCAATTAACCAGACCGGAGTGCTTGGTACGTATTCTTTCCCTCCAAAGGGGAAGAAGTGACCACGGCTCCAGGTTAACATAAGTTGTGTGCTAAAATTTGCGTGTATGCCTACTTGCCCAAATTTTTGAGGAGATCAGTACCAAACCTAGGAGGCCCGACGAGATGTATGAGAATCGAAAGATGTGTGATGCGGAACGATTGAACTTCAGATTAGCTTGGTGTGACTCGCGAAGCAGGACGAGGAACAATTGCTTTGGTATAGACGTCACAGCATTCAAGTGTGTCAATCATACAGGTTATGCGCATTCCCGGCGCCACACGCAGACGTTTTGCGCAATACGCGGATTACGGCTGGTGTTAGTCTACTACGGCACTGATAAAACACACAACACCGCAGCAAAAGCGCCACTTGCTCGTCGCCACCACCGCCACTATTAACAGCGCACACCACTGCCTTTTTCGATAAAGTTAACGACAACCACAGCGCAAGCGAAACAGATATTGGAATGTGCAACTTTGGTCACGCCCTCCGATGGCGCCACGCAATAGAATACAATAGATACCAAAATGTCAATTCAGCGATGAATTTCATTAAGTGGAAATCGCAAGGGAGTTATTCTCGCATATCACTTTTGGTTAGTTTGAATAAAGGATGCCACCGGAACTGTGCAAACAGAGGGCGCTAGTACAGAATGAAACACTTTGCAAAATTTATAACGAGCTGGGCATTGCAATACAAAAGAATTTTAATGCAAGGAAGCAGGTATGCGCCTTTACCTTTTGGTCATTAACAGCTGGTAAGGAAACATTGCCGTTAGCCACTTGCATTTTATCATCCACAATCACTTGCGCTTACTGTTTTCGGTGACGATGAAGCGAGCCAAACGCAATTGACAAACACTACCAAATCACCGACATGTGTTAGCAATCTGGTTGCTGTGAAGCTACGAAAACCCAAACAAGAAGAAGTGGCTAATCAAAACTCTCCAACAGGTTGAGTTGTTTAACGGCCTGTTGCGGTGAGCGCTACTTTCCAAACTAGCAGTTCCATTGTATGTGCATTAAGAAGCGGTTTGGAAAAGAACCATGGAATAATGTTCTGAATATGTGCATTCAACCAGACGATCGGATGTTACTCGATTCCGTTGTTGGACGCAAAGACGCAATCCGTTCATTTTTAACTCAGCTCCTTATGAGTTACCTGGTCACAATTCTAAACAAGGGACTAGTGCCAACCGGTTGAATTCCATACCCTGACATACCAGAATTTCTGGCCGATGTTTGTGAGGACAGTTAGAGAGAAAGTTTACTTGCGAGAAGTGGTGAGTGGGTGATTTTCTGTGTGCATGGACGAGAGTTGAGCTGCGTGGTTCCTGAAGCAGATTTATCGGAAGAGATTGGGCAGGAACCATACCGGACAAAGCATTTAATACCTGGATTTGGTAAACAAAAGGGGCCGCAAAATGGAATGATAGGCGATTTAGAATAGTTTTGGGTTTATGTTTCTCTGCAGCGTGGTAATATCCCATACATCAAAACACAACTATGAGAACCCTGCCTAATCAGCTATGTGTAATTATAGAATTAGTGCATCAGGCTTCCAGCAATGTTATCTTGGCTGCAATCAGAAACCGCCGTTAGGTCGATAATGCGACGGACAATGCATTCATGTAACCACATTTCATTAACATGTGCTCAACTTAGGAGCTAAAAGTCGTTTTAGGAACGATTGTCCCCCAGTGCGAATCGCTTTGTTGTAACAGGTATATAACATTGTATATACAATGTGAAGAATTCAGCATCATCATCATCATCATCAACAGCAGCACATCAGCCATTTGAACTGATGCTTCGCTGCCATACAACCATGAGGACCTATGAAATAAAGAATAAGAAGAGGGAGAGAAAGGGTGACTTACCTGAAAACCTTAATGCCCTAAGCAAACATGCTGGGTCAAGGCGACTACACCTTGTGTAGACAACATACCGTCACAAACAGCTGGCTATCGTGCAAAGATAAGGCGGCATCGGCGAGACAGCTTCCTTGCGGCTTTCACTGCCACGCGTCATAATCAGCCATTACCCCGCAGATAACTCAGCACCAAACATACTTTAAACAGGCAATCCGATTAGATGACGGCAGCAGACGCGCCACTGGTGTCGGTTGCGAGCCATGTCCTGTAAAGTCTCGAGCCAAGCACAAGGTGAGTCACGTGGACTCCAACCGGGAAGGCGAGACGGACCAACGGCACCCAGTTTGCTCGTCAGTGACTTCATTTCTCGCTGCCAAGTCAACTTCTGTCCACCTCGAGCCTTGCGCCATCCTACACCAGGGAGACTGAACAAGGCCCTCCTAGGTAAGCGGTGACCAGGCATGCGTAGCACGTGCCCGAGCCAACGCAACTTATTCAGTGCTATCTGTTGTTCTAGGGAGCTAGCATGATTATCACTGCCCAATACTCGTCTAGGCACATCATCGTTGGAGATACACTGGTGCCATCCGACACCAGCAATGCTTCACAAACAACGATGATCAAAGACTTGAAGGCGCCTCAGCTCTTCAGACCGAAGGGTCCAAGTCTCACTTCCATAGAGCAGAAAGTCCCTCACTGAGGCCTTGTATACACGGCCTTTCAGACGAAGGGAAACTCCCTTCTGTCGCCAAAGATGACGCAGGTTCAAGAAGGCAGCTCTGGCCTTTGCAATGCTTGAGCTCACGTCAGTTTCTATGCGTCCATCATTGCTGATGCAGATGCCAAGATAAGTGAAATGATCAACCACCTCGAGTTCCTCGTTAGCAAGCGGCAAGGGGTCATCAAGTGGCTGGTGGTCTTGCAGCAACACTTTGCACTTTGAAGGTGCGAAGTGCATACCAAATAATGGGACCACTCTGGACAGGCTATTCAGGGTTGATTGTGCCGCCGCAAAATCGTCGAAAAGCAAGACGAGATCGTCCGCATAATCTAGATCAACTAGCCTTTCACCAGGCAGCATTTCAACGCCTACATCATTGGATTCCGCAAGGGAACACCATGATAGAATCCATGACGAAATTAAACAAAAACGGGGAAATCGGACAACCCTGACGAACGCCACTTGTAGTTGAAAAGCTATCCGATAGGACACTATAGACCCTGACGCGGCCTGTAGTGTTCGAGTATAGAACACGAAGGATGTTCACATATTCCGTGGGAACACCTTTTCGCGCAAGTAATTCGAAGAGAATCGATCGATCGACTGAACCGAACGCACTCTTGAAATCGAGGAACACAGCTATTGTCGGTCTGCGGTATGCGTGGCGCTGCTCTAGCACCTGCCGCAAAGTAAATATATGATCTATACATCCACGTCCTGGGCAAAAACCGGCCTGCTCTTCCCTAATCCGAGATTCCCGTTCTGCAGTGAGGCGACGAACGATAATCGAGGCCAGTACTTTTGTTACAACTGGTGTTAGGCTAATACAATACATGACAAATATGCGGTTGCACATGTACCGGCTTTAGCGAATTGGACAAGGTGCAAAGATGACAAGTCTACAAAGCTATTGCGCAATGACCATCAGGGTTACCTTACTTTCGGTATATACGCAGTTGGTGAGTAATTGATATGTTACCTTAACTATATTTGATCCCTTCGGGTTAAGAACGTCAACTGCTAGAGGCGGATGTGCGAAATGATGCGGCGACCTGCATAGCGTTTCAGTTGCTACTTATAACAGTGCGGTATTCGGTGTTTACCCGTTTTAAGTGGCTATTACAAACTGGCACGTCCAGGTTGAAGTGGGCAACAAAGGTCAGATGACCTAGTTAGGTCCGTTACAATTTCTTTTTGTTACTTACTTTATTTTCATTTAACCTACAAGCAAGGCCTAATAACGCACCAAGTGATCTACACAGGATCGAAACGCGGACCTCAAAAGAGCAATTTGGCTATCCATTACAACACCTGCGCATAAAAACACGACACAACTATGGACGATTGAGGGAGCACCTCATCTCCCACGCATCCATAAAGTAATATTTGTGTCGCATCAAGGCGCATCCCATACAACTGGACGACCGGGCAACCAACGTGTTCGCATTGCTCCACGTGCTCCGGGTTCGCCGCGGCCGTCGTCGTAACCTCACCGGATCCGACTTGGACTCACGGCCACCGTACAAACATACGCGATAAGTCACTCTAAATTTTGTATCGGTATTGTCACAAGGGTCTCAATTAGATTAGTGTCCTAACCTGCTTTTCTAGTTTTCCGGGTAAATAAATTCCGAACAACGTATTTGGCGGCACTCGTTCCATGGTTGGTCTCAACAACAGTTGGTTGATTTCAACCCGGATACAAGTTCAGTGAATTTTGCATAAAACTAATCGTTCGTTAGACAGCATGAGTGGAATGTTAATGATTTGGTTATATTGTTTCTGGTTACTTCTGTGCTTCGTAAGTCTATGTCACTCGAAATGCACACAAGTTGCTTACCTTCGGTTTGGCCACGAAATATAATCGGCTAGAATGTCGCCGAAATATTTTTCTCTTTGTGTCGACTAATCATGAAGCGCCCACGCAAATCACGTTTATACCAACCGTAAACTATGTGTTTAGAAAACGTCTTGACGTTGCCTTAACGCAGTTACTATACGAACTATGACCACTGTATATCGAGGGACGACATTTCCTGTCAAACGAAACACAGCCTCTTCAACTTACACAATTGAGGTGGGCTCTTTTGCGTATGCCTCTGTGTAGGCACTATGGTGGGTGCACCAAGACGCATTTCATCTTATCACCATGTTTTCATTTTTTTCATTTGTGGTTCGCACTCCGGCCACTCAACGGGACCTATCAATTGATTAAATTTTGTTCACATAAAACATCATTGTTCCTTTGAGGCGCCAATTTTGCACGGCGTCATTTACAGCTTGATTTTCCTATACCGGAATTTAATGATATTTGGTATCGTCAAGCCTGTTTAGCACGGACTCAATTTCACATATATTCAGACAATCAATTTACAGCTTAACTTTATAAAATTTTTGTGCACCGCGGCTATTGTAATGGGTTACATTTAAATGGGATTTCTCGTTAACCATCTTTGTCAATGTTTGGTTGGGACTTAAGCCGCTGATTAGCAGAAGTGCTACTTTAGTAGACAAAACGAGAGTAAAGAAAATATCACTAATGACCCATCTTTTAAATTGATTGCGCAATGTCAATGTGCCCTGCTTCACAGAGTTCCTCTAAGACCCCTCCTTAGATAGGGCCGAACAATGGCTATCGAGCATTCACAAAAGCTGGTTATACTTTAAACGTCATGATAACGATGCACTGAGTTTCAACATTCTAGACGCGCTCAAGGGATGTGGTGGGCACACGGGATATCAATCGTTTCGTTACTTCGTTCAAGTGAAGCGGGGAAACTCAGAGCGATGGTGATTCCTTGGTATGAAATACGTTGCCTACCTTTACTCTGTTAACATTGTAACAAGGCTTGATTAGTTACCAGGTGCTAGGTCAAAATTACGACAAAATCTAGCCTATAAAATTCCTTACTGAACCTGACGAACTTTCAGGAATAACGTCATACGGTCTAGCCCAGAAAAATGCTCCCAAACGGAGCACTTTTATAAGTGCTGTCTCGTATCTGTCAAAGCAGAATCTGTAATTTCTAGTTGCATAAAATGCATTCGACTTCCGATCTCCGTCAGCAAGAACAGTTTGTTCTGGTGTGATTCAGTGCCACCATATTTTTGCTACATACGGCGAATGCTCATTCACGGCATTCCGCATCTTGTACACAGTTAAAACAAAACTGTTGGAATGTTGACCGCATTTTCGTTCACGCAACAACACTAGATTTTGCGTCTGTTCGAATAACAGTGCTAGGTAAGACCACCCAACTAGCATTTGGGTGAGTCGATACGTTGTACCACAGAGATGTTCGTGACGAAAACCGATACTCAGTGATGATGAGGGCCTTTCTGCTACCAGTTGGTTGGGCCGATTTAACTGGGCCCACATTTGCTCTTAATTTTATGCTTAAACTGTGAGTTGACTAAGCAAAAAGCATTAACCGCGACAGAAGATGATGGCCGCATTGCAACTGAGAACCGGAAAGGCGATAATTCGCCGGATTTGCAAGGTAAACAATATATCCTAGGTTCAAGGAGAACCAAGACCCCGGTTACTACTTTATGAAATATCTACAATGAAATATGAAATATCTACAAGCGTGCCTAGCTGTTACAGTAGAATTTCTTGCTGCACATATCGTGGATAATATAATAAAGTCCACTTTATAAAAAACGCGTCAGATCACGGCTGAACAATCAAGTTGAACAGCACTATTGGGGATCACTATTGGTATCTTGGAATATTCGCTATATGCATGTACTGCGAAACGCGATTTCAAATGGGACGTCGGTTCACTTTGAATCAGTGTTAGTAAGCTACCTTATGGTCAAAAACATCAAACTACTTGTAATTCGGCTTGCTGGTTAAACTGTTAACATTTCTACCGAGATGGGTTATGCTATGGCAAACTTCGCCAAAAGTGCAGTTGAAACCATCAGGGATGAATCTTTGACAGATTAGAGGCCAAGTTGATGGCATGGAACATATTTCAAAGAATGCAATCCTTGGAAGTAAATTCGTACTGCTGCTACAAATGATTGTCAAGGTAGCAGCCGCCAACCAGATGGTCATGTTAAGCCGGTGTTTTTACTCGTGGCTGGCTGGCCTAAATACCTCCACTTGGTACCAACTAGGTGGTTCGGGTTTACTCCTTCCAAGCATATAGGTCAGCGGTAGTGTTCCTTTAAGTGGTGGATTTTCGCCCGGCAGGAGTGCTCCGTATAAAACGATCACAGATGTCTATTTAATCACATTGCGACGTCGCGGATGCGAATTGTCACAAACTAAATTCACTACCAGTTACTTATCCGGATAATCACATCCAATCCATGGACGTAAATAACCTATTTGCACATTGGTGACGCAAGAAAAAGTTGAAGATCCATTGGCACGTTTACCATGCCAAGCAATAAAGTTACTCACATGGTTGGTGGGATCCGGTTCCGGATTCGTCTGTCACAGTGGCCAGCCACAGGACGCCTGCGGCTACAGTGCGATCATGGCGGGCTTTCGCTGCACCACCCACAGCTACATCCACACACCACATATCCAGTGTAAACCCGAAGAAATAAGACCAGGAGGATGGTGAATAGGAGCCAGGTTTCATCAACGGAGCCGCCTCACACTCCTTCACAGGCAAACCCAAGCACGCTGTATTTGGGGAATCAAGCACACCAAAGGCGGCGGTTGGATCTTGCTCCACTCCACACTGAATGCATGGAACCACTGTTCGAGCCTAGCACTGCCACAAGGACAGTGCACTCCGTCCTCTCTAGCAACGACCAAATGTCTCCTAGAGCCACTATGGATGAGTTAATTGGTAATGAACTGGTAGACACTTTTTCAACATTCACATAAATCGCCGCCACACCGGGGATATCAACCAACTGTTTAAATAAATCGACTAAAGCATACAGATGCAGTAACATAGCTCACCACTGGATGAGCACACAAAATAAATTGGTTACGGATAAATAAGTGATAACTTCAGGAAGTCAGAAAATATAGTTTCAGTCATTGCCACAAACGCGAAATCGTTATAGAATTTAACTACAATTAGCTTGAGCGCAGTATGAAAGTTTGTAGAAGATAATTCAGCAAGACATTAACCTGAGCTAAGGAACCATTGGGACAATATAACAAAAGCATCACCTGTAATAAAGAGACGCTGCATGCAAGCACGCAGATAGTAAATCGAATGCAGCGTACCTACAAACGCTGCGTCGGTTTTGCCTACGTCGTCGCTTCGGTGGTGGTCACACATGGCCTCGCTCATGGCTCACTAGGCCTGCCTGACTAAGGCACTCGCGACCGCATGTGCTACAGCACCATGCGCTCAACGTCGATGGAGTACAACCCATCGGTTCCCGTCGTTTCCCTAATTGCCGCTTCTACTCTGCATGCACAAGGGCTTTCTTTGGCATCTGGGCAACGGCCTTCTTGAGCAGATCGCGCCATGCACGCCGACCAACCGCCTTCCATTCCCATGACCTGCAATCAAGATTAGAACGTGAGAGACTCACTTTGATCATGTTCTGGTAACGTAATTTTGGTTTCCCCACAGGCCGCTGCCCAATACTCAGCTGATCATATGATAGTTGTTTCGGTATGCGCTCACATGACCGAGCCACCTCAGGTGTCGCAGCAAAAGTATGCAGTCTACTGCATACATCCCACTTTGTCGCAACATTTCCGCGTCAGCAAATTTGTCGCACCAAACGGTGCTCAAAATCCGTCGCAAACACTGCTGATGTAACCGCTCGAGATATCGCACATCCCGCCGGTATACCGTCCACTTTTCACTGCCTTATAGAAGAACGGACAGCACCATGGATTTGTACACCCTCAGCTTCCCGCCAATGATAAGCTGATGGTTGTTCCACACTCGGTACTCTAACTTCCCGATTGCCGCCGCTGCCTTCGACACGCGGATACTCAGCTCACAGTGTAGCTGCTGATAAGTCGACACCACACTCCCGAGGTAGCACAAGCTGGAGGGGGTTTCCTATACTTCAGCAGCAATGCTGATTCGCGACAATATTGTAGATGTTTGCACCTCCGGTGAAGGCTGTAAGAAACAGACAGTTTTGCTTGTGTAGATGATGAGCCCAAATTTGATCGCTATCGAAGCCAGTGCACTAGTCATATGCTGCAACTCATCCGCGCTGTGTGAAAACAATGCACAGTCATATGCGAACAGCAACATACAGACAGTAGTCTCAGGGACTAGTGTTCTCGCACCGAAACGACGGATGTTCAGACACTCGCCAACAATACGGCGCTCCACACGAACACCGTAAGCACAAGCCGCATCAGAAGCACCATACATTATAGCATGAAAATAAACATTAAACAGGGCAAGAGCTAACACACAGCCTTGCTTCACACCAGAGATAACAGCAAAATCATCCGAGGTCTGTCCACTCATCTGCACCCTCGCCCACATGCCACTATGCAGACATTCAATTAAAATTGCAAATTTAATCGGACAAACAAACTTTCACAACACCAGCCACAATGCTTTGCGGTTTACCGTATCAAATATTTTGGTAAAACCAACAAAAGCGACTATGAAAGCTGGTGTCGTTATCTGCACTTATCATGCAACTGTCGAGTCGCAAACATCATGTGGATGATGCTGAGACCAGAACGGAATCCACATTGCTCTTCCGCTACTTTCGGTTCCACAACTTGATTGACGAGTTTGTTGTGCAGGATTCGGACAGTCACCCTGCCCACACAACTCAGCAAGTTGATACCACGATAATTCGTGCAACATTGCTTGCTACCTTTGCCCTTGTACAGTGAGCATAAGCGCATCCTTCAGCTCAGGAAGCACCTCCTCTTCAATCCATACACATTGCACCAATTGGTGCAGCGCAGTCAACAAGGCGCGTCCGCCATGTTTCAGTACTTCAGGCGGGATCCCGTCGGCCCCAGCACACGTGCCGTTTCGCAGCTGAGCGCGGGCTGTCTGCATCTCATCCAGTGTCGGCGTGTCCGCCAGACTCACGTTCGCATGTGCTGCTTGAGGCCGTTAAATGTAAGCCAGTCGGGCTCTGACGGATGTTCAAAAGACAGTCAAATTGTTTCCGCTAGACCTGCGTTGTGTCTGCAGTCGGTGTGCAGGTGGCGCTTGAACTACAATCGATCAGCGTCCTCAGCTGCTCCAATCTCGGTCCACACACGGTCTCAAGGAGTTAAAGAATTTCTTGTGTTGGCGGCGTTCGGCGAAGCATTCCATCTGTTTCCCCTTCTTCGTCCACCATGTATTTTTAATGCCACGGAGCACTCCGATCAATCGCCATCAAATTCTGTCAAAGTTTCTCTTCTTCCCCAAGTCATTTGGTTCAGTCACATGTGCAGCAAACGCTACATTCTTCAAACACACCAATGCGCCGATCGTCGCATGGTTGTCATCAAACCAATAAGGCCGCTTAGATTTTGCGCGCCCGATGGTCTCCTCGGCAGCTGCTGTCACCTGGTCGTGAATGTTTTGCCACAGGTCGCCCACTGTGGCTATACAGTCCACATCACCACACAGGCGTGCAGCCATCGCCTTCTCCAGCTCAATACGTTTCGCCACAGTACCGAGGGAGAGAGTTAAATTTACGCCGATACACGGCGGGAGTGTACTACCTAGATTTACAAAAATATATGTACAGTTTGGTCCGCACCAACTTGTGATCAGTGCCACACTCAGCTCCACGCACTCCACGTGTCATGCGCACTTCACGCATATCACGCTGACGTACGATGACATAGTCGAGCAGGTGAGCGTGACCACTCCGTGGGTGCGTCCAGCTTGCTATATCACTCGCACTCAGTGCAAACCGAGTGTTCGTGATCATCAGGCCGTGAGTAGCACACAGTGAGAGCATGCTGTCACTGTTGGCATTGGCTGAACCAATGCCATGCGGACCGATAACATCTGTCCCCGCCGATGCATCATGCCCAACGTGCGCGCTGAAATCACTCAGCAGAAATAGTCGGTCGCTCCTCGTCACCGACCGTATCACGGAGGATATCTGAGTGTGAAATTGATCACGCATGTCATCAGGATAACACATGGTCGGACCGTACGTGCTTATAAAGGTGGCAAACTTACCTCTTCCGAGTCGTAGGCGAACAGTCATCTCTCGAGCTCTGATGCCTGTTACTTCAAACCCTAGCTGGTCATGCAGACGATCGGATGTTGCAAATACGGTCCCATGGGTAGGTGGTGCTGAGGTGGCGTTGCCCATCCAATAGAACGTGTAGCCAGCACCTGCTTCATTCAACTTACCATGTTCATCGTGCCGTGTCTCACTGAGCGCCACCATATCGATATTTTACCCCGCCAATTCCATCACGACAAGTGCATTGCGTCGTTTGGGACGCTCACTCGAGTTCCGGTGCAGTGTGTGCGCACTTTAGAGCACCCAGTGCTGAGTGCTTTGCGCGCAGGCATACGATTGCATTGGTGGGCAATCGCAGGCGAGTTGGTGGTTGTGCTTCGGATGTTTGCTCGAGGGACTAAACCCGGAGCCTCCGGCTCAACAGCCTGACCTACAAGGCAGTGGGTGATTTGGAGGTTTGCTTGAGGTATTGCGCCTGCAGCCTTTGACTCAATAGCCTGACCCGCAAGACAGTGGGAGCAGATCCAGCTCGGGAATGTTATTACAGTGACAGATTGGGATCTGCTTGACGGCCATCACACACAGCCTTTGGGATACTGGAACCATTCATATATGTTTTGCGACCGTAGTAAGATACACCTGCGACCACTGCCAGACGCAGGTGGGTTTCGGCGGGTTTGCACCAATTTGACCAGGGGATGCCTGGCTTGAGGCGAGCAGTAGCAAAACCACTGAGCACCCGGAGGTGCCCTCCCACCGTCAGAGAAAATGCCTGGCGCCCATGCTCTACGCCTAGCATGCTGCGAGCTTACAAATCATAAACCTGTTTCTCCCATGACTGTTTTAGGGGAAGAGGGCCATGGACCACTACTTTACTTCCGAAGAGGATGGAAAGGATACTGACAGGGCGCCCACACCTGACAGGAGAACCACTCGGGTTCTCAGCCAAAGCTATCGATTTAACGTACACCCGAAAGGCAGCGCATGGTCAGTTCACTGACTCATGCGGATTGGTGTCCTGGATCTTATCAGGGAGAAGGGCTTAAGCCAACTCCCACCCAGCGGTCGCCACGAGAATGCCTCCAGGACATAAGCCCACGACACAGTGGTAGCAGCAGCGTTTAGACCATCTGTCAGGATCTAGCCAACACCAGCCTCAGCGCACCATAGGCTCTCCCGCCATATATATATATACATACATATTTATAACACCGCAAATCCTAGGTTCCACTGTTGCCATCGGTAGTAGCATATGAATCCAATAATCAGCCGGGTTGTTTCGACTCTAGCAGTCAAGACGAGAGATCGTTATTCCATTTGATTTCGCTCCGATGAAAGGATGAATTTGCTCTGAGCTTGTAACATCAATCTACTCACACGCTACCCTAGGCATTGCGCTTATCCCACAGAGTAGGAAGTTGTGGAAACACAGTGAACACTGATTTGATTCGCAACTGCTAACAATCAGCTCGGAACTGTAAATTCATTTGCATTGCTCCCTTAGAATACATGCTAATACTGTGTGCTTATAGCAATCTGTCAGAGACCTGAATTTGTTGTTATAAGCAGTTGCGAATCAACATTTCGCTTAGACATAACGGTAAAATATTCCTTCTGGAAGTTATTGCTGGATTAGACTACATATTACACTGAAGCAGCCTCGTGTATCAGGTTTCAATTTGCTGGCTAGTTGGATCACTGACCACCGACCTTGAACCATCTGGTGTGTTAACGACCAATCTGTCATCCGGGTTACACCAGAGACGTACGTCTCACTCCAACACACACTATCCGTTGAATCTTGAACAACGGAGCAAGAGCAGTTTTGCGCTTCACTACAAATCATGCAAAACGCGGAAGACTTCACGTATCTCTAGTTGCTTCCATATGGCCAAGCTCATGCCCCTACTCCGACAAAGGCAGAAAAAACTGCTCCCTAGCTTGATAGCCGTCGGCGATTGAAACCATATGAAGGTTACTAGGTAGAGTGGCCCGTTATCACAAGAAGGCCATCTGAGTATTTACTCAAACGGGAGGACGGGCAAGGTATAGGAGAAAGACTATGTCGTCAACCGTATTTTGTTGCTTGAAATTACCGTGCGTGCCAGCCATCGAGTGTCAATTGCTGGGGTGAACAAAGCAAATTTCGTCGGTGTGGTCAGTACCTTTTTAGCCACTATCCTGGGTCCTGGTTTGGGGTACTCCATTCCGACATTAGCGCGGCGTCCCAAACTACTTGTCGCCGCTACATATACAGACCATGGTTGTAGCTCCAAGTATCTCGACATCGTTCTTATGAACAAACCCAACATGTGGATGTGACACAGTTAACAGTACTTATAACAGATGCACACTCAGGCAATTAGTTAACGCTACCTTAAATGCTACCCTCCTGCATGTATATAGGCGTATCGATGGTTAACCCATGATATTAGTTAAATTCATTACTGTGGTTTTGAGCATATACTATTATTTTTTCACTTGTTAACTTAAAGCTATATCCTAGGTTAATTATTTCACTCAGAGATAACTGTGCTTCTTTCCAATAACTTGGTATTGAAGATGTACCCAAACCTGATGAATGGTTGCCTTTATGGTTGAGCTGCTAGCTACAAATCACACCATCGCCTGCTCATGCAGCCGCACAGCGAATTGGAACAATGGAAAATGAAATTATACGGGTAAAAATTGCTGTAGCTTAAGGGATCCCACAGGATGATCATGGTGGAAATTAAATATATTTCAAAATTGTCAGCAAATGAAAGCTCACACCGCCGGACTCACCGCAGTATTAGTAAGCATATGTCCAGTGTAATTCAAGATATGTCCGATAACACAGGTGTATGTTTACACACACACGTATGTATCCGCTTATGTCGATTTCGTGAGGGCTGGAGAGCACAATATTTGTCTACGTCCTGTTGTCCATAGGTGAACAGCAATCAATTCATTTAATGCAGGCGTGGTAATACATGGTCAAGTCGTTTTGTTTAAAACAGGTGGCGTAGGTGCTGAAATGACAAATTCAAATGAGCGTTACAAGAGTGACAAATTCGGAGAGCAAATACTTCCGGCTGCATTCCAGCCGACTGTATTGCGTAGCCAGTTTTAGCTGCTTATCCCTCAATTTCGTGTCGCGGCTTAATTTCAGGTGGCGGCACGTGTGATCTGGTAGTTTAAGATCGAGAACGCCAGAATGCGGTCACCTTGTAGACGACAATAACTTCTGTTATGCACCCCTATAGTGTATTCAGTAGCAGATGGTACGGCAAGTGGAACATCCCCTTAACATTCCTGGTTGTTCCTCCTAGTGCGGTATCCAGTGCAACCAGATGGCGTTTTAACCATGGTTGCCAGCCCTAAATTGCGTACACTACATGGGGCCTCACGTACACATTGAGCATTTGGGGGAAGATGGTGGGGTGGAACTGCCTGAATGCGCTCCGTAAGAGACCAACGTGTTGGTCAACAGTTTTGGACGCCTACACAGACTGCGCCAAACACCCGAGGTAGTCTATGATTACCACCCCAAGCTCTCGCTCTTGTGAGCATATGTTCAGTATATCGTCTCCAAGCTTATATGCGTACGCGGGCTTGTGGCGTGTATGTAGACTCTTGCACTTGTCCATGTTAAACGAAGTAGATCTGCGTTTTACCATTAATAGACGCGGTATAATTCTGCCTGCAGCACATCGTGATCGTCCTGAAAACCGATAGCCCACCATATCTTGATGTCGTCGACAAAAAGCAGTAAATTCGAGTCGATGACGCACCAGCTCGTTGCTGAAGACCAGGAATAGGCGCGGCCCTAGTAACGATCCAAGTGGGACACGGCCGTCCGCGTCGATAGAATCAGAAAATAAACCTTTAACCCAAACTTGGATCCGCCGCTGGTGCGGGAAATTTCCGATCCATCTAAAGATCATGTCCTCAATTTCTAACGTACGCAGCTTTTGGAGAAGGATTCCGTGATCTAAGCAATCGAAGGCTTTGGAAAAGTCGAGATAGATGACATCAGCGCCGCTCCCACTGTCGGCTATTTCGGTAGAACTGCCACGCGCAATCAGAAGATTGGTGGTACATGACCGATGCTGATGGGATCCGTGTTGCTCCTGTGATATGATGTTAGACCTTTCAAAGTAGCGCACTAGAACCTCAGCTAAGCTTACCTCCATGACCTTTGAGAGCACCAGGAGTCGAATCACTAGGCAATAGTTGACATGATCCGAACGGCTAGCACACTTGATTGTTGGGGGTGATAATGTCCAGCTTCCACATTTTAGGGACCTGCTTTTCATCCAGGCATATTTGGAAAAATCGGACTAATGGCTCAGCTGACCTCGTAGCAGCCAGCTTCAGTGCTTTCGAGGGAATGTTGTCAACACCGGGGAGCTCTGGGTGCGCAGCGATATCAGCCTCCTCAAAACGGTCGCTGAACTAAGAATGACGTGTGTGATTACTGGTGTCTGGGCGAATGGGAGAGCTAAGTGACACATGCTCTTGGCACTTCGAAACATTGAGTGGATTTCAGTCGTCAAATCTTGGCTGCATCCTGGGCACTATGAGCACATCTATTTGCTTAGGTAAGCGAGGGAACATCACGTTTCGCATTCCGGGGGCTGTTCACATGTATGTACAGAAGCTCCTTGTTAACACAAGACTTTTCTGCTAATCTCTGCTCATAAACTAATTTGTCCTCGCGTACAAGTGTGGTACAGTGATTAGGCTGCACTAAATACTTCCAAGTTGTCAGAGTTAAGGTTCGCTCTGTACACATGCCTCGCTGCATCGCTTAACGCCATGCATTTTCGGGTTCTCCTTCTAAAGATGGATGGTGCTGTTGTAGAACGAATTGGTGTATTTACAGATGCGGATTTAATCAGATCGCCGAACTTGCCAGCAAAATCCGTCTATGCATATCAATGAAGCAATTGTCCGGAAAATCCGAAATGGCGTCCCCAACAAGTTCGGTGAGTGTGCCGTATTGTGTGATTCTTCGAAACAAGTCACTATATTCTTGTGGATATTCCGCAAAAAATACATAATCCTTAAGTATTGGTCCGTGATCACTTCGCCCCAGATGGATCTCTACCTTTGGTTTCTTGACCATGAGCTCTTATTTCGTGAGCACTAGATCTAGCAGAGATGGCTTAATTCCTGTTCTTAATCTGGTGGTCGAACTGACATGGCTAAGGAGCAAAATGTTTGCAATAAGCTCTTGCGGAGGTGCCTTGGATTATTCGTTAGGCAAAGGCGGAACTTCTAAAGAGTGAACACTGACGTCGCCGAAGATGAAAACATGACTGTATCGTTGTCGAAGTACCCTCCCCAATACTAATGTCAGGCAGGAGTCTATCTCTGCCGTGAATATTGGGGGACGACGAACAACTGCCAAAAGGCAGGTGCCGTTGCACCTTAGTCAGAGACTCCACCAAACCGAGCCCCTGAGCAGCGTTTCCGGATCATTCACCAGTTCGCACTGCAGGTCATTACAGTAGTATAAAATTATGCCACCGCGCTTGCAGGGCCGATCGTTTTGAATGAGGGACCTACCATGTATCACACCTTTGATGTCGGTGGTTTCTGAATTCATCTATGTTTCTCTTATAAATATGAGATCTCAGGCGTATGGTGCATGACGGGGTTGCAGTTCGGCAAACTTAATCAGTAGACTTTGTGCTTTGGTGTACATGCAAGCAAGTTTTTCTGTTCTTAGCACTGAGTCGTGAGATATGCGTTCTGGGTATGCTGTTGTGCCGACGGATGAAATGTCGGCAACTAACCGTTTTTTGGATGGGGCGATGACGGATTTATCTGTTTCAGCTCCAAATATCCCACCATTACATCTATGCTCTTCTCTTGATATATGCTGTATGGGGTGTGGTTGCCAATTTCATTGGCTAGCTGAGTGAAGTTATCCGAACTCTAATCTGGAGGTGGTTAGACTATGCGGCCGCTTTCGTGGGTTTGCTTAGGAGAAGCTGTTTTTCTCCGGAGCTGGGAAGAAAAATTGCTACGGCCTTTATACCAACTCTCACATCCTAGCTGACATTTGTCTGGATCATAGAAACACTTTCACAACCCTCGGGCCCTTTCTTTGTAATTTGATGACCAGTGTAGCCTCGAAATCGACTGCGTTATGATACTTCCTATGGACAGGGTCTGTCGTATGTATGGCCACTGCCCTTGGTCATAGGTAATCGCTTCGCGCTCAGCATGACCCCCAGCCTCGGGAACACCGGGTTCAAGGATGGTCCTAGCAACGGATTATTTTCAGTGTTCTTCCAAGTCAAGCTTCCCAGGTTCTCGCTCGTTCCATGGTATATCCGGAAAGATGCGGATGGAAGATGATAAATTCCGAAGGCGCGGTGTCGATAACAGAATAGCTTCTGCTTCACCAGCTGAAATCAATAAAGAGGGATAATTATCGGTTTATCTCAGTTCTTTGGGTTTGAGTGACGCGAGAACCGTGTCGATTTGGCGGGCTTAACAACAACACCTATGGTGTCACACATAACATTCCACTAGTTCATGTCATCAAGTTGTTTTCCTTTTAAGGAATTTGTCCTTGACTCTGAAATGTTGGAGCAGATTATCGATGGTACATTCATCATGTGTAGCTTGACTTGTTGTCAGCCGCTCAGATTGGAGGCGGCTGAGGCCCTGACCGTACTTAAACCAATTGGACTGGCTGTGCATGTTTTAGGCGTATTTGGGCACCTAGTGGCGTTGACTTCAAAGGCCACATGAGACGCAGTTTTGCGCTGTTTTGTAGCGGAGCCTAATACAAAGTTATGGGATTGCTTATTGCCATACTTTCCTTAAATGAACTAACATTTGCTTTCCTCATTTCTTCAATGATTACCACTAGACTTTCGTGTTCTTGCACTAGCTCACCCACAACCTTTACCATTGAGATAACCATACATATTTCACAGAACCATAGAGAATCTGGTTCACTATTATGTACCTTCAGATGGCTTACTGTGATCTTTGCACGTTTAGTATGGAACTTGCTTTAGCAGTTTCCATACTGAATTCCGGTTCGTAGATTTTATGACATGAAGGAAAGCCACATATTATTCTCAGCCTTGGTGGCTGGTCCGGGAAATGTCCATCGACCTTAACGGACGCGCTGTAATTCGCCGCAGGTTTCGCCCCGAGAAAACCCCGAGAAATGCTAACAGCAGTCCGGAGATCCAATCGGATCTCACACAATGCACTTACGCACACAGTCGCGGCGTCTGTGTACCCTTAATTGCACGACACTTCATGCGATTTGGCGCGGACTATGAATATTTGACCGATCGATACATTATGGTCAGTGTTTAAGGCCAGAAAGTTTGGCGGACTAAGATAAGCAGTGTCCTTCTTGTCATTTATCAGTTGGTAGCTGTCTCAGCAATGAAACACGAGTTTACACTCCCTTCGGTGACGTTCCAGCAACCGAAATGCCTGATGCTTAGCGCATTCAGAAAATTCAGCTGTATGGCCAATGTGACTTAAACGCCCCAAAGACGGCTAGAAGATTTTACATACTAAACGCGGGGAAGCGACCCGTCAGTGTACGTTACATGCTCCAAGTTGTGAATAATTTCCACAAAACTGGAAGTGTGGCAACGCCATAAAACTCATGCGGCCTTGCCCTAGTACTGCAGATTTTGCAGCTTGCATCGTTGTACATGAAGCATCTGAGAGGTCAGATATTAGCACACAGAATCGCCCAGCATGGTGACACCAAGCACTACTCCGTTTAGAAGGTTTTGAAAGAACGCAACAGTTGTCGGTTTCGTACACTGCAGGTTCAGATATTGAATCCAAACGATCAGGATAAACAGAATCCGTTTTGTCCTTGCTTTTTCGATCACATGTGCATTCAGTCCGTAACGTTGACGGATGAGAACAGTTTCCATTTGCACGGAACAGACAAACAGGATTTCTGGGTTAGCTCAAATCCACCCAGATTCACAGCGTCACGTATTCAGCATAGCACCAATCTGATGGTTCAAAGTAACATCAAACGTAAGCATAGAGAAGGTCATGGGGCGCAGGGATGGTTAGCTCCATGCGCCAGGAAAGTAAAATTTGGTCGCTCACTCTTGCGCCGCCTCCTTGAGTCTATACCACACCAAATTCAGGTAGAAGGTCAAGCTTAGTATAATACACGATAGCGTAGTTTAGGTAACGCAGGGATGGAAGATAAGCGTAACATCCAGTAGCTAGTTAAAATATTCAAACAAGGGGAGGAGACAACTCAGTCTAGGAGATAGTTACAGGATTGTCATGTACGCAGGAACAGGTAATTCCGTCGACCCTCTAGACTGTTGTATTGTTCAGTCAGTTCCATACAGTTACCCTTAAGCTGCGTGTTATGGCTGTTTCAGCAAATAGCAGCATACGTGGTTGGGGTCTAACCATACTTGGTACACTAATATATCGCCGTGCAGCTTACGGTAGCGTCCACTGAGGGATTCCAGCAACTGCAGTCTTCGTTGCTATGTGTGATTACATAAGCCCTTGATATTCTTTGTTGATATCCGTTGTGGTGATTCTAGCACCTCTAGGTCGCTCTTCGAACAAGGTTGTCAAGCTTTGATGACGCATTAAAAGTGAGGGGTATGTAAGAGTTTTGCATCATTGGGGAGATTGATGGGCCAAAGTCCCTGAATGAACTTTGCAAATCACCGACGTGCTTGTTGCATCTTTACACAACTGCGTCAGTCTGTTCTGAACAGTTGTGATCACTCTGTACGAGCACACAATTTTGCGTTCCTGGGAGCTGGTCCGCTATCTGCGCGCCCCAAGCAATACGTGTAGACTTGTTTATGGCGTAGTTGAAAACCACATTTGTCTACATTGTATGGCGGGTCTTTCTGCACTGACTAAATCGAAAGCATGTGAAGATCGCACTGGAGCCTTTCCTGGCCTTCCTTTCCTTTGATCTTTCCCCATATATTGATATCATCTGCGATAAACACGAAAATGGAAACAATTGATCCCACCAAATCGGTAATGAACACCAAGGAAAGAATAGACCCAAGCACTGCACATCAGTTGGATCAGACATAGATCCCCGGTCCCTCACTTGAAACAAATGTTAGTGTAGAAAATTGTTTATCCAACTCGGGATTGGGTCAGCAATGTGGCTGTTCTGAAGCTTGTGAAGGAGAACTCGATGATCTAAGCGCAAATGTTTTTGCGAAATTCAGGTAGCTGACATTGACTTCTGCCTATTCATCCATTGCTTCAGTCCAGCTATTGCATGAAGTAATAAAGTAGCAATACGTGACTACTTTTGTCAAAATCCACATTGCTCTAAGTCATTAAATCTTTGATTTTTCAGATATTGCATCAACGCATCGGATGATTGGTTCCATAACTTTGGATTATACATGAAGCAGCATTAGTTGACGTTAATTTCTTAGATCAGAAGTGAGTGCGATTGATGGCCCCTCGCTCCTATACTGGTGGCATTTTGTTCTCCTTTAGACAGCACTGGTACAAAGCGGTCATTGATTATGTTAGATCATTAGCTACTGCTCTCAGTGCATTCGGTCGAATGTTTTCGAAGCCAGAAGAACTGTGAATCCGCAGGGGTAACAAATTCTTCAACACAGCTTCTACAATAAAGGTGATGTTGGATAAAGCTGGCTAGGAAGTAAGAAAAAGGAGAAGAATATTTGGGTTGGCTGCCCGGTGGAACTTATGGGGAGTAATGAAACTGTAGAAGATCAGCTGCTTACATGGCTAATCGCATGCACCTTTTAGTCATGGCCAGTAGTATGATTTCGCGTCGCACTTTACGAAGGTCATGCATTGTCTGTATTCGCGTGTGCGGTTTGTATAAAATCACTTCATTCTCTCCTGCTGATGCGTCACTTTGTCCTTCCGGATGGATACCACACAACAATTACGCTGTGCCACGTATGCTGACGAAGTTTCGGCATTCGGGCAGTCCTTGTGAGCTCGCCATAACAAATCCCTCGGGAAGATATATTTAGGTGTTCGACTCCTCGGAAATGACACGTTTATACTGATGATGGAAGGACTTTTGTTCTGTTGAGTGCGCTATCAGTGTGCTAGAGATCTTTGTGAAAGCTTACCATGCGACTTTAAGAAGGTCCACGATGTTTCCCTAACATGCCTTGATAAACGTTGTAGTGTGTGACAACATATACTTCATCGTCTTCCCCTTCAAAGAATTCCGTATAGCATATATAGTAGTACAGTAGGGTGTCATAGTCATTGCGACCCAATGTTGTGCTTGTAACTATGCCGTTGACCATGAGGTCTTCATTAGTGATCACAACATCACGTATCGGCGGCCTATTAGCAGTACAAAATCTGGTGCGAGAGACCACGTGGCCGTACATACGTTAGCTGGAAATTAGATCTTGTATACAGACTTGTAAAGTTGAACGATCGGTTGCTGGCATTTACACGTCGTTCCCATTAAATTCCTCAGCGATAAGAAGGTGGATGTAGAAATTGTGCAAAGCAACCTGAAAAACGGGAGTTAATTTGAAGTCTATTTCCAACCTAGTGTTCGGTTGGCGGTAAGTACCTACTACAAGGCATGTGTCTTTGTTTCGCAACCGGAGCAGGCTCCAAAGTGAATCAGGAGCGCGGATTTCTGGCTGCTCAATACGTCTACATCTAAGGTTAGGGTGAAAATTAATAAGCCCGCCATCACCCATTCTAGTTTTATCGTTCATAAGCGGTGACATATAGGGTGTGCTTACCTCAGAATCAGTTTTCTTAAGTTTTAACCAGGTCTCTGTAAGCGTGCCGATGTCCAGCAGTTGTGGGAAGTAGCCGCTGAGTTCAACCAACTTGCTAAGAAAACTATGGGAGTTCGGGTACAAACAGGATAGTGTTTTGGAAATTAGCAATGCGTTGTTAGACGTCAAATTTCTATTTGATTTTAAGCCGATAGTTTGCGTGCCTCTAACATTTCTTTTTGCTCATTGTCGGTTTATGGATTTCAGTCGGGTTGCATGAACTCACAACTTGAGCACGATCAGGATGTTCATTCGCACTTCTCTCTGTGCATTTCTTTGTCGTAGGTGCCGTTTTGTGCCATGGCGGCTGTTGTATTTGTCGCTTCACGAGATTGTGGAAACAAGGCATGCATTGCCGTTGCAAATTCCATCAAAGTTTTTGACGACTCGTGACCGTGAGCTTACTATCTTTAGCTGGAGCTCGGTTGGACAAGTTATCTAATGGATCTCTTGTCATGTGTTTGGTGTGTAGGGCCACTAACGATAATGTTGGACCGCAGATGTTGTAGTTAGGTGATGAAGGAACTCATAGCAACAATTATGCGATAACATTGTCCCGAAAGATTGATGCATGGATATAGCACCACTTCTGTCGATTGCGGTTGCGCTTCTAAGTCAGGAAAATCCGGAAGCTCTTAAACACTATGAGGAAATATGCTTATTTCGCTAACACTGTTAATAGGACAGCTACTGTTATCCCTTCCTTTTATGCGACTTTTCAAAGGAATATCAGCTAATCCGCGCACCCAGCTGGATAAGTTGCGAGGACGAACTGCCGAGAGTAGGACGGTGTCTGTCTCCTCTGCTGAGTTCAGTGTTGCACGAAGTATTCCAGGTTCACCAAAGTGCACGGTGATCGGTTGACGCGTTACGCGTCTCAGCATAGGGAACTCAACCAGCCTTTCTGTAGCGTCGCATCTGGACTTCCACTGGTTGCCATCATCTAGCAACTTGCTTCTCATTGTGTCTGATTTGGACTCGGAAACATTCATACACACAAGAGTTAATTCACTGTGTTTCTGTCTAGTTAATGTTGGTTTAAGAGTTGTTGCTGATACTTTGGGCTGCTTGGAAGGCGCCAATGGATGTGAGGGTGTGAGCTGATTTGCCCTTGTGTGCTCGCTGCAGAAGATGGACCTAGTATGCCGCGCACGGTGTATTCATCGCGGCGAACACAGCGCAAGTTACCCGTCTTTTCTATGCACTGTATTGCCTCCGGCTCCTAGCTATCTGTGACATAACTATATCTTTAGGTGCCGTTTCCATGGTTGTAGTAAAAACAACCACGTAGAACATGACTTATCCGATTGACGGGCCAGGATGTGTCACATTAAGTGGTGCAGGTACCGTGGAGCGATTATCAAGACTGCCACTGGTCTTTGACCTCGTGGAGGGGCTCGGAGAGGTTTCTGAGGGACAGCATCGGTTCCCTTCCATTCCGGTAGTGAAGCATGTAGGCTCGTCAACGGCTCAATTATTTTGGTTGATCTTTTTCACTATTTTATGAACGCAACTATACAACTGACAATTGGAGTAGCTCTTCTTACCCGATATGGGTCACAGTTTTTGCTTCTAATTCTACTTGACTTGCGATATCACACTTAGCGTGGAATGCAAAGGCGTAGTTCCAGCAGGTTAGACTTATCTCTGACCACACGGATACCTTTCCGTTCTCCACAATCATCGCTGTTCGTTGACTTTCAGTGACGGTGTTGTAGCAACCAAACACTTCACATTTCCGGTCAGGTGATGCTGAAGACGAGTGATCCTAAAGTTCGCTGTCACGGGCGCGCAGCCTACCCTCGATGTCGTAGGCGGGTTTGGTACTGGAGTGACGAGCACGCACGCTCAGGTTGGCTTCTTTATCAGTTGACGTTGGTTCGCATAAGATAAGGCTCGTTAATGTGCCTTGTATTGGGTGACTACCAACAACTAAGTGTCACTGACGAGCGAATATACTCAAACGCCTCAAATTGGGTCATCGCTTCCATAGAGATGAACCTGTAGCATTAACGTTTATATCATCGGATATCTCGGCGAATCGTTTATAGTATGCAATTCCGCTGCCGTAAAATTTTTTAAGAAAACAAAAATGTTTCACACGTGAAACTGCTCACTAGAAGTACTAAAACAACGGGTCATAGGAAACACGATCCGTGGTAATTAATTACGTAAATAGGTACCTGCAAAATACATGAAGTTATTCTGATTCGAACGAGTGTTTGATGAGTGAGTTGCGTGCATTGAAGCAGGGAATGCACTTGACAGAGAAGATAGCACTTTTGCCCACACACTGCCTGTGTCAGCCCAAGTCGATTATCATCGAGAGTCGATCGAGAGTCCCCTGAGCTTAGTGGATCTTCTGTTTATCTGAAACGACTGCGTACTTGCTATGCTCAGTGTCACTCCCAGTTATATCACTAACTCGAAGGTATGCTATCTACACCGTAGAGGAAAACTTATGGGCACTGCTGTACTAGCTGCTGGTAGCGGTTTAATTGAAAAAATGCCAATAGAACATATTCCTATGTTAAAGAGTTTCGTGATAGGCAGCGTAATTTGGAACAAGCCATATGGTTGTCCACGAGGGTTTGTGATCCGTGCGATGAATGTGGCTGGCTGATGGACAAGCAGGTGTAAGTCGTTCACATACTTCAGCAAGACGGCTTCTTCAAGGAATGGGATTGATGTTACATGAAAAGGAAGCGAAAATGTGAGAGAATTGCTCTCTGAAGAACACAGCAATTCGTGCTTATTGAAAATGTCTGGTTAACTGATTGCGCCTTTCAAAATAATCCTTTATTGGAAGAACAACAGAAGGTTAGACAACATAGTCGAGCAGGACACGCAACAGCAGCACACGGTTTAAGCAAGCACAAACTTTGCTATGATCCAAGAAGCAGCTACTAGTAAATCTGTCTTTATTATGTATTGCTGAAAGCGCAGAATTTACGAAGCAACTCACGAATCTGAGGCAAAACTTGAACTGCGAGATGAGAACTGATCGGGGTCATTCTTCGAAGAATAATATACTGAAATGTCTTCAAAGCTATCGACGTGCAAAGAACTGGCCAGGATGCCCACTTCGGTACGGATGTGATGCATACGCTCCACCGGTTGTCGGCTATGTTGTGTTAGACAACCATGATATCCTCCAATTCTACCTCGATGGGCCTGACATTGGTCAGTGAGAAATGCAGTGTCACACAATGTGAACAACTGCCACGTTGTCCGCATTCGATATAGACGCGGCAATCTCTTAGCAACTTGGGGCGCACGATCCCCAGACAAGCCCTAACGAGCGTGTCCTCAATGTGCTGGCACAGGACGACCTCGGTTGTTCTAGGCAGTCAGAATCCACTGCAAAAAGAGGTAACCAGCATGTTGATCACTTGC
Organism: Dicrocoelium dendriticum; assembly: GCA_944474145.2. Classification (NCBI taxonomy): domain Eukaryota; kingdom Metazoa; phylum Platyhelminthes; class Trematoda; order Plagiorchiida; family Dicrocoeliidae; genus Dicrocoelium; species Dicrocoelium dendriticum. The sequence continues at coordinate 63,330,554 of OX104071.1, read as the reverse complement.
AGAGGACATGGTGGAGTATGGATACATCCATCTTTTTTCTGATGTTCAATGCCTTCGTGCTTCAAGTCGAATAAAGAATCCAAGATTGTCATCCTTGGCTAAAGCGTGACATTGCAGCGCTCGAAACTCTCTAACTTTGAGCAACGAAATTTTTAAGGGATTTCGCAACCTTTCGTACAAGCGTTGACTGAAGACACTCGGAGTGTTCAGTGGACTCTACAAGCGGCCATGTGGAGGCCTCATATTAATCTACTAGGTACTGAGCCTACCACTCATGTATGTTGCCACTTAGTGAAACTCAGCCCGAACGCCAACGTCATAGACAATAGCCTGAAAATTTGTCAACACCACAAGCGTCGCGATGGTCGACGGAATTACCTCTCACACCGGGTCTGCTAACCCTGGAACGCCCTTCCAAACTCCATTGTCTGCCTTCCACTTAAGTTGTTTTCAGAAGACGATTGGATGTCGAATTGAACACTCTACACTTTGTTGCTTAAAACAATATTCTGTATTTATTCTAGCTAACTATCCACTTTGGAAGTATAGTCCACAGTGAGGTAAATTTGCGTAGATGGATGAGCATTCTGCTGGTTACTTGCTATGAGAGTATTAACTGTCACAACGTTTGCTTGTACTATCTCACTCCCATATCTATCCCTATTAACACAAGTGCTCTGTCTCTTTGCAAGTACGTATGTTATTTGGTCCACTTAGGTAATATTTAAATCTCAATTTCTTCTATTACCAGCCTACGGGACATGTTAATCCCGTGCTTTTTTATCTGTTATTAACCATTGTTCCATTGTTTTAGCAACACGAGTACAGTTAGGTGAAAGCCACTATCAGGCAATCAGCACAATTCTTGAGGAATACGACAGACGGTTTATTTGAACCGAGCGATTTGTTCCGGTGAAGACTGCTTATTTGAGTGCTTATTTCGACGGTATTCACAGACCGTGGGTTGTCTGAGAGCAGTTGTAAGTCATCAGATACTTTTTCATTGACTGGGTTGGCGTCCTGGTCAAAATATTGGAGTTTTAATGCATCCACCTCCAGAGTAGAATGAGTGGCTTTGCGAGTGGCGCTGTGTAACTGCTCCAGTCTTTTTCCCATTTTTCTCGATAATTGTTATTTCCAAGTTTATCTTGAACGTAGGTACGTACTTTACGATTTTTATGTCATCAGGCAGATATTTTATTGCAGTAACCTCTTGCAGTATAAATGCATCAGCTTTAACCCTGCGCAGTGCATTGAAGCGTTGAGAGGAGAATCAATCGATCCCGGGGAAGATTATTTTAATTGAACAGCAGGGGTCAAAGAGGAAGTTTAAGAAATTACTCAACTGATCGCAGTAAGTCCATTATACCGCGTTATAAAATACATTTAACGCTGGAGGAGACATTTTGGAGCATTGCCGCAATATTTTGTTGCAAGCTATGCTGCTGCATGAACCTTCGGTTTTTGCAACGAATGAGGTTCTTTTGGTTCATTTTGCTATTGAAAACGGGATCACTTTATGGGTGATGGTCTAAACTCCTAAGTAAGGCTGGATAACGGACAGCAAACATGTTTAAATTACTAACAAATATCTTGTCAAGGATTACCGCCAACCTTGTTGCAGACCGTGCAATATTTCTAGCCGGAGCTTTATAAGGAATTCAGTGTAAAAGCTGTTAAATGCCTCAGCGATTAAGCAGGCAGCTCATACCAGGTGTTCAAATGCAGCAACTGCAAACCGTCGTAAATCTCTCCAAATTCAGTGCAGACAGTTAGCGGAACTATAGATATTAGCTCGGAATAATCAGCCGGAGAATATCATTTGCCCATTCGACCACTCGACAATTCCCCTTCTTCTTATTTTTCTCTTCCCTCTCCATTCTCTTCTCTGCCCCTGATCTCGCTGCTTCTATCATCGATTCTCTTAATTCGTCCATCAAGTGACGGGTCGCATTTCACATTGGTTCTTTTAACGAGCGCATTCTAGGTCGGATCGTGCAACGGGCATCACTGAATCTCACTGTTTACTCTCTTGGTATTGATAATTGCTGTGTCTCCGAAACACGCACACAAGATAATCTCGTTGTGACGAATCTTCGACTACCCGGTTCTGTATCTTAAGACACCTATAGTGTCACATATGGAGTTCCACGGTTCTTCTCATCGACTTGTTTTCCTTTTAAGGAATTTGCCCTCGATCCTGGAACGTTGGTGCAGATCACCGCTGGTATACTACGTGCAACTCTGGTTGGGGCCAAGCGATCTGCTGGTTTGTATCCAGCCGATGGAGCCTGTTAGATACAGCTTCGTCTTTTTCATTTACTACTGGTACAGTGAGTGACGGAAGCTTTAGGTTTCCGGCCATCTTTGGCAACAACCAAGTTCTAACCGCGACTAGTGTCGAAGACCTTCTGAGTTTTCGGAACCGTTTGGAGAGTGGACGAGGCCCTGACCCTGCTAATTACAATCGGACTGGCGGTGGTTGTTTCACGCAAATTAGAGTAACTGGTGGTATTGACTTTTAATGTCACAGATGATGAATTTAAGCACACTGCCTAGTCTTCATCCGCAATTTTAATGCTGTGCTGGATAAATAAATAAATAAATGTTTTATTCCCGGCAGTTCGGCACTCCTGTGAAGCCATGATAATGATACTGCAAACAGCTATGGTTGGTAATTGTCTAAAAATATAACAAGCTAGTCAGTAACACACTGGATTTGGGTGTCAGTATATATGTACTTGTACGTGTTAGTGGGGGTGGTGATTGAACTCGTGAAGTGTGACTGAATTCGTGCTTTTTGCTGTGTTCGCCACTGCATGAAGGGATCAAGGGTACTCTTCGAACTTGATGACTGTGAATGACTGGGATTTACTCTCTGACACGCTTTCTACAAATGAATCGCTGTTGGTTCTTCTTATTTGTTCAAACATTGCCACTAGTCTTTCGTACTTCTGAGTTAGTTTATGTACAATCTTTACCAATGGGATGACTATACATAATGAACAGAACCGCAGTGAATCTTGCTTGCTAGTGTGCAGCTGCAACTGGTTCAATGGGAGCTTGGAACATTTGGGATGGAACTTGCCTTGGCAACTGCTACACTGTATTCCGATCCGTACCTATTTATGATTTGAAAGAAGGTCTCAAACTACTGTTGATATGTATGCGGTAACATGGGTATTCGATTGGTCGCTACGATCCAATGCGTCGATTAGTCGTTAAGATGCAGTGAGACACGAGCGCTGAATGGTCTACATGTTCTAGGTCGTCCCCTTCTGTGTGTCTGGCCTAGGCGGGGCAGGTTTAAGCGGCTAGATCGTTCACGCTGCGAACAGAGCGAATGAACGATGCAGATACAACGTTTACGATAGCTAGTTTGGTGAACGGTCCACAGCTGTTTTTGCTGATTCGTCAGATGAAAGGTGTAGTTTGCTTTCGTTTAAGTACAAATATTTCTGTGTGGTTCGTGATTCAGAAAATTTCTCGATTGTGCTTTTCCAGCAATGGCAAAAATCCACAAGGTGGTGATAAAAGACGATCCACACAAGCTAAATCAGAATGATGGAGTACACTATATAGCGCTGATGCATCTGTATCGAATGAGTGTGAGCAAACGTTTGTGTGAACGGATGCAACTGAGAACGGCGGCAAAACAACGTGTTCACAGATGAGCGATTGGAACGCAGGTTTACTCAAAAGAGTTCTTATGCAAATAATGGATAGATAATCGCAGTAGCTTCGAACTTTTATAGCCTTCCACTTTTCCGGAAACAACGATCAGCCGCTTTCTGGGCATGTGTATGTTGCTGCAAGGATCAATTTACATTCACATAACACACTCTATTCTGGATTTAACTCTAATAAAAGAAACACTGAGGATTCAATTAATTGCATACGACCATCCACTGGGTACTAGCAATCATTCATTTTTAAACTTTGCATTATGTGTTACTTCAGCATTGTTGATGAAGACGATAAAATCGGCACACTTATATTGACGACCAAGGTTTACAACCTAGCGCAAACGGCTGATCGGAATCTCACCTTAAAGTTGGTTTAACGACGCAGGGAACGAAATAGAGAGAAAATCCAACCGTGTCATCCAAGTAGCTGCAGAAATTGTGCCAATATGCGCATCACACGGGACTTACATCTCCACCTGAAGTAGCATAGGTAAATGGAACACCCGAAGCGAAGACTTTTAGGTAATATGCGCATACCATGTTCTACCATATAGAAGAACAACAAATTAGTCGGGAAATACTGTAGGTCATTCATCAAAACTGACAAATACAAATTGAAGAAGGTTACCGAACTAGTGTTTTTAAATGTTGACAAAATACTTACAAGTATGTGTGCGCTACCAGAAAAGTTAAGGTTGGAATAATGCCACTTAAGACAGCCCGTGGTCCAACACGTACCGCTATGGATATGCGAGTGCTGTACCCCCAAATTTTGATGCTGTAGAAATGCAGGTAGTTAACTTATTAGAAACAACTCCATACCTACTACTGACAAACCCCATCGGCTAATCCATTGTTCCATTTAGCCCAGAAAACGTCCCAGACAAACTGCAGGCACTCTAAGAAAATAGTGCTCTTCGTATCGACAACATTTTCTCTGAGTGCCAAAAACATTTAGCAGTACTTCTTGCGATTTGTTTCAGCGTCTATCTGAATACCATACACTTCCAGATGGGTTCAAAAATGGAGGCATCCATTAGATATACAATTAAGATAAGCGATTATGGCCTGCGCGTAAAAGATATAGTCCTCTCCTGCATGTTCTATCAAAGGTTATGGGGATGATACTCACAGATGAACTGGAGTGGTATTTTGGAAAACCACCATTCATTTCCAATCTGCAACATGAATTCAGAAGCAAACCATTTTGTTTCAACAGTCAGCTTTTGGCTCGTGATTCAACGACCAAGGCGGCCGACAGAAGAGTCCTTCCGGATTTGATTTACTTAGAGTTTTCCAAAGCATTCAGCATTCACTTACTCAGTTCTCCAAAAACTTAGTGAATGCTTCGTAACAGTTGATCCGCACACCTAGTTGGAACCTTACCTACACGGGAGAGCAATCACAGTAATAATCGCCGGGACACACTCAGACAACTAATATTCCTGCGGTACTAAAGCTTAGATATCTGTCCTCGGTTCATTAAAGCTTTTAATCCATATCAATAATCTCCCAGCAAGAATGCCGTCCCCAATGTAATTATCTGCGGGTGATGGCAAGATCTGGAGAGATATATACGTTTAATATCTGAGTGGGACGATCTCCAAAACGATTTGTATGAGATTTATGTATGGAGAGACCTAAACCACCTTCTCCAGAACTATGCAAAGTGCTACATTCTAGAGCTGCGCACCGATTTCAGCTATACATATCAAGCAAAGCAGAATGTTCTGCAGCAACTGAAAGGGAACTACACATCCTTTATCAAGAAAGTCGAGGAAATTCGCCACAACTTTTGACAGCGGTAAATGTGGCAAAGCTGAAGTTACAACTTCTGCGATGTGCTGTGGTTACAGTTGTGCTGCAGCTAAGGACAATGAGCAATGACTTTTTCCTGGTCAAGCTGTTTTGTAAGTTCCGTTGGATAATTTGGTGGGGTTTTGAAAAAGAATAATAAAAGAGTTAGCACCGTTAGTACTTTAACTTAAAAAAGAAGGACCTAGCGTTTGTTTCGCTGTGGTCCCGCTGTCCACATATTTTCAAAGCACGAATAGATAACAGCAAAGAAATCCAAGATATATCCCTAGGCTGGGATGGAGACCTCGGGCTACGTAACCAAATGTAAGGGAAGGGTCCCGTCATCCAACCGTCTTTTAACTATTATAATTGTCGGAGCAGAGACTGCTGATTCAGTGAGAGCATTCCACGGGTGACGTACAGGAATGGAAAAGGAATTCAAACGGCATTCCGGACAGCTTTCTGTTCTGCGAATTTCAATGATTGACTTCTCAGTTTTGTAGTATTGCCGCGTTGCAGTAGGGAGCGGCACAAATGATGTGGGTCGTGCAGAATCAAGTAGGCCATTATCAGATCATCACATAATCTGTGACATCGTCAGTCGAACAACCCCAATCGTTTCCGCCAGTATTAGTCAACTCGTATATTCGTTCTCACCTCGGGTTCAAACTTGGTGTCCATGGTTAAAACTAGATTTTAGTCTACCGCGTCAGCCCTAAAGAAGAGCTAACAGGGCAACACCCACGTGGATTATCTAGTCTCAATTACGAACCTCACGTTCACTCTATCAATCTGTTCTCCTCAGAATACTGACAACTTTGCAGGGATAGCAACCTTACATTCCAGATAATAACGGGGAGTGATCACCCATCTGGATCGCTGCTAATGCTAACTCCTTACAGGCAGTAGCTTGATAAAGAACTAAAAAGAATAACCTTTCACTGACGCTTGAACGACACAGTGGGTTCCCAAAATTCAACTTAGAAAGTTATTTTACTCTCTTAGAAGTTATTCATCTCGGAATGAATTATCAGCATATTTGGTGAATGCAATTTACAGCAAGACCTTCAAAAAATATTAGACATTAAGCTAAGTAATAAATATAGCCTAAATGTCTGATAATTTTCCATATCTGAAGTAATAATAGCTCCTGTTTTATGTTGGAAACCTGATAGATACTATGCATTTTACATCTTGTGAGTATTGTAAAACAACCACTTTTATCACGACATGCGATTTTCAGTTAGTTAAATGTATGGAAGCAAAACTGCCGCAATGAACTGTAACTAACTATGTATATATATATATATATATATATATATATATATCTGAATGCTCAGGACGCAGGCATGAACATGGGCATAGGATTGTATTCAAGTACACATTGTTAACTTACGGTGCGTGTGAAATATAACTAAGAAATCAGTCGAATAACTACCTATATAGCCAAGGTTACCAGGATTTAAGAGTGTACACACGTAGGGCATGTAGATGTGTGCGAATAGTGCGGTCACATTAAAATTGGATATAAGATAAAATTGCTAACTGATATTGTTCCGGTGCCAGGTTGACTGTTCGCTGCGCTTGACAATTTTGTCGTATTGCCAAGTTCAGCGACCAGCTTAAAACTAGATGTGTGGATGCGTGCATAGCTTATTTTACAAGTAATTATCAATGTGTATATGCAGTCACTTCAAGTGTCTCTAGATAATCTAGTTTGCACCTATAACAATAAATATGGATATCTTTGCATACAGCAGTATTAAGGGGCCATCTGTCTAGGTAGAAATAAGAGTATATGGGGTGTCCGATATGTTTGGATCTATCCCCGCAATTCCGCTTTGTCTAGTAGCTTTTAAGAATACACATGCGCGCATGTAGGAAACACCAGCATATATAGTGCTTTTCCTGCAATTCAAGCGGCAATTTCTGTTAAAGGGAAAATGCTCCCATTTCTGCGTCTGCGTACACGCCTGCGTACACAATCACGTGCGAAGGCTTGAATTTCGCTGTACCCCTTGCTGCCATGCCGATCGGATAGCTGCACATGCGTTACAGATGCTCGTGTTTTCTATAGGTGCGTTGTTGTGAGGTACTGGTCTTGGTTGAATTGGGGGATAGATCCAAACATATTGAACACACGGTTGATATAAGTAGACAGGTGCGTGGAAGCTGCCGTCAGCTAGGTAGGTAGACGCATCCATAACCATTGCTGTACAACATAAGCCTTAATCGATAAGTGACCTTCATTCCATATGTTCTGGAAACCCATAATTTAGCAGGTTGCTTGGACAGTTGACATTATGTTTGCTGAATTTAATGCACTAGGTCCTATCAAGCTAAACTGCAGATTATGGGAATCGATTTAGTGGCAGTACTTGCATCAATTCATAAGAAATTGATGCAGGGATCCAAAATCACTTAGTGATGACGATTGGACATGCAGTTTTTGTGACACAGGCTAACAGGTCTTGCGGTTGAAAATGAGGGTAGGAGCGTGTTTTGCAGTAGGTTCACGCAGACGTATAGAATGGTTGTGCAGCTAAGTGACGCATACAGACTCTTGACCGCTACATAATATCGAGGGGCCACTCGTCTTTCGGGTTCCAAACTAGTGGGTCCAGCAGCGACATATCACCATAACCGCATATACTGACTCTAGATCAGTCAGTTGTCTGCGGTGACGTCGTAATTAAACGATGCATACTGGTAGATCCAGCGTCATAGGTCAGGCGGGAAGTCATAGAGATTATGTCTTCCAGCGTCATGTGAGTGTCCACGTAGGCTGTCTAGATCGGATGCGCATATCTAGTGTGCCAGTATCAGAAAATGGTATAATAATAAATTTATAGCATCCAAAAGTTCGGAATGACCCTCTAGCTTACGGGCTCGAACCAATTTTCTGAGCGATACCATGGGAGAGACGGGCGCGAATTGAACCAGTAGTACAAGGTATTACTGAGCGTTCGTGGAGATACAGCGTTCATACTGCCGGCTCAATCTGAGTAAGTAAGGAAACGGAGCGCAATGGCTAGCCGAACTACCTCCCAGTAGTGCCACCTGGGTGGTTTGGGTTTACCCTGTTCCAGCAAATATTTTGGTTGCGTGTTCCAGGACGTGGTGGACTTTCGCCTGACCAGCATTCTCCTTATAAAAGCCATAAATGTCTGTTTAACACTGTGAAGTGGCGGATGTGACTTGCCACAAATTAAACTCACTGCCTCTTAAGTATCCACATTATCTAACCTAATCCATGGACATGGGTCATTCAATACGTAGATTACATTTCACTCCATCTCACGAATAACCGAAAACAACCACAAATACTTTGTCACATTCACCAACTCAAGCAACACAACCAAACCCTATCTTAACTACATGCATTCATAGACACTTGACATGTGGATCCATGTCTTATACACTTGGGCAGATTTTACATTTACTAATCTTTGCGTTACCCTCTAATCAGGACTGTCGCTAGTAAAACATTTATTTATTTAGTTAAATACTATAAGTTTAATATTCCAAGTAGGTTAACTCGATGGCGTATATCAGGTTACTCCCAATGCGATAACATAGGGGAAGAAATGAAATATACCGCATTAAAGACATTCAGGCATATAGAGTGGCTGTACTGCTTAACGGATCCCGACGGACTGATTCAGCACCGCCAACTCCTAATGTAGCAAGAAAGAAGCGGCAAGAAAGCACTATCGTTATTGCAGTCTACCAGGGTTAATTAAGCTGCCAGACAAGCGCGCACATATACATCACTATACATGGGAACTTACCCCTAGTCACATTCGTGAGTCGTTTCATCCCAACTTAATTTAGCTTGCACTCATGTTTGATCACATATATTTATTTCCGTAAGTCGCACGTTAAACTGCCTGCATGGGAAGTTGATCAAAACGCACTTCGTGCTAAGCTACTTGCAAGTACACACTGAACATGCTAGCTTAATTCTTCGAGAAATGTTTGCAACCATTGTTCTCAGCACGGAGGACCAATCAAGAATACACCATGCAGTTGTTCTAAGGCTCTTAATTCGTTTTTGCCCGAATCCGGCAATCTGCTTGAAGTTCCTCCTGGCTGCATTTCTCTCTGATTTATCTGCATTTCGACATATCCTCCTTCTGTTCACCTTGGTTCAGGCCTGTTTCTGTTCGTTGCTTGCAATCCACTCTCCGCTCGTTCTGTGGGTCTTGCTTTGCGAAGTCTGGTCTTCCCTATGATGCATGCGCCAGCCTCTCTTCTCTGGCGTTCTTGTGACCTTGCATTCTTCCATGCGATCGGTACCTTCAGCGCCACTACAGTAAGATAGGCACAAGAGAAGCACCGAAATTTATCAAACATTTGTGGTTTTTGACATTGCGATTAATAGCGCGAATAAATGGAAGATATACGTTTGGTTAAGGCAAGCTATTTGCCCATCATCAATTCTCAAATAATGGTTCCAGGTTTGATATTGGACTGCATATGGCTCAGGCCATAGATGCTACAGCTGGTCCTTTCTTCCGTGTATTAACTAATCCTACAACCAGTACCTGTGGACTGGGAACCATAGTACGATGGTTCACTGCGAGTGGTACGTGACAAAAGACATTTCCTACATTGTAGCCGGACCAATCAAACGTCTAGAATCTCCGGTGAAACAAAGAATATGCTGTGAGATGCATGACAACAGCGACTTGCAATTTACACCAGTAAAGTGAATAAGTTTACATTTTTCAGTACATTACTTTCACGTGGTTGGCGCACTGGTAATGGCTATCTAGGGCATGCATAGACAAAATCGTATATGTATGTAGAAATATATGTTCCATTTGAAAACACAGTCGGGTTCATGCAACCTGTACAACTGAGCATAGATGTAGTATAAATCATCATCAGTAGAACTGGAACCACGATTTTTGTCGCATTACCTGTCTTGAGCGAAGTATACAACATGTTCACTGTGTCAGATTGGATTATGATTTCCAGAAACGATCAGGTGAGACTGGTGGATATTCGCCGCTTGCCTTGTTCCCAGCAAGCAATTTTAGCAGAAATAACAATGAGGTTCAGGACAATCCGTGTTTCAAATCGCTGAAATGCAATACCCTGGTCAAAGGCCTGAATGACAAAAATAGTATAAAACAGAGCCAAAATAACGCAGTTTGCTCTTATTTAGTTTTCGGAATACAATGTTATTTCCTGCCCTGTATGTAGGCGGGAAATCGGGTACGCGCAAATCACATGCACTGCGCTCGGTTGTACACACAGTCGAAGGTTACGCAAGGATTGATTTCGCTTGAAGTATATACATTATCTATGCTCATGACAATCGTTTGCAACATTGGCTGATTTCTATTTTGAATGGCGCAACATGGAGACAAGAGGCTAGTGCCAAATTTCACTCAGTTTGCTTACTGCGCACTGAAGAAGCCACTTCGATTGGCGATGAAACTTTTGTAACGAAACTACTAAACTGCGAGAAACTACTAAAATTTGAAAATTTCTCTCCTTTACATACAATATCTTTGGTACTTAACCTGACATTTCGATCAGAATAACTGCTAAACTGGAAAAATCGCTGGTGATGAGACCGTGTGCGAAAACCGTGATTGTCCCGCTTGGTTTGCCAGTGGGCTTTCTTCAATTCCAGTACACTGCTCCTCATAGCCAACTGTCTATTGTTGCGGATTCGACACTGATTGGCCGAAACAACCTCCAACACATGGGACATTCTGATTTAGCTTATAAAATGGGAATTTCTGTATTGCTAAAGACAAGCTTTCCCCTTGATCCACATAACACGCTGTAACTTGCGACAACGATCGGCATTTTGTCATTTGTTTACCGTGCTATTCCACTTTGTTTGACTGAACTGGGTTAAAACCGGAATGAACACGGAACACAGCGTGATCTCCATTAACTAAAGACTTACGCACTTATTGATCTTCTTCTCAAAACGGACTTTCTACTGCACATAATGACAGAGTGTCAGATAGCTGTTGTACGTCTGTTTTGATTTGAGAGCGTATCATCCCAGAAATAAATATTTCCTATAACTTCTGTGCATGAGGAACTACCTTGATCTTTGTGACTTTTACCGCATCGTTTACGTGGTCATCCGGATTATTCCGATTTGCCCCAAGATTGCTACGAGCAACAAAATGTTCGCCTCACACAAGAAAGAAGCTTCAATGCATCAGCATTCTGCTAATAAGTCGGCGCATATCATCCGATATGGGAAATGCCACACGGACTAGCATCGGCAGTCCCGCCCAAATTCACCCACCAGTTGACAAGTTGGTATCTGATAGACATCATACTCAGCAAGTGGTCTGGTCCACACTTGGACTGATAAAAAGCGCCGATAACTAAGTGCGTCTATAATGACGTGTGTTTCACTGCCGCTTCATCTTCTGCACCGTAGGATGGTGGAGTGAGGAAGACGACGAACATTTGTGACCCGACTGAGTAAGAGCGCTTCAATCTCGTACGAGCTAAGTGTTTCCATGTACGTGCACTTGCGAGTGTGTAGTCTGATGAGCTGTATGATAGTAAAAGGAGGTAAAATGCATTAAACTCCGTCCTTTGGTTTATCGGCCGCCGAGACACACAGGTGCAATACAATACTACCTGTGGAGCATGTATTTTCAGAAGAATTTCCTAGTACTCTCACGGAAATTCATTGGTTCAAAACAAACCCCAGGCGGCTGCACTCTGGCTTACTGCATAGGTCCCAGTGACGGCAGTTGTGTCCATTTATGATAGATAGTATGAGGACGCTGGACAGTCAGGATGGTCAGATTTGTGGTGTATTATGCAATGGGTTAAATGTTGTTGCACTACGACCATAGGATTAAGCCAGAATGGCCCGCAGGGACGCATAAGTACATGTTGTACTTGGTGGCAATTACTGAAGACAACGAACATGACATCAGTCGAAGCAGTCGTCATTCGACAGTCATCTAGGCATTGTAATCTGTTCTCTTCTCTGGTGTTTATCTTCACACATATGATTTAGTTTGCACAAGCCTGATGAGGTACCAGTGGAAACGAGCTTGTTCGGCAACTATTTTACCATCTACACTTTAGATATTTTATCAGCCAAATTGTAGGTTACTTATTCTCACATACCACCCTTTGAGTGGTTTAGGTAAAGAAGCATTGCCATGTTAAGTTCGTGTTGATTTCAACACCTGGGTTCTGCAAAAATGGAAAATGTTTACTGCGAAGAAACTAATGATGAGCTGATTATGTCTGATCAACGATCCATCTAGCTGTCAGTCGACCACAAAAGGACCTGCTTTCCATGGTTGCGCTCCAGCTTCACATGAATTATGAAGGCAAATAAATGTCGAAACAAGTGGACAACAGGAGTTCGTATTAGATTGTTACTGCACGTTAAGGACAAAATCGTCTCCGTTTACTCAGTTATGAATGGCTCAGTAGCGATTCGAAATTAGAGCATCGTGCGTACCTGTCGACATCTGTATGACTGCGTTACAATACTCCTTAAGAAGTAAATAACAAATTTCTAAGTGCGTGTGTCTACCTGTTGGTCGCGTTTGATAGATGTCTTCAAAATAGTGTTCACTTGAAATGTGCAATACTCACTAAGTGCGGGTTTGATACGGATGGTCGCGACTGCCTCTGCGAAATGTAGAAAATGGGCGTTATCATGTCTTAAAGTAAGCCTACGGGTGCCCTGGGTGTAGGCTTGTCACGCCTGCTGCCTACTTTGTTCTAACTTGTTCCCGTCTCACCTTAACTGTCGCGTATATAGTTTCATGTTATTCTGTTGGCACTAAAGAGACAATACGAAATGTTGACATCTGCCAGTGTTCGTCTTCTTACAACGTTATTTAAATTATTAAAGTGATTTAATTGTTTCAAAAATACTCACTAATGTTTAGGAACTCCAACGGGCCTAAAAGGTCAACAACTGTAAGGACAAATTATTGAGCTACATGAAAACAGTGAAGTCCATATGGAAAAAGTGAGAATCAAGGCTACCTAAATGCGCTTTTTTGCATCTCTCACCACGCAAACAGTTCACTATTGTTGCAGAACTGTCTTTGGAGGACAAGAGTTTATTCGGCAAAGACAGCTCCGCGAAAATTGCAGCATGTTTAGCAAACCAAGCTTCTCGATATAAATTGCAGGTTCAATTTCATAACTAACGACACTTCTGAGTCGATGAGGTTCCTCCTTTGCTTCAGTTAAACAAACGGTGAATCAGTCGTTCGAATATCGGCCAATCAGAGTCCAGTAAACGAATCCGTTATGACCGCCTCCCATTGGCTGTCTGGCTCGTTCGGTTGGTACATCCGCTCAATCTGATCTAACACTCTCATCACACCCTTCTATTTTCATGTTCTTGCGAATCCATATTGCTATCCACCTCGTACACCTTGCGACTCCGCGCCGTCTTCTCTGTATCTGCGGCCGTGATCTCCTTGCTCCACGCCATTTGGCGCTCCAGTCCCAGTCCACAGTGTTGTCTCCGGTGTCGTCTCCGGTGTGTTTCAACTGCACTCGTTTTCTTCTGAACGTTTTCCCTCCAACCTTTATTTCGTATAACCTGTCACCGACCCTCGCATTTCCCACACCTTTCTTCCACCGCTCTTGACTATCGGATAATGGTTGAACCCACACTTCTTCCCCATTGTTAGCTAGGTATTACCCGTGCACTGCAGTCATAGCACCCTTTCTGAGGGGTCATACGTCTTCTCAGATTGCTCTGTTATCGCTACTTCTGTGGCGAAACTGGACACAAAATTGTGACAGATGCCGGTATCAGCATCTTTGTCCTTCGGCTGTGTAGCCGCTGCAACTGGTTCAAACCGATGTTCGGTGAAGGAGTGTTGCGATTCTCCAGTAGCATGAGGTACGGGTCTTTGACAGTAGCTCTAGCCTTTGATAAACTTCACTTGGTCTGCTTCACTGCTGACTCAACTTTTCCATTCGATTGATTGTAATATGGGCTGATTTCCTGTGCACGAATTCCCACTAGATTGCCTAAGCCTGGAACCCAGTGCTGATAAGCTGGGGCCCATTGTCTGAAACCTGCTCCTCCGTTATACCGAGCCGAGTGTAATGTCATCTGAGCTTGTTGATTACTGCCTCTGTGATCGTCGTGCCGAGTAAATCCATTCCAAAAGAATCACCATAGTAATCCCCTTGAGTAACTAATCTTTCCCGTTTCCCCTGAATAAGTTCACAGCCACCTTCAGCGAGGTTCGATCAAGGAGGTCACGCAGCAGCATCACTGATTCCCTCCTCTGCCGGATTTCGTGTGAACGGCACTCCTCATTATTCGATACATGAGCTTTTATTTGACTAATTTCTGTTCAAAAGATTAAACCTGTTGCGCGGTTAACAAGAGAGTTGGCATCAAGGTGAGCGTAATGAACGTATTTCAGTATTTCTCATCGGAACGATGATGGAATCCGAATGCGGCTTCCCTTGAACAGCAAACCATCCTAAGTAGAGAGTTCATTCCGAAAATTGAAATATGATGTTAATTCCTTCGACACCTGCTTTTTTGTCACTGGCGATCCACTTAGAATAGGATCACGCGAAGCTGAAAGCTTTGCATTTTCAACTGTGTGGCGCCTTATTTCCTTTAGGCAACATTATGTCATTGCCAGTTGCTGTACTAACTTCACTGCTTCGACCTCTTCCGGATTATGTTCGGATACCGGCTGAAGAGCTCGTGACAGTGTATCCGCGATGAACATCTGTGCATCAGGTGTATACACAACATTAAAGTCGTACGATTGAAGCCGGATAACCATACGCTGAAGGAGACAAGGAACAATATGCAGCGGTTTCCTGGCTATCGACACAAGCGGTTTGTGGTCGGTATACACAGTTGTGTTTCTTCTAAAAGTATACTAGTTGAAACGATCCATGGTATAAAATATGGTATGTGTTACTTTCTCAATTTGCGTATAGCGTTGCTCGGTCACGGTGATTACTTGACGGCGGAAATCCAAGGTATTTCATTATGTAATAGAACAGCAAGTATTCCATCCTCGCTACTATCACACTGTACCATCAAACGCAGCGCTGGATCGTAATACTCGAGTACAGGCGCGTTGCTGATGAGGTGATTAATAGCTTCGAAAGCGGTTTCCCGTTCCTTTCCACAACCCCACTTGACTTTTTGTTAGGTAACTTCCTGATCCGCGTCTTCAGGTTTCCGTATCTTAGCATAAAACGGCTCAAGTAATTCACCATCCTGTTTAAGCATTGAATTCTCTTCACAACGTAAACTGGTGGCATCACTTGCATTGTCTCGATTTTTCTTGGATCGACCCTGACCCTTTTTGTTGTGAGCAAAAGCCCATGGAAAATCACATCATCTTTCCGAAGCTCAATTTTCTCGCGTATGAGCTTGACGTTATTTTGCAGACCACACTGCAAGAAACGGTGGAGATTAGCGTCATGGACTTCTTCCGTCCAGCCGTAGATCAAATTATCGCCTGCCACGCATATTACACCATCCTACTCGTCTACGGCTTGCACCAGTAGTTTTTGGAAATTTTCACTCAAAACGGTCAAACCAAACGATGAACGCAACCAACGATAACGCACTAATGGTATTGCAACGGTAGTAATGAAACTGTATTTATCATCTAGAATCACGTGCCAGAATACCGAAGAGATATGTATTTTGGTGAAACACTTAGATTTAACCAAGGTTGATAAAATGTATTCTACGGTAGGTAGCGCATAATTCTACGCACGGTCTCATTCAACGGTTTCAGGTCAATACATACATGCAGTTCGCCCGTCTTTTTCGTAATGATTGCGACCTGACTAACTCAGTCTTTTGGCTCGTTGACTTTGGCAATCACAAATACTCTCAGTAATTTACTCAATTCAGCGGAGAACATTTCACGGAGTGCAAATGCAACTCCTAGACGGTGGCGCTGTCGGTCATAACAAAGGATCTAAACACAAGTGATCGATTCCCATAAGTTTTCCAAAACCTGGAAGAAAAGCAGCCGGTTAATCGTCACTAATATCGGTTTCCCCTGTAAAACATGCAAAAACCATCATGATTAAAGACAACAAACCCGAGGGACTGGATCGAAGTAATGGCGAGAATCGGAGTGAGCACCTCCTTCACGATCATAAATAGCAGATATTGTGAGGCGCCTTTTTTGGAGTAACCACTTCCATTGCATCTGTGCTTTTCAGATGAAGTCTCGAACTATTCCACGCGCGCAGGTAATCTTTATCCTATTGCATGCGCACTCCGATGCAGTGCAACCTTGGTAGAATGGTGACAGCGGCACATTTGTCTAACTAGAATCATACAGCTTTGCCTTTGATCAAAAGACTTACGACGACACATTTTTGCGGTACCCTCCGAGACACTTTGCCAATTGGATGTTCTACATCCGCGGTTGACTTGTCGCGTGTGGCTGCACTCACAGTGGTTGAATGGTAGCAAATAGCAAAATTATACTTTTTCCCCATCTGGAGTATTTCCGTCCCATCGAACACTGTTCACCGGTGCTCAGAAGTCGCGTGGCACAAAATTTGGGGATCTCTTTTCTCACGTTACTAGACTTCACTGCTTCGCTTACGGAAACGGCACACAATTCTGCATCATTTGTGACTTTCGTTTGTTAGTATTGATAAGTGGTCGAGTACTCAACGTTGCAGAAATCAATGCACAGCTGCAGCGATGAGTTGCGTTGTCGCAAAAGCCGCTATGTTTTGTTTTCATCTGCTTAGTTGCAGGATCCGATCGCATAAGAGACTGTTGTCCACGCATGTAAGGAAATTACAGGATGGGGCCAAACCTTTAATTCAATGATGTAGGCTTCAACTGATTCGATGGGCCTCTGTTGCGCGAAAAGATAATATAGCGCTGGTAAGTCTCGTTGATTTAACCATCACAAAATCCACTGAACTTTCCAAAGACCATCTCCAAATTACTGAGGTCTTCGCCTTTTTCTTAGTGCAATGTCTCTATAACACGTCCCACGTCATCCCTGGCTGTTTGTCGACACATGGCCAACGACTACGCCGTCGGTATTTCGTCCAACCGTACTAAAGTGCAGAAAGCTGCTTACGAACTTTCATAACCGTCAATTACTCGCCAAGTTCCGTTCCTCCATGTTCATCGGGGCAGGCATCTGAATAGACGCTGGTGATCCAAACAGCATCCGTTTGACGCCGGAAGGGTTCGTCTTTAACACACCTCTGTCATCAGGTTGCAGAACTGTCTTTCGGGGACAAGATTTTATACGGCAAAGGCAGCTCAACTAAAAGAACAGCATGTTTAGCAAACCAAACGTCTTGACTTAAATTGCAGGTTCAAGTGCATAACTAACCACACTTCTGAGTCGATGAGTTTCCACCTTTGCTTCAGTTAAACAAACGGTGAATCAGTCGTACGAATATCGGCCAATTAGAATCCAGTAAATGCATCCGTTACGACTGCCTCCCATTGGCTGGTTGGCTCGCGCGGTTGGTCTATCTGCTCACTCTGATCTGATGCCACCATCATAAGTATGGCAGATCATAGCTACTTCAATCGACTGTTCAGTCAGATGAGGAAGCAGTGAAAGATCTCTTGGCCGCCCCCAACTCGAATCATCTGCATGTGCTGCTCATGTTTTCCTGACCTCCATTTTGGGCGAACGTCGCCAAGAGGAGCAAAACCCAGGAGAGGCTTCCCAAATTCAGAACTTTAATTAATCATAAATTCAAGTTCATGACTTGGGAAGTTGGACTGTTTTTGTAACTCTCTCTCATCTTATGAAATGATCTAGTCCATATGTGACGGAAGACATGCATTACCCCAAACAAATTTTAGAAACTACGCCTAATATTTAGCAATAGTTATGCACCAAACTGCCATCAAAAACAACGTTGAAGACAATCTAAATTAGTCAGCCGTTGATTAAAATAGCACAACACGAATTGCTTTGTTTGTCGCTCCACTCCCACGCCATTCTGAAACGAAAAGTATTGTAAACCCTCAGTCAGAGAGCAACAAGGTATCCATCCACACTCCTTGAGTACAGGACAATTTAACGGACGTTTTGTGCATCATATTTTACGAGTAACAAGTGGTATGCAGATTATCACAACCTGGGAGGAAATTCCTGTGCTTTCAGATACTCTTTTGGCATGCATAGCTATAACTGGTTTGTGTACAAACTCATAAAACATCCCCTACAAACTGGCCGAGCTTCGATATTGTCAAACCTCAATGTCTTGAGAGACCATCATGATAACCGAGACAAAACTGAATGACTCGGTCAACGATATAAGACCTCCTTGTCCTGCATGTCCATCATCCGCAACCACCTACTAACTAACGGTGGCAATGTGATTAGTTAATGCCTAAGCTACACATTCATCAAGTTAACTATACACGGTTTTAAATAGTAGAGCGCTTTAGTGCAGCATATGGCCAAGTCAGCCAGTATATGTTTAATGGACATGGTATGACATTCATGTGCCCCATGCTGAGGCTGATGTTGCATTCTTGATGCTTCTTCACCGCAGTTGGGCTAAACCAACTTACACTTAAACTAGGTCTCTTTAGGCTGCATAAATTTCAATCCACTTTATTTGGTTTGTTTTGCATATCTGAATAAACTTCTATTAGCTGGCCACGTTGCTTACGCTAATTGCGCTTATCTTCGGTAACTTTGTTGCGTTTGTAGCATTTTTGAGTAAATTGTGGACATTATTTCCTTATCGCGGATTCATTGCTAACCAACTGACTTCATATGTTAATTTAGCGAAGAGTTATGCCACCGTATCTGTATGCATTATTGGATTTATTTTATTTCATTTTGTCGTTTCAAGTGTTTGGTTGGTGCTTGATATCCCCGTGTGGCTGCGTTTGATGTGCATGTAGACAAGGTGCCTACCTGTCTATTACCCACTACCTCGTCCATACTGGCTCCAGGAGACAGTTGGTCGTTGCTGAAGGGGAAGGGGAGCACGGTCCTTGTGGCCGTGCTAGGCTCGAAGAGTGGTTCCATGCACTCAGTGTGGAGCGGACTACGGTCCAGCCACCGCCTTGTGTGCACTTGATTCCCCAAATACAGTGTGCTTGTGTTTGCCTGTGAAGGAGTGTGGGACTGCTCCGTTGATGAAACGTGGCTCCCATCCACATACCTCCTGGTCTTATTCCTTCGGGTTTACACTGGATATAGAGTGTGTGTTTGGAGCTGTGAGTGGTACAGCGCAAGTCACCCATGGTCCCTCTGTAGGCGCAGGCGTCCTGTGGCTGGCCACAGTGAGATGCAAATCCGAAACCGGATGTCGCCAACCATGCCACTCATGACTTGTGCTGTCTCATCAAGGGCTGCCAATTTGTGACTCCCCAGCAACACAAGCAAAACGGTGTTTCTTTCAGATTTCACCGGAGGTGCAACCTACAATATTGCCGCAAGTCAGCTTTATGTTGAAGTATTGGAAACTACCTTCCGCTTCTGCTACTTTGGTAGTGTGATTTCGATTGACCGGCAAATATACAGTGAGCAAAATATACAGTGAGCTTCTCCAAGGCAAGTATTCGGGAAGCTTGAGTACGGAGTGGGGAACAATTCTCAGCATACGGTCGGCACAAAGTGGGTGTACAAAGTCATGAGGCTCTCCGTTGTTTTCTACTGCAGCGAAACGTGGACGAGCTACCGGCAAATGGGAGATATCTCTAGCAGTTTCATCAACAGTGTCTGCGACAGACACTGCGCATAATTTGGTGCGACAATTGCAGACACCGAGGTGCTGCACCAAACTGGAATGTATGCAGTGGACCGCATCCTTTAGCTGAGAGAGCTGTGGTGGTTCGCTCTTGTTTGCTGTAGGTACTCGACACGGAAACAGAAGCAGCTGTTGTGTGGTCAACTGTGTGGGGAAGCGGCATGTGGGCCAACCAACGCTTCGTTACCAGGATATGATCAATGTGAACCTATCCCGCTCTGACGTTGATTTCAGGTGCTGGGAATCGAAGGCCTTTGGTCTGAGTGCATAGCGTGATTTGATCACGAAGTCAGTTGCCAAGGTGTAGAAGAAAGCACTCGTATATGCACAGAAGAAGCAGCAGTTGTGAAGGCGAAAGGCGCCGATGGAGTGTTCTTCATCGAATTCAAGGGCATGGTGCTGCAGTACATGCGGTCGCGATTGCTTGAGTCAGTCAGACCTAAGGAGACACGAGCCAGACACTCGGGACTAGCGCGGAAGCTACGACGGGTGCTACAGAGAAGGTAACAGAACCGGCGTAGCGTTTGTATGCACACTGCTTGCGCTTTCTTTCGATTTACTAACCGCGTGCTTGCGTGCTGTGTTTCATTCTTACCATTGATTGGTTTGGTAATTGTCTGAATGCTTATTTTGTTACTTCATTTTGATGTCTACATGAACAATATACCACTCACTTGCGCACATCTATTAAACGAAAGGTGGTCAACTTGTTGACTATCGCGCGTTTGTTGCATTTTGGTATTTTTTTTGAAATCTTGAATTTATCGCGGCTTTATTGATAACCAATTTATTCCATTTGCTAATTTAGCGAAGCGTGTTGTCTGCATATCCTTATGCTTTTCATATGTAATATTTGATGTTGTCAGTTCACGTCATTGGCTGTTGCATGATATCCCCCGTGTGGCTGCGCTGGATGCGAAAGCTTACTAGGTTCCTATCTGTCTATTACCCACGCAGAAGACTTGCATCGTTGCTGGGGAACGAAGTGCACGTTTCTCTTGGTTTTTCTACTCTCATAGATTGGCTGAAGGCACACGGTGTGGAGCGGACTACGGCGTAACTACCGCCAAGTGTACATCTGGAACGCATGGTTTCCCATTAGGCATGAATTCATCTGCTCTGATTGTTGAAGTAATGGGGGTCGACTCCGTTGAGTAAACGTGGCTCGCATCACATGCCAAACGGTCTTATTCCTTCGAGTGTGTGGATGGAGCTGCGCGTGGTGCAGCGCAAGCCACTCATGGTCTCTGTGGGAGCAGGCGTCCTGCAACTGTCCTATGGAGGCCGCAGTGACAGTCAAATCCCAAACCAGATGCAGCTAACCATAGCACCCACCGACATCCAATTCAACACAAACGATTTGCTAGCATCTGATTTGAAGAACTTACTTACACCAGGTTACAGACACCTTTTCTTGGTAAAAGGTTTCAAACTGCACATCCTAGAATCCCCGACTATTTTTGATAATCAATGTAATGTAGTATTACAACTGATACTCACTGGTCTACTGATGTGAAATTGCTACTCCTCCATATCGTTTGTGAATAGGAAACAAACTGGCACTCTAGAATTGTCTATTTATCAATTAGGAACTCAAGTTTGTGGTGGTAACAGCAGAAACTCATTTAGACTGGTACGATCAGGCAACACCACTGTGACCTTGAGCGCACGTGCGTGCAAATCGCTCACCTGTGCACTCGTGGTTTTTTCCCTTTGGCTCAGCGAGGTTTTGCCGTACAAATTTGGATCTATACTTATTCTTCGTGCTTTTAAAAGCTTCAACTTTTTGTACCGTCTTCCCGAGTATACTTTAATGCTTACTACATTTACCCTGAATTCTAAATTCTGGGAAGAATTTCGCCGATATCCAAGCGCCAAATTTGCGTAACTCTAACCAACAAAGACACTGTTTGGTCTCACTCGATAGACCGAACGAACTGTCACCCGTACCAATACTATATTGCTTGGAGCAGCTGCAAGTCTCAAGACAAATTAATCCTGCGCCATCCATACGGTTAACCACGAGAAGTCTCAATCGCACCCACGTTAACGCTGACACTTTCGACTGGCACGTCAGAGAGGACAGTCTGCGAGCACACAACTGTGACCTTGCCGAAAACGTCAGTAACGGAACTATTTTTAGCATAGAAAGTGAGTCATTCAAATGGTCCGTAACATTTCTTCACCAAGCGCGATGCCAAGTGTGCCACAGTCTAAAGACCTACGTGGATCAAGTTGCAAGCTTGTTAATGGGGTTTTCTGGGCCGTAACTTGCAAGGTTTTCCATGCGAGATGCCTCGGAGTTAAACCTAGCCGGGCGAAATTATTAAACAAACCAGATTCACTGTGGTGCTGAATGGAATGCACATCTATCGCACTGATAAAAGGAGTGTTCCTATTATCTCAGAAGTACGACAAGCTACTAGCTAAGTTTGAGGAAATGCTGCGAATCAAAATCACTGCCGTTGGGGTAAGCATAGTGGAATGTGAAACCCAATCCTCTCCAGTAAGTGCTGCTCCTATCACAAGAAGAACGGCTAGCAACACCGCAAGAAACACTACAAAAAGAGCCCAGAACATCAACTGCTGTTACAATACCATATGTGGCTCACATTTGACTAACGCGATTCCCAGTTCGATCGGAGTAACTACACGTAAGGTTACTTCCAATCTCCTGACGGAGGGTGTAGCAAAAGAGTAAGCTTGCACTAGCGAAGTTGGTTTACGGTTCATTCCAACAAGAGCCATCATTTAAAAGTAACATTATCCACAACTGGATCGGAAACTGAGGTGCGTAGTGGAGTTTTCCCTGTGCAAGCACCGCCGGTTTCCTGCGGTACATCTCCGAGTACTTCAATCACTAACCGCAGCCTGTCGAAAGATGTAAAGAAACAACCACCTGTACTGAGCGTATTGTGCTCCAATATCCCAGAATCAAGGTTGACAACAATCAGAGGCAGACAGTTGGATGCCCTCAACCAGTGGGACATTACTAGTAACCTACTCGGAGCCGTACTGAAACCTGTACATGAAGTACGTATAACGCGACACCCTAACTCTAATCATTTCGGAGAACCAAGAGTTCTGCGGCTTGTGCTGAACTGCATCACTGAAGTAGCATCAGCACTACTGTCGACAGGTAGTCTCAGAAATGAACACTGTTCCATCCGTAGTTTTCTAGATATCCCATAGGGCCAGCGTTATGGAGTTAACCGCACCTTAGATGACTGCCGGAAGGAAACTTCAATCAGAACCATACTATTTCACGGGGTTTCTGAAACTGAAACATGTGATGAGCAGGAAATAACAACGTATGATAATGAACAGTGGTGTTCCATTCGTGTAAAACTCTGCATGGATGACGTGTTAGCGAAATCCGTGTCATGACTGCTTACCTCACCAATCCACAAAGGAAGTGGTCCGAGAGTCTTGAAGGTGGTCCTACAGTCAAAAGTTTTTGCACGACTGATAACATGCCCATTGTTTTTTCGTTGCCGGCTACCATCTGAGCTTCGGTTGAAGACTGTCAGCGATATGCCTCCCAGAGATGATATGTCACCCAAAGAACTAAACGTGATGGGACCTATAAAAACAATGCACCATCAATGCGTTTAATGAACCCACACAACCCGTAGAAGATGATATAGACCAGACAGATTACATCGTATGTAGAAGGTTAGACACGGAACTAAAACGCTAATGATGAATAAGACGTTAAAACCTTCACCAAGCACACACCGAAAACTCGATTAGTCTCCGGTCACGTACTGGTCGGCGAAACTTCACGTATGATTTGCAAAACCACTGAACCAATGCTTAACTCTGAGGAATTTTCATGTATGTACACTAACGCCCAAGGGATCATCAGTAAACTTACCGAACTTCGGCTAGGTCAGGTTGCGAATGCTTGGTACTTACTTTCTATTACCGAAATTTGGTTACACCAAGAGGTGACTGACGCTGAGGTTGAGATAGCAGGAATGTCACCGATCCGGAATGACCACCCCAGCAGAGGAGGTGGGGTACTTATTTATTACCACAGCGGCCTACAATGTGCAACAGTTGATGAGCTGGATACTCCCCTTATCGACTCAATCTGTTGCCGTCTCCGACTAAGGCACAACGACGCATGTCTCGTAGCCATCGTTTACTGTCCTCCAACGTTCACTCCGGAAATGAATTCCCGCTTGATACGTGTCGTAAACAGAGTAACACGCACTAGGTACAGCCGCATTCTCATCTCCGGGGATTTCAATCTACACGATTTGGAGGTATCGGCATCACCGAATGAACAGTGCAAATCAGACTTGACTGAACTTATCGCATATATTCCCATATACAATCAGGTCATCACGCCCACTAGATTCAGGACAGCGAACAAACCGTCCATATTGGACCTTGTGCTCACGAATGGTTGACAATTTATGGCTAGTTCTTTAGGTCTCAGCGAACAAGAATTCATAACTATCAACTATGTGTTATGTAGAGTATCCAAGTTTGAACTAACTCAAACAGTCTCATGATACCACGTACTGAATGAATTAGTCGACGCATCTGCTTGGGAATTCGCAAACAACAGTCCCTTTGACATGGTTCAGGACGAGTTACTGATAGACTCATAGACATCGTCAACTACGCATCAGAGGCTAAGCTCCTCCGTCCCGCGAAAATGCCTTCAATTCTAAGGAGTAGAACTCGAAAATGCCTGGCGATAAGGGACGCAACAAGGCGTGCCTACAAGAGTAACACGGACTCACAGTCTTGGGGCAATTTCCTGACCCATCGCAACCATTGCACTGCACTTATCCGTGAGGACAAAGAAACTTATCAACAGTGCCTGGCCGAAAAATTTCTGTCAAATAACAAAATTTCTATAAGCAGGTCAACAAACTTCGTAAAGTGAAACGGCATCGCTACACTTTTCACGACAGGCTTTACTGTACAAAGTTCCGGAGAAACAGCTGATGCCCTGCGGCTACAATACGCCCCAATTTTCGAACTCTCAGCCTCTACCTGTCCCATAATGTCATGTACATTACCGACTTAATTGTTTACATATGTAATATTTAACCCATCAATTGCGCTAAGGAAGTTTCTTTCACTGCGCGATCATAGCTCTCCGAAAGCCGACAACATCAGCCGGAAAGCACTGAAGGTTGGGGCCATCAAGCTAGCTGAAACGTTGTCACGGTTCTTCCAAAGGTGCTTTGATGAACAACGAGTCCCCACCATGTGGACACGTGACAATTTTCACCCCATTTTTTAAAGACGGTAGCCATTCAGATCCTGTAAACTACCGCCCAGTGACTCTCCCTCCTGTGCTCGCGAAGGTGATGGGAGTCGTCGTCGCTGAGGCTTTGATGGACTATCTGGAAAACGCAACATCTTAGCACCGGAGCAGCATGGCTTCCGTCAAAATGAGTCATGCACTACCAACCTAATGTTTGCACGAGGTAGTTGGACGGAAGCGGCTAATCATAGGGTCGAAGTTTACCTCAGCTATTTGGACTTCACCAACGTTTTTGACCGCCTGGATCACTGCATTCTGTCACCGGCTACAGAGCCATGAAATCGGAGATCCTGTGCTTGCTTGGACTCGCAAATTTCTTCACCAACGAAAGCTGCAAGTACGCGTTATGGGATCAAACGCTAACCCGAATTAGCTGGCATGTGATGTCCTACACTGCTCAGTGCTCGGGCCGCGCTTATTTTTTGTGTTTATCAACGATCTGTCAAAATTTATATCCTCAAATTTCCTGCATTTCGCCGATGACGTCAAGATATGGCGGGCTATTAGTAACAAGCCAGATCACGATCTATTCCAGCATGACCTAGATCGCAGTTATGAATGGTCAAAGAGGAACTTGCTTCAACTGAACATAACTTAGCGCAAGGTGATCCACTTGCGTCACCAGCTGGTGAGCGCTCACCAGCTTGGAGACCACACCTTGCAGATGACCTCTCAGGAGGGTGACCCGAGTGTGCTGATACATTAAGATATTAGGATTTCAAAACAATCAAAGAAGGCGACGAGAACTTCGGCATGCTTCGCAGTGCCTTCGGTCGGTTTGAATCCTTAATCTTTCCCCAAAACCGCTTAAGGCCTACGTGCGGCCGCACGTAGAATATGCTATCCAGGAGTGTCAGCCATGGTAGAAACAGGAACTTGTTGCTCTCAAGACTCCTCAAAAAAGGGAACAAAGGACATCAGGGGCCTCTTTCATCTGCTTTAGCAGCTTAGACGGCAATCTCTAAGAATGTTCAGCAGTCGATAACGACGTTTGCTGGGGATCTCATAATGGTTTGCCCGATTCTGATGAACATAAACCACATTCGCTGTCCGCTGCTGGAAGTGAACCACAACACTAACCTAAGGGATCATCCACTGAAACTGAAAACACAGTATAACCGGCTTGAATGCCGTAAACTGTTTTTTCCCTCCGTGTGTGCCAGCCTTAGAACGCCCTCCTTAATTATGTCGTCTCTGTTCCCAAACTAGGGATATTTAACAAATGGAGTTGACGCTGCTTTGTCTCATTTACGTTTCATTTTATGTCTTGTTAGCCAGAGGCTGCAAAACGCAATCAAACAGTGTCTTACCAAACGTCCAAACAATGGATTTTTGGATTTATACTTTTAATACGCGGACATCTCCACTATTCTACATAAGTCTATTGTGAGTCCACCAAAACGCTTTTCATTTTAGCATGCAATTTACTTTCGTCATTATTTCCATCCTACAGGACTTGTTAAGCATTGCTTTTTTACCATTAATACACCAAGCTTACATTGTTCCATTTTTCCGCTACATAGGCTAGGTAGAATATGCCATAGAAAGTACCGACATATCTCATATCTGCTTGATGAACTAAGGCAGAATTAAGTCATTTACATAAACTGATTAACGGTTATACGGACGTATTACTCTTTTTCAGTATTCCTGCTTCAGAGTAACCGTTTCTTGATTGAATGGAGAAAAGTAATCACAGTTGCGACTACGCTTCACATTGAAGTGAGTGTCGAGCATTAACGTTACTGAGACCATCAGCTACAATGACACAAAATACCATTAGCACAGCTTACTCGGACACCGTCTGAGATTCTCGTTGAGCTCAGCAATTCAACTGAACAAGTTTCGTCATCCGTCAGTGTCATAGAGAAAGAGAATAATGTTTGACGCTTTTCCATGGAATTTGGCAGTATGAAGTAAAGTTATAGGACAGCTTTCATGCTACGAATCGCGTAATCCCCTAACAGCACGACATTAATTACTGTACTGGACCACGCATGCATCAAGAAATCCAATCTACAGTTTGACATTTTGCAAAAGCTGTTTGATAACTCCCATCAATCAACATTATGTCAAGTGCTGAAGGAGCAAGCGCGGCTCCAGTGCGCATATGACCATCATTATTCGGTTTCAGTCACATTCGCAAAATGTATTAGAAAATGCACTAGACTCGGAACCAGCGGTATGCAGTGTACGGTTAACTGCTTGAGAACCGACAACAATTAAAGAAACCCTATTATCATACGGCTGCTTTATAAGCCGATAAAATAGTGAAAGATTTGAACTCGAGAGGGGGATCTAAGACCTTGAAATATTACATTGCAATACACATATATGTATATATATATACACATAAGGTACTATTGTGCGCCTACATTCAGCTTCCATCATGGACTGCCTGATTGCCATCAGGTATGTAGCAACAGCTCACTCACTTAATTGCATATTACATGTTTGACTTATTTCACTGTTATTGTGTATATAAACACGAACGTAACCAAACTGACTACGACAATAATAATTTCTCTTGGTTTAACGGATGAACGTTTATCTTTCAACCAATTTGTGTATGGACGGGCAGCCTGTACGTGGGTTACACCGGACTAACGTGTTTCATTCTACCACAAAACATCCATTGGATCTGGGGCTGCGGCGTAACAGAGGTTTCTCGCTTTACTACAAAACAAACAAACGACGGACGATGGCACGTACAATCAGTTGTCCTCATGTGGACACACTTCTGTGCACGTACACATTTACAGAGAATACTCTAATGCTTGACATCCTTGGCTATTGGAAACCTATAAAGGTTAATGCGGTCTGTGGACTAGTCCCTCAAGTGGGACAGTAGGGTAACTATACCGAGACGAGGAAAAACAGGGGCAAAATTTTGTCGTCAACCGAAGGGTGCTAACAGAAAACACTGTACATTGAATACTATGTGATGCGCCAAGCAGAGCTATTTGTGATGTGGCAGGTAGCAACTTGCCTGACTAACAAACATCGAGGTAGTTCAACTTGACCCGTTTCCAGCACAGCAGTCCACTGTGTCTGCAAAATTCGTCACAAAAGGTGTACCACCAATTGGTCCGACGAAAATTCATGTAGCTGACATTTGAGAGGACCCCATATAGCACGGTATATTTGCACATATTCGGATTCCATGGCATGGGTGTAAACAAACGCTGTGGAACTTGACTTGGTAAATTATAACTATTCTCTATTTGAGTCCTAGACGCACCTAGACATCTCATACTATTCTATCCTACGAGATAGTCTGAAGTATCTGTTCTACAATCTTTAGACTCCATCAAGCTTTGCGCTTATAGCAAATGACCGCTAGCAATATAACACTGAATGCCTCCTCGACCAGAATAAAGAAAAAAACAGCAAAGCGCAGCCAAACACATTGTTAATAAGTCCGAGATCCTGCCTGATATGCTCAAATGCATTAACCTCCTCGAGGAAGAAATCAGTGCACTAAAAAACAAACTCAGTTAATTTAACACAATCTAGGACCAAATATTATCATTCTGTGAACTAAACAAAACAGCTAATGTGCAAGGCTGATTCAAGGCTGATTCATTCAAGGCTGATTCATGCAAGGCCGATTCATTCTTATCAATTATCAGCTCTGAGACCCAGGAGCGCGTGAGTAGATCAAAAATGTGATTTTATTCAATATACCTATACTATATGTACTATATACTTATATCGAAAATTAAAACAGCCCTCCTCAATGCCCGACGACACGGGTCAGTTTAAATGTGTGTTTGTTTAATAGTTCGGAAAAATCCCAAAAGGAAATCGTGTTTGCTTTTATTTAAGTTCTCCGAGGAAGCAACTACTACAATTTTTTCTGAAATTCAAACGGTTGATTACTGCAAGAACCATATTCAAAAACGCTATAATCAGAAAGACCAAACTCTGTTGTAAAGAAGTCTATCTCTTAACAAAAAGCTTGCAACTGTGTTATCTCACTCTCCACCAAGTCACCGATTGGACAGGGTAGTAGATCTTGACAGAACACCGTTAATAATTTGAGAGATCCTCCATATACTAAAATCTGTACCCTTGCGGCTCATACAATGATTGACACAACACATACTAAATCACCAATAAAATAAAACAACCCCAGGAATTAAAGCTCCGAGATAACAGCCCAAACCAACCCTATCACGGTCGCAGAATCTACGAGTAATCTACGAGTAATCTACGAGCGTGTACTACGCCTGTATCCTCTACAGTGCAGAATTACAGAGCGAAATTCGCAATTAAGGCTGTTAGAAACAAGGAAATATCCCAGTCAATTTGACTACAAATGCACCACCTGCAAGCAAACAGATTACCATGAATCATGGTTTGGCTCTTCATCAAACAACAGGATAACGGAAACACACGTATCCGCCAGCACATACTCCAGAGCGTCTGTATGACTCGCTAAATCAGTATCGGAGAAGTTAGCAATTTTGTGAGTCAACTAGTGACACAAACCTGCCCTCAGGCTCAATGGTAGAAACTCTGCAGAACACACACATCCCACAGCTGTCTCGAAGCCCAACTTGGCAGCACCCTAACACAAGTCGAACGGCAATCAGTGACCGAAATTTGAACATTCCTTGAGCCTTACCTACGCTGCACAACAACATCCCTCAGCTACTCCCACAACAACGAGTCTATGCTCCGCCGCCATTCCCTCCCATGGAATATTCCTCAAAATCATTTTTCAGGACATCATATCCCCCAACATTCCGCCCAATCACTGGGACTTCCACTACTAGGCCCCATGGATCAACAAATGATCTCCGCACTAGAACACCTACTTCGTTGGACTCATTACAACCTAGAAATCTCCAAATCACAAATGTCAAATTGTGGCACACCACCAATTACAATGCTATCAAACAGTCCTTCTAACCACCCACATAACACCTTTCCGTATATTCTGTAGATTCTGCTGTTTTGAGCATTCGCTCCCCACTACCTATATTGCATCTTCTTGCAACTTTCGTCTGTCTTAAAACTCCCCATTTTGTTTTCATCTCTAAAACATGGTGCAACTCAGACATAGGTGAATCTCAGCTACAAGATTTGGGTACCACTTGTTCCGTTACGATCATCTGACCAAACGAGGAGGAGGATGCTCTATCTACATTCGTAATGATATCACAGTAACGCCTGTTGATCCTATGACCCTCAATGATCTAGAAGATTCGTTGTGTTTGGCAATCCCTTCCGGCGACCTTCCACTGGGTTGTGTCTAAAGATCTCATAACATTACCAATCCTCATAAAACACAACTAGTTGATGCTATCAATGCAGCCTCAAATATTTCCTACAAACATAAGTCTGTATGTGGAGATTTCAACTTATCGCATATTGACTGGACGATACCCATACTTAATGTCAGTGAACTTCATGGGAATAATCCATAGCATTCAGATCAATGGTTGGACTCAACAAGTTTCTCAACCTACAAGAAGAGCCAACATATAAGATCTGATATCCACGGTGGGAATTCTGTCAGTGCTCGTCCCTAGTGACAGCCCGCTAACGGGATGTGACCACAATACTGTGCTATGCAGCATGTATATTACAATAACAAACAAACTACTAGTGACTGATAAGCGTATTTGATGCACCCATTTCATTGACTGGTTGATATTTGACAAAGTTCTCACTACCTTGAGTTGGGATAAATTCTTCTTAAAACAGCATCCAACATTAGCCACGAAGGAATTAAGAAACCATCTTATCCGCTGTACCAACCTATTAGCATCCACACCGTGAAACAACTCTCATAACCATGATAGTCAACACAAACCATCCTACAAAATTGAAGCAACTCTGATCTCAATATCGTAAATATAATAAATTGGCAATATTACTGCCAATTCATGAGACTCTACTGAAACTAAGACATTAAGCACTGCTAGCAGAAATCACCGAAGAAAACAAAGAGCTAAAAAGTCCGAAAAAATTACAAACCCTGGTGAAACGTCCAAACAGGGATAATCCAAAGTAGTACCATCAAACGCAAAGTTTTACATTAGCTGATGGCTCAAAAACTGATGAAGTTAGTCAAATGTGAGAAGCATTGCATTCTTATTATGCGGCCTTTTGCAACAGAGATGCCAGTCTATCCCAACCTCTTTTAAAACGGAAGACAAAGGAACCGCTGTCGAATATTCCCGTGAACCTGAGTGATATGTAAAGGAGTATACTTTCCATAAAACCGTCATTTCAGCCAGGGCACGATGATATTCCTCTAGCTATCACCCAGTATGGAGGCAAAAACCTTCCACTGCTGATGTTAAACATCTTCACCTTATTCTTAAACAGTGGATATTTCCGTCTACATTGGAAAAACTCGGTAATGGTACCAAAACACAAGGTGGAGCCCGATCTGCAATGAAGAATCATCGCCCTATTAATCATACAGCGGCAGCTTCAAAGGCACTAGAGGGCATTTTCAAGTATGGTCTTGTTCAATTGTTAACCAGATTAGACCCGATAAAGAACGCAAAACATGGCCATCTTATGAAGCGATCCAGTAACCTATCCAAAGCAATTCTTCCACCACGTAATATCGGTTGTGGACTGTAGCATGACAGTTATTGTCATTCTACTAACATGCGCAAGGTCTTCGATAGTGTGCCACATCAACCTTTGTTGTCCATCCTGCACTCTTACACAGTCAGCAACCCATTGCTAAGCTGGTTTTAATCCTACCTAGAAAATCGGACACTGAGCGTTAAAATTGGCCAGCAACTCTCCTCTTAGAGAGAAGTTACAAGCGGAGTTGTCCAAGGTAATGTCCTTTGACCACTACGCTTCCTAATGTATCTAAACACCACACGTGATTTCAGCAAACTTGAACGATCATACCTCATTGTAGACAATGTTAAATTCGTCTACAACAGTGGTTCCCAACCTTTTAGACGCCGTTACCCACAAAGGGGGTTGTCCACCAGACTTTTACCCCCAAACTTTCTAAAGACTACTACGTAATAACTATTGCACATTTCGCTCTAAAGTTCAAAACAAATGTCATATGTAGTTTCACGTGCTCATGCAATTGAAGGAAACACCCCTTCTCACTACCTAATTATCCGACTTAAGTACGAGAGGTGATCGGTATCCGGAATCTCCCTCGACAAATGAACGAAAGAAAACAGTACTTTTAATTCAAAATTCTATGCAAACAAGAGGCGATATCCATCAATGAGACGGTTGGTATTGTTTGGTGGTAACAATTTCTGGTATATTTGGTGCAGTTTCGGCCAATGCACATCGCAGGTCGTGCTCCAAGTTCATTCGATTCCTTGCTTTTGTTTTCATTACCATCATTGTCGAAAATGCACTTACACATTTATAAGTTGTTGCAAATGGGATCAATATTCTCAATGCGCTTTCCGACAGTAATGGATACTCTTCACCTATCTTTGCCCAAAATGTTACTAGTTGCGTGCTTTGGAAATCTGTCTTCAATCCGCTGTCCTCGCGCATTCCTAGGAATTGTACCTTGATTTCGAATTCAGTATCTGGAAATGTTCCCTGAGCTACTGCAAACGGTCTTAGCAGCCAGGCACTTAATTGGCGAGTTTCCAAATCAGGAAAATATTAGCTTATGGAATTCATAACTGATGACAAGTGGCAAGGTATTTTATTCGTGAATGCGCATTTTTCATTTCTTTCAACGAGCACCGTCGTTAGTTCTGGAAATATCGCCCCATCGTCAACATCAACCGAGCGCTGGTAAAGCTGCAGTTTGAGAAGGAAACCGGCTACTCTATCCTGAACGAGTAAAATGTTCATATTCCCTTGCAGGCTGAGGTTAAGCGCATTGATTTCTCCAAAGAAATCGGCGAGATAAGCATGTTTCGAAATAAACACGCTGTCCGTTATAATAAAGTGTAACTCGTTTCCTTTACCCTTATGCATCTCTTTTCATCGAAGAAAGATTGCGATTTCTTCTCGAAGCTGAAGCACTCGGTGCAACACCCTGCCTCGGGATAACCAACGCACTTCTGTGTGCAATAGTAGCACGTCGAATTTGCCTCCGAATTCATTGCACAACTCTTTGAAGATTCTTGTGTGGGTCGCACTACCGCGGATGACATTTACTATCTTTACTACTTTGGTTAACACGTCAAGTAAAGCAGGTGGAAGAGTGCTCACTGCTAAAGCATAACGATGTATGATGCAGTGACTAAAGGTAGCGTGCGGAGCAACATTTTTAACCAATGTTTGGAATCCGGAACGGACGCCCAACATGGCTGGTGCTCCGTCTGTACAGACACCCACTAACTTCGACCACAGTAGCACGTTTTCCTCGAGGTACTTCCTTACTATTCGGAAGACATCTTCGACACGCGTAGTCGTGCTTAAGGGTTCTGAGAACAAGTACTCTTCTTTGAAGCTATCACTTTTTAGGTACCGAACATACACAAGTAGCTGGGAACAGGACACTACGTCGGTCGGCTCATCTAACTGGATTGCAAAGAAGGGACTTGATCTTATTTCGTTGAGCACCGTGTTCAAAATTTGTTTGCTCTTGTCCTCGATACGACTTAAGATGGTGTTGTTCGAAAGTGATATCATATTAATCTTCTTCGCATGATGTACTCCAAGAACGAGCTTAACCGCATCCATTATGCAAGGTTTTATGAGGTCCTCTCCTATGGGATGCGGCTTCTTGTTTCTGGCGATTCGAAGCGCAATGCGATACGAAGCTTCAAGGCCAGCCTCATTTGCCTGAGAAAAGGAGCTCGATGTATCCAGGCGCGAAAGTTTTAGCGCAGCTTCTTTCCTTCTAAAGAACGTAATATCTTTTCCTATCAAATGGGCATGGTTTCGTTCGAAGTGCTCTTTCAATTTACTAGGTTTCATACTCTCCGCCGTGAGCACTTTGCTGTACAAAACGCATTGCGGTTTCTCAACATTTTTATCAGCGAAGTTAGTGAAGCCCCACTGCAGAATTGCTTCTTTGTAGGACCGCTTTTTTCTGGAAGACGTATTCCCTGCAAACAATTAAGTAGGTAGACGTTATAGATATATATCATTTATAGAAATTAATCTCGTTATTCCATGCAGGGGACATTATCGCAAACGTTCGCAGACAAATATATTTTTTCGGCATCAAAGCTACTGAATGAAAATGCCCACTTGCCATGACTTCTCGTCAAAAACAACTGCCCATGAAAGTGATCAACATAACACCTAATGGTCATTGGCGTCCAATCTGCTGATTTTATGTTGGTTGTGACCCCAATTGTATCGTTTCTCTGCCCTTTCAAACGTCTACCGTTATCCTGATTCAGGCCCTCTCTTGACCCCATCGTGTCTGATTCCTAATAAAACATGAACATGTGTTTCATTCCTCCGTTCCACGTTATTCCTCGACATTTTCCCGACACCATTCTGTATCCATACCTTGTGAACACTAATCACCCAATCTCGCCGTTCCTACTGTCAATCATTCATCTGTGAACATAACTGGTTCATAGACCAGTGCTGAAACGATAGTTTACTATCCACCCCGTTATTCGACCCGGTGAACGACTGGCTTATTCGAAAACACGGCAGCAGTTGTGGTAGTCGACAAAGGCGCCATGCCGTAGTGGCTGCATTGACTGATGGCTAACTAAAAATGCTGAGCTAGTTGCGATGTGTGATTTCGTTATTAAGCTTATTTCGCGACTGATTTGTGACCAAATCCAATTATCGGTATTTACCCCCTTGGGGGTAATTACCCCCAGGTTGGGAAACCCTGGTCTACAAACTTCCACCTGATAGTCTTGAGTCGGGCCTTGACATATATGAGCACTTATTTGCGCTAGACTTGGAGTAAAAAATTATCCATGAAAATCTCTGCCAAAATTAGCAAGTGCTTGGGTACGTATGCTGCATACCTAATGGCTGCAACACCCCAGAAGGTACAAACATCCCAAACTCCTCTTCAGTTAGAGACTTCGGTGTGATATATTTCGCGTCGCTGAACTTTTTCAAGCGTGTCTCATATCAGATAGCAAAGGCAAGGTAACCGAAATCCTATATCACTAAATCCTTTGTCCTACTTGAAGCGAGACTGGAAAGGTTTCAGCTTATCGTTAGATCTATGCTGGAATACTACACAATTATCCATAGCCACTCGCATAGAACAGATCAAACTTACTTAGAATACATTCAGTGTTCTTTCATAAAACTCCTTTTTGGCCGGTCCACCACTCTGTACTATGAAGACCGATGTTGCCGCCCTAAACTAGACCCTCTCTGGCTGCGCTGCCTAAGAAATAATCTAGTTGGCTTTTACAAAATTATACCTTGCGTTGTGTACACTACCGTAATAGATCTTCATTTGCAAAATTCCTCAACCTTCCCCACAAGAAATAGGAGTTACTAAATAACGGGAAAATAAGGGAACTTAAAAATTGGCTACAACTTCTTCCTGGTAAGGTATACTCACATATGGAACAAGCTACCATTGAAAGTAAGGGTAAGTGAGAACCTAACCAAATCTAAAATGAACTTGGAAACTTTTCTTATCAAACAGAACATAATGAATACATTCCATCTTCAAGTGTCTACAGACGTGTTAATTTCATAAGGTTCAAACAATATATGACCTATAGTACAACTTCACCACCCTCCAGAATACATTAACTTTATGGTCGAAAATGCCACCCTTGAATTCCCACTTGTCGGTGGAGAAAGCAAAAGTGTATCGCTTGCTTTATCTCTCCTTCATATATATTACATATTCCACTGGGCTATGGCATCCAGATAGTTTGAATTACCTAGTACGTACTGAAAGAAGAAGCTAACCCATTAATAACTCTACCTGTTAATCTGAACTTCTGTAATATTTTATAACACCCAGTCTTATGACATCTCACACTGTCACGAGACACGCTATCTTTCTACCTATTTGATTAATATTTCTACCCTTAATTCAACTATTTCATCTTTTTCTCCTGTTATTGTGTTGGTCACGAATAGGCCGATCTCTTGAGGTGATGGTTTGAAAGTACTAAGCTACTACTACAAAAGACCCACTGATGCGCATAACAAGTGCGCAGAAATTAAGGAAAAACAGTCCACTCGGAACTGCTGAACTCACATATGGCATATGGCAAATGACGCCAACCGGTGATCCCGGTCATCATGCACGCCAAAAACAACTATGAATAACGAAAGGGAGGACTGGCTTGAGAAACTAACTCACTAACAAAAATAACATTTGCCCAAATGATGAATAAAATCGGTAGTGGCCAGCGTGCTTTTAAAGCACACCAGC
The DNA here is from genome assembly GCA_944474145.2 of Dicrocoelium dendriticum. Taxonomy (NCBI): domain Eukaryota; kingdom Metazoa; phylum Platyhelminthes; class Trematoda; order Plagiorchiida; family Dicrocoeliidae; genus Dicrocoelium; species Dicrocoelium dendriticum. The sequence continues at coordinate 63,293,743 of OX104071.1, read as the reverse complement.
ACCTGGCCAGATGGGGCGTGGAGGTGCGGTTGAAACCTCTCGAGGGACCACCCCGCATGGAAGCAGGTCTCTGGTAGACGGTTTCACGGATGACCGTATTAGTACATTTGTTCTTTATTATCCTACTTTATTCTGCACTGAATCTGTTGTGCTCCTGATTCCTTGTTACTTCATCACGACACCCTACTGCGTTACCGATAGTTCCCCATTGAGTATTTTCCAGACTATATCCGCGATCTTGGTCGTGCTGCCTTTCCTCTCTACCTCTACGCCAAACGTCCCCTAAATATGGCATACTTTTCCTATCACTCTCTCTTTGACACCTTCTACAACACTGCGATGCACTGAGTAAGTTTTGAGTTTGCAGTGAAAAGGCGCTTATTTCTTTGTCTACTTTTGTTTAATTCTCTATTTTTGACATTACCTTTTCCGTGCACAGTCACGCACGCCCTAAATATCCACCTACAATTGAAGGCTGAAAGGAATGCAACTGAGCTCACCCAGCATCTCAACAAACTAGCAGCCCAAAACACAACTTAATTAGACTAATTCCATAATTAGACCTAGGAATGTTGACACAATGCTATGCCTTAACTCCATACGACGTGAATACTGACTACATTATTCTACTAAAGCAACTAGCATTTGATGAACCAATGGAGTTGCCCTGACGTATATAGTCTTTTTCGTATTTTGGCAACTCGCCAACTTACTACTCAAAGATGGCTCCAACTGTATTACTCTAGTCTATTATATAAGATGGCGTATTACTCATCTGCTTTTGATCGGTGACTTTAGCTGCTTCATCTTTTTCATACTGCTTCCCCCCTCAAACCGCCGCCATCATGGCACTACGACACTGCACCGAAAACAACCAAATGCGAATGCCCGTGAACTGGTAGCATACGGCGACAGAAGTCCCAAATGAATATCTTCGCAAAACATCACTATTGTAACCCTGTACAAACCCAAACCATTGACAGCCTCGCATGCCTGAGTGTGTTGCACAGTAAATATGATCCGTCCCTTTGTGGGTTCGATTTCTCGGTACCACCAAAAAATATACCGTATTATTATTATTAACGAATCCATGGGTGACCCATCAATATTTCGTACTCCTCTTTGCGTATTTCGAGTATAAGAGGGGCGTTCAAAAAGAAAACTTTTGAAATAGCGCGGCAACCGGAAGAGGGAGCGCGCTGCGGGTACTGAGCGCATGCGGAGGCTTGCTTTAACAATAAACTGTCATTTGCCTCCTTTCGCTCTGACTGTTGGTTGTGGAGTTGCAGCTGCTGAAATGAGCACGTGCACAAGCTGTTCGTCGGATTAGTGCCAAATAGGCAATGAAAGAGCTGGAAGAACAAGCGTGTGTGTGAAATGTTGCTACAAAGTTGGCAAAACTTTTGCAGCGACATTTCACTTAGTTAGCCAAGCATACCGGGTGGACTTTATGAGTCGCACGCAGTGCCATAAGTGCTTGAACTGATTTGAACACGGCTACTTGTCGGTCTGTGAAGATTCCAAGCCTGGACAACCTTCCACATCAACATACGATGATCATGTAGAGAGAGTTCGTGCTGTGTTCTGTGGAAATCGTCGTTCAACTACTCTTGAACTTGCTGACGATGTACGCATCAGCGTAGGATCATGCCAACAAATTTTACCGCTTTTGAGTGATGTGTGCAGGAAGAGATCTGAACAGTGTGAAAACCAGATTTGGATGTTGCATCATGACAGTGTTCTGGCTCAAACACCTTCTTTTGTCCTCAGCTACGTAGCAAAACATCATATTTCCGTTGTGTTCCATCCACCGTATTCTCCAGACCTAGTCGCTGCAGATTTCGTCCTGTTTCTCAAACATAAAACAGCGTTGAAAAGCTGTCGGTTTTAAACCATCAAGAGATTTAGGACAATGCGACAAGGGACCTGCGCGCCATCTCAGAATGTGCGTTCCAGGAGGCTTTCCAAAAATAGATGTACCGTTGGAAAGGTTGTATTGCTAGTAGATGGGGCTGTGAAGGGGAAAGTGCTTAAAATATTGTGTAATGAGCAATAAAGATGCTATAGCAAATGGTCAGTTTCTTTTCAAACCCCCTCGTATCATATTGCAATCCCTTTGTTATTATGGGACTATATTCTACGGTTATCTACACCGCGCGTTTTGCTTTCCATGCGTTCACACTTTGAGAATCGTAACTTATTTGGGTTTCTTGGCAATGTAGATTTAATCAAACGTAGTGACTACTTGGTATTCATGGTCGACCAGTTAGTTTCAATTCACAATCACTATGGTGTAAATTGATCACAGAGTGATGTGAAAACGCCTAGCCAGATGACAAAAAAAAACAACTATGTTCCCTGTTAGAGAAACGAAAGCCATGAACGTGTTGGTACAGCACGTGACGGTTTCATTTGCATGCCATACACCCATCAACTTTGTGGTGTGTGGAAAAGTTGGCCATTTACACTTCCTATCAGGTAACTCGGTGTGCATACCCGCATAATCTGGTGTAAAATGGTACACAGCATTTCAACCGATCAGAATCAGATTACTGGACGGATCATCCGTGAACATCTGGTCGTAAGCGCATATGCTGTGAAGAAATGCCACCTAGCCTATGTATGATGAGGAATGACTAACCTTGGGTGCCGAAAAGCTTGTGGGCGTCTGCGTAGTGCAACGCGATTAGTGATCCGATGGCACTTTCTATTCATATGATAAACACCAAAACAACCGAGTGGGATTTGAATGCAATACTGGGTGTTCAAGTGAAATCTGTGGTTCAGCTACAGGATAAACCGCGGTCTCCCTAGATTTATATGACCAGAATTTATTGTGGTACGGAACCGTCAGTGGAAGTCAAGAATTCGCATCCGGACACGTGGTCACATTTACTAGACTACCTCTTATCCTATCATGCTTTTTTCTATGTCATTGAACCGTAGACGCAAGCAGTGGTCAAAGCTAACTTTCTTAAATAATTATTGTGCTACTATCTCCTCGTTGTTGGTTGAATCAGGCTCCGCTATCTGGAATGTTTGCCGTTCATTTTATAATTTACATTGAGTATTTGTTTTGGTGGGTCGACCATACCCCATTTCATCCTCTCTATTTGTCACTAACATCGGTTTTTATTCCGCGTCAAACAGCGAGAGAAATGGTGCCACAGATGTGACAGGAAAGTTACGGATTACTTGGTACAGCATACAGTTGCTACCGCTGGTAGGGTTCTTTAATGTACCAGGGTGGCATCCGAGCTGCACTACGGGTTGTATATTATGGTTAGGCGAAATGATAGGACGTACAACTTTGGCACTTCAGGTAGGCGAACCTCTCTTACTAGTGTAAAACCCCACTGGCCATTTCCCAAACGCATAACGATCAACATTTGAGGCTAGACGTGTTTAACAATTTTCATCTAATGATCGAATACAGCATAAAAACGGATTCTCAGCAAAGTTCCATTTCTTGGATATAGCCCCAGAGAGAAGACCAGCTGACTCACTCGTTAAGTCGATTTATCAGTAACTGAGTTGGACAGGGCAGTAACTAAATTTCAGCAGCTACTGTACCTTGAGGTACAAATGTTTGTTGGGTTCCTACTTCTTTTCTGAAAGCCCAACGAATATTTTAGGAAGAATCAATTGCGAAAGAACTACTAAGCCTCATTTCAACTTGACTCGCTAATGGTTATCCAGATAATTTTATTGCGAAGTATGGGACAGAAATAGTGAGAAGCAATGCAAGTGGTGTTTCATAAGAAGAAGGCCTTCATTGCTTTACCGTACAAGGGGGAACAGAATGATAGAAGGTCCGGTCATCGCTTAGGCCAGTCCATAAATAAGTGTCACACAGCAGCTGCGCTCATGCTGCTGCAGCAAACCAGAAAGCTGCCGCACGGAACCAGTCTATAAAGGCCTCACTCTCAAGTTACCACCCCCTACTTCTACCAGCTTGACTGTACATACGGTAGTAAGTACATCGACCGGCGGGAGAGCCTATGATTCGCTGAGGATGGTCGTGGCTAGATCCTGACAGATCGTCTACCCACTGCTACTACTGTCGTGTCACTGGCTCATGTCCTGGGCGCCTACTTGTGGCGACTACTGGGTGAGGGCTGGGTAAATCCAGCTCCCTGCTAAGATCCAGCACACCAATCCGCATGTTTCAGTGAACTGACCATGTGCTCGACTCACTGCGATTCGGGTGTTCATTTAATCGAATACTTTGGCTGAGGACCAGAGTCGTTCTCCAGTCAGGTGTGGGCGACATACCAGTATCCAAATCCCTCTTCTTCGGAGGTTAGGAAGTGGTCGATGGCCCTATTCCCGTAAAATTTAGCCATGGGAGAAAACACATTCACGTCTTATAAGCTCACAGCTCGATTGGCATAGAGCACGAGCGCCACGCATTGTTTCTGACGACGGGAGGGCACCTCCGGATGTTCAATGGTTGCTACTGCCCGCCTCAAGCCACGCAGTCCCTCATCAAATTTGTGCAAACCCGCCAAATCCCACCTGCCTCTAGGCCGTGGTCGCAAAACATCAATAAATCGTTCCACTGCCTCAAATGCTGGGTGTGGCGGCCGTCGAGTAGATCCTAATCTGTCTGTGTAATCACATTCCCGAGCCGCATCTGCTCCCCACTGCCTTGTGGGTAAGGGTATTGAGCCAAAGGCTCCAGGCGGAATCTCTCAAGCAAACCTCCGAAGCACAACGACCACCTCGAGTGTGATTGCCCACCAATGCAGTCGTATCCCTGCGAGCAATTCACTCAGCACCTGGTGCTGGAACATGTGCGCACTATTGGAACGGAACTCCAGTGAGCGCCCCGAGCGACGCACTGCACTCGTCGCAATGGAACTGCTGCGCTACCACATCAATATTGCGGCGCTCAGTGAAACCCGAATCGCTGAGCAAGGTAAGCTGCGTGAAGCAGGTGCTGACTATACGTTCGACTGGGTGGGCAACGCCACCAAAGCACCACATGAACATGGGGCTGGATTTGCAATATCCGATCGCCCCCATGGCTAGCTCGTGAGTGTACCAACAGGCATCAGCGCTCGACTGATGACTGCTCGCATACGACCCGGAAGTGGTAAGATTGCTAATTTTGTAAGCATGTACGGTCCGACCATGTGTTATCCGGATGAAATGCTTGATCAATTCTACACTCAGCTATCATCCTTGATACGGTCTGTGGCGAGGAACGATCAAATATATCTGCTGGGTTATTTCGACGCGCGAGTGCGGCGTGATACATCAGTGCGGACAAATGTTATCGGTCCGCATGGCATTGACTCAGCGAATGCGAACGGTGACAGGCTGCTTTCAATGTGCGCCACTCATGACCTAACGAGCACGAACACTCATTTTGCGCTGAGTGCGAGTTATATAGCAACTTTGACACACCCACGAAGTAGTCACGCTCACCTTCTCGACTGTGTCATCGTACGTCAGCGTGATATACGTGAAGGGCGCATGACACGTGTATTGGGTGGAGCTGATTGTGGCACAGATCACAAATTGGTGCGGACCAAACTGTATATATATTATCGTAAATTTAGGTATTGCACCCCCGTCGTGAATCGGCTTAAATTTAACATTATCTCCCTCGGTACTGTAACGAAACGTATTGAGCTGGAGAAGGCGATAGCTGCACGCCAAAGTAATGTGCACTACATAGCCACAATGAGCGACCTATGACATCACATTCGCGACCAGGTGACAGCTGCTGCCGAGGAGACCATCAGGCGCGCAAACTGTAAGCGGCCCGAATGGTTTACTGTGAACAATGCGACGATTGGTGCAATGGTGTTGGTGAAGAATGCAGCATTTGCTGCACATGTCGCAGACACCAGTGACTGGGAAGAAGCGTCAGTTTCGCAAACTTCGACGGCGACTGACCTAAGATTTCCGTCACATTAAAAATGCATGGTGGACCGAGAAGGGGAAGCAGATGGAATGCTACGCCGAACGCCGCCAACACAAGGAATTCTCTGACTACTTGAAGACAGTGTATGGACCGAGATTGTAGTCGCTGAGGACGCTGATCGACGATATTTCAGGCACTGCCTGCACACAAACTGCAGATAAAATGCAGAGCTGGCGGAAACGCTTTGACTTTCTCTTGAACAACCGTTCGGAGATCGACTGGCCTACACTGAACGGCCTCATGCAGTACGACGTGAATGTGAGTCTGACGGACCCGCCGACACTGGATGAGATGCAGAGAGAACCCACTTAGCTGCGAAGCGGCAACTGTGCCGGTGCTAACGGGATCCTGCCTGAAGTATTGAAACATGGCGGACTCGCGTTGGTGACTGCGCTGCACTAATTTTTTAACGCGTATAGATTGCGGAGGAGGTGCCCCTTAGACTGAAGGATGTCTTTGTGCTACCGATGTACAGGGTCAAGGGAAGTAAGCAATGTTGCACGAATTATCGTGGCATAAACTTGCTGAGTTGTGTGAGCAAGGTGATTGCCCGTATCCTGCTCAACCGCCTCGTCAGTCAGGTTGTGGCATCAAACGTGGCGGAACAGCATTGTGGATTCTGTTCTGCTCGCAGCACAATAAGTATGATGGTTGCGGCTCGTCAGCTGCAGGAGAAGTGTAGGTAACGACACCAGCCATTTTACTCGCTTTTTGTTGATTTCACCAAGGCATTTGGTACGGTGAACCGCGAGGCATCATGGCTGGTGGTGGGCAAGTTTGGTTGCCGGCGTAAGTTTTTAAGTTTAATTGAATGTCTGCACAGTGGTATGCGAGCAAGGGTGCAGCTGAGTGGTGAGACCTCGGATGATCTTGCAGTTGTCTCTGGTGTGAAGCATGGCTGTGTCTTAGCTCCTGCCCTTCTTAATATTTATTTTCATGCCCTAATGTATTGTGCTTTTGATTCCGCTTGTGCTTATGGTGATGGTGTGGAGCACAGTATTGATGGTGGGTTACTGAACATCCGTCGTTTCGGTGCAAGAACCTAGTCTGTGAGACAACCATCCACACGTTGCTGTTCGCTGAAGGACGTGGGTTCTTTGCACACAGCGCGAATGAGTTGCAGCACATGACTAGTGCCCTGACTTCGACAGCGGCCCGATTCGGGCGCACCATTAACACAACAAAGCTCTCTGTCTCTTTCAGCCTTCACCGGAGTTGCAACCATCAATATTGCCGCGAATCATCATTGGTACTGAAGTATGGGAAACCAACTCCCGTTTCTGCTACCTTGGGAGTTTGATGTTAAGTGATCAGCAGCTACACAATGAGTTGGGTATTCGCGTGTCGAAGGCAGCGGCGGCATTGGGGAAGCTGGAGTACCGAGTGTTAAACAACCATCAGCTAACCACTGGCACGAAGCTGATGGTGTACAAATTCATGGTGCTGTGCGTTCTTCTATACGGCAGTAAAACGTGGACGGTATACCGGCGGGATGTGCGATATCTCGAGCGGTTCAGTCAACAGCGTTGCGACGGATTTTGCTCATCGTGTTGCGACAAAGTGTGAATTACACAGTGGACTGCATGCTTTTACTGAGACACCTGAGGTGGCTCGGTCATGTTGAGCTGCGTGAATTCCACTCAGATACCGAAAAAACTATTATATGCTCAGCTGAGTATTGGGAAGAGTCATGCGAGGAAGCCAAAATTACGTTACCAGGATATGAGCAAATTGAGTCTCTCACGTTCTAATCATGACAGGTCATGGGAATCGAAGACGGTTGATCGGCGTGCATGGCGCGGTTTGATCACGAAGGCAGTTGCCGAAGTGCAGGAGAAAGACCTCCTACACGCAGAGCAGCAGCGGCAAGGGCAGAAACTGCAAGCACCGATAGCTTGTACTCCATCGGCATCGAGCGCATGGTGCTCTACCACATGCGGTCGCGAGTACCTGAGTCAGGCAGGCCTAGTGAGCCATGAGCGAGGCCAATCGGGACCACTACCGAAGCGACGACGGGTCCTGCAGAGAACGTAGGCGGAACCGGCGCAGCGTTTGTAGGCACGCTGCATTCGATTTACTAACCTCATGCTTGCATTCTAAGACTATTTATTTCAGGTGGTGGGTTTGCAATTGTGTCCTAATGCTTTTCTTTCTCATATAAATGTCTACCAGTACACTCTTCCATAAACTTGCACACTTTGCTTAAGCCAATTGTAGTTAGCTTCGATAACCTTCTTTTGTTTGTGGTATTCCCGTAAAATATACTTGCTGACCTCGTGAACATACCTCGGATGCTTTGTAAACAACTTATTTCATACGCTCATTAATTTAAGATGTATGTCACCGTTTCCTCATGCCTTACTCGATTTATTTTCTTTGCTATCTTTCTCTCAAGTGATTGGCTGTTGTTTGACATCCTAGGCGTGGCTGCGCTTGATGTGCATGTTGACAAGGTGCCTACCTGTCTATTACCCACTACCTCGTCCATACTGACTCTAGCAAACAGTTGGTCGTTGCTGGAGAGGACGGGGTGCACTGTCCTTGTGGTCGTGCTGGGCTCGGAGAGTGGTTCCATGCACTCAGTGTGGAGCGGACTACGGTCCAGCCACCGCCTTGTGTGCGTTTGTTTCCCCAAATACAGCGTGCTTGTGTTTGCCTATGAAGGAGTGTGGGCCGACTCGGTTGATGAGACGTGGCTCCCATCCACATGCTCCCGGTCTTATTCCTTCGAGTTTATACTGGATATGGGGTGTGTGGTTGAAGCTGTGGGTGGTGCAGCGCAAACCATCCATGGTCACTCCGTAGGCGCAGGCGTCCTGTGGCTGGCCACAGTGACAAGCAAATCCGAAACCGGATGCCGCCAACCATGCACATCGGCCGGACTGAGGCAAGGCTGTCAATCCGGGTTTGGTTCACATCCCGCGTAATCTAGCCTTTACTGGAAGGAAACTACACGCTAGCTCAATTGCTAGGCAACTGTTTGCCTTCGCACGGAGCCAAACCGCCCCCCCCCCCCAAGAAGCACCTAAGATTCTTAGGAGGCAAAGTTATCTAACCTACTAACTTTCGCTGAAGCTGCCGCAATCCGGTGACTAAAGCCTAAACTAGGCAAGCAACTTGAACTTGTGCGCAGTCTTCCTGTGCCGTGGTAAAATGTGACTTTTCCTGTAGAGGCATGGCCACAGCGGATTTTCGATTCTTGGTATTGATTCCTTTTCGCTTCCGCTCGTATAAAGTTTTCATTATTCGTATGTATGCAACTGAATGAGGATATGCGAAGTATACTGTATTCAGGATTTCCCGCCAGCTGTGATGTTTTTCCTTCTTACACCTTTAATGTTCTTGAAGGGAAATGGTTGTATGAAACGTTGGAGGCGCCAAAATCAAGTGTAAGTGGCTGAGTTCAGTGGCCATAGCGTTGCATAGGGAACGGTGGCATTTGCCGGTCTGACATGTGGGTTTTCCAATTGGATGTGTGTAGTTTTGAAGAACTTTCCCCTCTGGTGTGCAAGTTGAAAACTTTTGCTTGCACTGTTATTCTTGGAATTTATTGCCGAATAAACAGGAAACTTGGTGCTAAAATAACATAACTTCCCATAATCAACAGCTCCTGGGACGCCACCAGTCCTTTCAGTGTTAAAACGACATGATGTAACCAAAGCGATTGCTCATGACAAGAAACGTACTCGTCCAATTCAGGGATATTTTTAATCTTCGCACGTATTTTGCTTGTCAATTAATTACCTGCTGCGATAAAAATACAACACTGCCCTGTTCGTTCTTTTTTTCAGCTTGAAAGAGCTTCTGAGTCAATATCGAAACATAATGATGTTAACAACTACCTTAACCTGTCGTCCATCAAGTCTTTCAAAATGCTAATACGTATCAGAAGAGTTCACACTCCTCTTTTTTACTTAAACAGGCCTGTTATCGAAGTTTACCGGATAAATATTAGGTACGATCATTCAGAACAGCCTCAGTGCAGCATATTGCATACTGACCGTTTCTCAGGTCTAGACTGTTGTGGAAGCAAAGGTGCATCTATATTATATTGTCGATCTGTGCATGTAACCTCCACCAAGTACTTTGTTGAGAAGAGAGAAAACTACGTGTACGCTTCCCTGCGTTAGGAGATATTTGCTCGAGTTACAAATCTTGATATCCTTCTACAGGCGTATGATCTACTGTATCCAGCGCAATATCTCTGGGTTTAACTGATCGGTACATTTGAAATCCTATAATCCACTACTAAAATTTCCTTTGCCGATGGTTGCAATTAGTTTGAGACTGTGATAAACGCACCATGTTCGTCTTGAAGTTAATACCTCCTAAGTACCGAATCAAGAGAGAGTTGTATAATGATGCTGCTCTGAGTATGACTATATTTTTCGAATTCTACACTGCTAACTAGAATCCAGGCCATAAATCCAACCCAGTCTCTGTAGTCAATGGTATTACAAAACTGGAAATGTTCTCAAACTGGTTTTCTTTTCCTCAGTGCGCAATAAATTATTCAGCGTAACCATTATGACTGAGATAATTCCAGCTTTAGTGGTCATCAACTCCGAAACCATAAAGTTCTCTGTTGACAAACCAAGAGTTCCACGGAACAAAACTTATGAGACTTGCTCTTTAGTGAAACAATCCGTTTACGCCGTGGTATGTTGTTATAAAACTTTATTTACCCTGATTGACCATATCGTGCTTTTACATGAAGCCAATAAGTTAAGAGTTAAGCATAGTATTTTACCAAACTGTGTAATCACTGCGCTTTATGCCGTGGCCGTGCGAACTGAAATAATTACCTTGCATCTCATAAGCTTTACCAACAACAATTTGGTGTATTATAGATGCATTATTGGTTATGGTAATAAAAATGCCGTCCTGCGAAACGGGATTTCGATACACATCTCAAGTGACCTAACCGTCAAGTAGGGCAACGTAGCGAAACATTTTTTCCGAATGGAATGTCTCGCTCGTCCGTTAGCTCTGAAAGATCCACAGAAACTCTACTTGTGGACCAGCGACGCATTAAAACACCATTTGGCCAAATGCCACACAAACTTCTACTGGAATGCCTGGTTGTGACTGCTTCAGAAAGAAAATCACTTCTCCGTGTTTGTCTTCGGATTCATTAAAATTGGGCTTTTGCACATTTCTTGGTCATTCGTGTTCAAAATTTACCAAAACTCCTCAAAGTAGGCACGTTCCTTTGCAAGTCACTCAAATGGCATCCAGTGATCCTGCGTACATGTATTAAAACAGGATTCAAGTTGACTTACACACAAACTACACTGCGAGAATTGTGAAAGAAGGTGAGTTCTTTACCGAGGAATTTGATCGCCTAATGGATGCAATTGACTTAGAACTAGTGTAGTTTAACAAGTTCGAAAGCAGGTACTATAGATCACTACAAGTAAAAGAGATAAACCTCAGCATGGGGAGATCGTCAGTGAATCCTACCTCTTCGAAGCTTGTGTATCGAGTCAGCCAAGGTGAGCATAAAGTACACTTTGATGCTCATTTGGTTAGCAAACCAATTGTTGGAGTCAGTTTACGTTGCAATTCGGAGAGCAACTGATGATATACCAACCCTGACATACGGGTGGGGTAACGTGGATGACATCAATGGGAATGACATCATGCATCATCGTTTTAGAATATAAATGAGATTGGATGTTTCTAGTAATACCAAGTGAAATGATTACGAATTTGCAAACCAAAAGTTCTATCAGGTCGGGTTTCTTTAATTTCAATTTTTCATTTCAGCTAAGCAGTGCGTTCCATGCATCGAAGGCTTGTCTCTGATTGGTCCATTGGCTTCCTGTAATTGTGGAAAAAGTGATTTTGGCCATGATATCCACCTGATACTGAAAGTCGATTGAGAGCTGTGTTTACTTAATTGATATCTTGATCATGGCTCAAAGACCCTGCTTTGCCAACGACCGAAAACTTTTTACGTCCGTGGACCGTTTACTACAAAGTCACAGTGCAGACCCATATTTTCAGTATTGAATTCAGCCTACCACGCTTATTTCGGGATGAAACTGGCAGAGCCAGATAAGAAGTGGGCGCCTCATATCGTTTATGTATCGTGCAATCTTCATCTGACTCAGTAGCTCAATGGTAAAGACAAGATGCCCTTTGCAATCACCATAGTTAGGAGGGAGCCGAAGCATCACAAGACAGACTGATAAGTCTGTCTAACCAGTGTCATTAGAGTCTCCAACTGAAAGAAGAACGAAATTCCTTATCCAGATCTCCCATCAGCTATCTGACCTGTTCCTCATGATTGCGTCTTTCTCATTTCAATGTCTCTGGTGAACATGACACCGATGATGAATAGTGATTCCGCAACTTCATTTTCCCCTGATTCTGAGATCTGTGAAAACTATGAAGCTGATATTATCAGCCCACATTTTATTGAACAGTCATAACGTAATGACTAGGCACATGAGCAGGGCTTGCCTAAAGCCAAGCCAGAAAGGTTAACATCCCGGCTGTAGCAGTTCCACTTACCTGCTGCAAAGACGGTTATTGTATACAGAAAGAGAAGTGTGAAATTGTCCATTTGCTGTGACACGAGGAAACTTTGTTATTGTTCCGATGTAGCAGGACTGATGATGCAGATTGGCATGATGTATGTCAGTGAGGAATGCTTTTGTTCATTGACTTATTCAAGGGTAGCCTTAAGACCATATTTCTCCACATTGAAATGTTTACCCAACCATGCATCTGTTACTTGCAGCCCTAGATGAAGGAGACTTACGAAAGTATGCAACAGATACACGCTGCACTGAACTACGATAAGTGCCGTCGGAACATCTGTGCTGACTTCATATTCATTGAACTCCTAGCGGGTATGCAAGGAGGTTGCACGAATTATTTATATTTCTTGTGCTTATGGGACAGTAGGGCAACTAAACGGAAGGTATACAACAGAAAAGTGGTCAGAGGGAACGGAGTATGCTGTATGGAAAATCTGTGTAAAGCATAGACCAATTAAGCGATTATTTCATATCTATCCATCTCCCCTGCACTTCAAGCTTGGTTTGATTAAAAGGTTCGTCAAAGCCCTCAAGCTAGATGGTTATGCGTTTCAGTACCTAAAACAAAAGTTTCCGAAGATCAGTGGTGAGAAGCTCAAAGAAGGGATACTTATCACGCCTGATATTCGCCGGGCAATGGCAGAATGTGCTTTCAAATTCCAGATGACTTCATTTGAGTTAGAAGAGTGATGATCATTCAAGACAGTTTGAACGGGATTTTTGGACAAAATAAAGCCAGAAGTGTAAAATACATCACCAAATAGCTCTTTACAGACTAGCTGGCTGTTGGTGGTCTATTGTCACTCAAGATGCACGTTTTGCACAATCACCTTGACTTTTTCCTACAGAACTTAGGATTTGTTGGCGATGAGCATGGTGAGCGTTTTTACCGAGACATTTCAGTTACGGAGCGGCACCACAGTGGCAAGTACACGCCTTCTATGATGCGTGATTTTTGCTGCTTTCTGAAGTTTATATGCACTGAATCAGACAAATAACGATCTCGGCGAAGTCATCATTTTCCAGTGTCAAGCTGCAGTCAGTAGTTAGCGGCCAGTGTTGCAGTAATATTTTAAACCAATTAGCCACATAGGTGCATTCTATACATGTCGTGATTTAGTACAAGTACCTATATTTTGTACGCTATAGCCTTGACATCACTGGAAATAATCATTTGCTTATAACAATGTAACCTGACATGCTAGGTAACATCGGAATACATTTCTACGATCAGCGGAGCGTATTCACTAAACTAGGGACATTGGCGGTTTTGTTATAGAAAATAACTATTTTCTTGTTGCACAGTGTTATTGCTTCTGCTCGAACATACTGATTCTTTGGGATTGTATTGACATGTGCCATTTTGCATTTTTACTTTGGTAAAGTGTCAAGAAGAATGTATCCATATTTGGTATGCCAATCTAGGCTGTCTTGTGAAGCCAAGTGCTTAGATAGTTCTAGAGATGGAATTTATGCCAACAGGCTTAAATTGATTCGGAAAGATGTACACTGTGTCTAAGGTGTTAATTATGACTAGCTACAAACTATTTTCATGAAAATTTTAGAAAAACGTCACGACCGCCCTTTTACCGGATAGCACTCTATTTCGTTAATCTACAAAGCAGATAAAATCTGAGAAGTTCGCGTCCAGTAGATATTTTGTAAATAACATTAACATTGCCAAAAGGGTGCTACTCAAAATTGCTTACGAGACATTCCGTAAGTCAAATATTGTAAACGTTTGCTGAGTTCACTAATTTCTGGGGTAGCTCGAACGGATTGGAAATATCAAAATGTATGTTGGTTAATTATATGTGTACCCTCTCGTTTTAAAGTAAAAAAAATAATTTATGCATTGTAATCAAATGGTCACAAATTGTGCAAAATTTGTTACTAAACCAAGATATGAGGCAAATTTAGGTTCAGCTATGTTACGTGTTCTTCTCTCAGTGCCTAAGCACAGAGGAGCCGAGGTCTTACTCCTGGAACCCGGTAAAGCTATCCGATTAGTTATTGACAGGAATCCCACCGTTTGAACTGGTTTTAGAGGTTTTATCAGAGAAAGGAGGATACTATAGGGTCAGTACTTGGATGCCAAAAGTTGTCACGCAGTATCCCTTGACATTTAGCTTTCAAATTTCGCTAGCGATTTACTTTATCCTGTTTGCTTTACGAACATGAGTATTCCACACAGTTAGATCAACTTAGTCAACCAGGGAATAATTTCAGTCCTTAAATCAACAACCTGAACAAAACTCTCAATTCGTATCAAATCTTTAGGTTCCGGAGTCCGGGTCCGTTTTGTCAAACTTTTAATAAAATATCATTCGATTACGAATTAGCATACACTTGCGTGCATCAATTTCATTGGCAGATGCGTCTATTGAAATGTGAATTTTATCCAGGTTAAACCAATACATTTGCAGCATTGCTATATTCACCGTCGCCAGCAGCATCGCAAAGGCGATCACCGGTGTACCGTACGAAGCCAACTTCCCGTTTCAAATGACCTTATCGCTTGGGATCTGGATAACCCGTGCTCATGGACGGACCAACTACCCACTCTTACCCTATTTTGTGTCATTGTTTTCTACACGACTCCCTGTCATTAGTGAGGTTTTTGAGTTATCCCAAACATTGGCATATGTTTCCTTTTGACCCACCGGTTTATCATTTGATACGGGCCGCATGTGCCCGTTTTCTTATCGTAGCAAACAATATCATGTCACACCACTGCACCCTAACCTATGTCAAGCTACTGTGATAACCACCAGTATGCAAACCCCAAGGACAAGGGGGCGTGCAGCTGACCTGCTGGCGACACTCGAGTGTACTTCATGGTGAAAAAGTGTGACAAAGAGGCCTGAGTACAAAAAAATAGTTTTGCTGCATGTAAGCTTCATTTGTATCTGCAAACACCAGGACTCATGAGGTGCTACTAGCTAGTTCAGGGGCCAAATTAGTTTGTGAGAACACTCGACAAGTTGTTCTGATTGTTCCTAAGACAAGGAGAGACCAATAAATCAACGGCTTCAATCTGCCCTATGGTCTTCACAGGCAAAACGTGCTTGCTCTCGGTTCATCTGGAATAACCCTCTTTAACTTTTCTTTATTTTCTTGCAGGGTGGTCACCGCACGCTCATTCGAATTGGATCTATCAGTGCTACACAGTGATCTATGACACATGGAAGCATCTAATACCACTGACGGTTTAACCATCACTAACCGATTTGACTGTCATCCGCGACTAAACACATGTGGACAACTCCTTCAGTTTGTGTCCATTGCCCTTCTGTGTACCACATTCGGTGCAGAATTTTCGATGAAGTCCGAAAAGCCTAAGCTTACTCCAGGCTGGCTTTTCGCAACTCCTTCATGAAGGGATTGGTGACCTCGCGGTCTGTTTTCACCGCCGTGTAGTGTTATTTACTGGATTCCAAACCAACCGGACCTAACATCGATTGTTCAACCGAACAAACTTTCTACTTGGGCTTACAAGGGAACACTGGTGACAATCAGCGCCACGCTTCCTCACGCTGACATTGACGCGAGAAGCTGAAGTGACAAACGCGTGATCTTAAAATAGCACGCCTACGGTGAAGATGTCTCGTATGAAGACCAAATGCGAAGCATGTGCTAAAGGGGTAAAAAATGATCGGGGGTCTCTTGTTTTTGAAATTCTAGCACACTAACTTCCTTGGGACGGGGATGACAGAAACAAAACGGCACGCTAACACGGCAGAGAGGTTTTGGTTCTGCCAAGTATGAAATTCTATACTAGTTGTTAGCTGTCTAGCTGTACTACTGAAGAGGTTTGAATTACTAACAGAAACGGCCGAGCAACTGGTGCGCGCCAGGTTTACACCTAGTAGAGGAAACGGCCCTGTAATTTTAGGTGAAAATAATACCCCGAATTCCCTGGTCGTGCCGAAGACGAGAGCCAGGCACCCCAACCTAACCCCAACGACTCAGCCTCCAGCAGTAACAACTTCATTCTCTCTCTCCTAAAAGTAAAGTCACTGCCAGCAGCGCGCTTGTCTCAACTTCTCTAAAGTGTGTTGCCCCTAGTAGTCTGTTCCCTGCACAGGAGACGGTAACCTACAGTCAACGAGCCATAGCGAACAACCCGGCAACGTACGCATCGGTTGCCGCCAAGCAAGCACTGGAAAGAGCACCGGTAACCATTGTGCCCGGGTAGAGGAAACTAAATCGTCGCAGCATGGATGGCCCACATCAGTGCAGTTCACAAATTCATCAAAAACACCGGATACTAAGGTTCCGACTCTAAAACCAGAAGCCACCAGGCGCAACCATGGTGCCTTAGGTCTTGTTTACACAAATGTCCCCAAAGTTAAATCCAATACAATTAAGGGTAGGTTGACGGGCGATTAAAATCCATGGGTCCCATCTGTACTTCAATATGTGTCCATGTTAAACCCACGACATTAAAAAGAAACCCGCGTCACCCAAACGCGTTACACTACGGCGAACCCCGGTTACTTCGGGTAACACTAAACTCGGCGGACGAGACAGAGGCCGTTCTGCAGTCTGCGAATCCTCTCCGCAATGACCCAAGTGGTGTGGGCATACTACCTGAAATCCCGTGGAAAGAACGTTCAGCGGATCCCGCTGATTGAGAGAGGTACAGAAAAGTCAAGATAAGGAAACAGTGACTTCTCACAGTGTTCCTGAGCTTACAGATTCCTCTTCCGACGATGCTGATATGCGCAACCGCGAGCAATGGCACTACATCCGTGAGGCTCTTTCTCTCGAAAATGTCGTGGCTACCTCGTTGACAAGGATCCTTATATCACCAAACTATAAGGGGTGAGGTCCCATGCTGTTAAAACTTGTGTTGCAACCAGAACCAACGGCACAAACCCTTCTAGAGAACTGGACTATATTCCGTAGCAGATTGCCAACAGAAACTCGCCTGAAAACGGCGGGAACACCGGCACCTTCCAATGCCAATTCAGTGGAGGCGCAACTCTCAATGAAAACGCCAACTGAAGGACCCGACTCGGGGACTGTTTTAACGGTAGCCATATTATCCGAAAGGGACACAGCAGAACGCCAGCAAACACCGGAATCCGGGGTATCAGATAGTTGACTATATACTAAACTCGTCTCGAGAGTCTGCAACCCATCATGAAAACTGTTTGTCGCCGACCCTTTATTGGTCGGCGTAGACTTACTTGCTTCATCCATCCAATCGAACACACTTTTAGTCTCCGAGTAGCTCTCATGCATGTACACAAATGTCCAAGATCTACTCAGCAAAGTAGCTGAATTAAGACTTTCTCACGCGTCAGCAGCTTGGGACTTCATTGCTGTCACCGAAACGTGGTCGAGCTCTGTGATAACGGATGCCGAAATCGCGCTAACAGGCATGTCCGTTGTCCGGAAGGATCGAGCCAGCAAAGGTGGTGGGGTAGCCCTCTACTTTCGTAACAACCTGCAATGCGAACCCATAAACGATTCGGAAACCGACGTACCTGACTCCATTTGGTGTAATTTCCGGCTGAGAGGGAACGATCTTGCCTATTGGTTGTTGTTTACCGCCCACCATCGTCTACTCCTGAGATGGACTGCAACTTGGTGGCTGCGTTGAGGCAAGTGATAAACAGGAAGTACAGTCACATTCTAGTCACCGGCGACTTCAACTTACATGCTCTAGAATCCCAGGCCACACCAGGAGAGCAATTCAAAGCAGACCTGCAAGATCTGGTTTCAGACTTCCGCTTTATGGCCACGTCACTACGCCCACCAGATTCAGGGGAACTAACAGGCCATCCATATTGGACCGAATATTCACTAATGAAGAACTGATGGTCGAGAGAGTGATAACCGATACTCCTCTGGGCCGCAGCGATCATGCGACGCTAGTGTTTCATTACATGTGCTACGCGGATTATCCTAAAGAGCATGCCGAGGAATATCATGTCGTAACCAACTATGACGACCTGTCCGACCTCATTGATGCAACAAGCTGGTCGTTCTTAGCCGAATTGACCCCTGAGGTGGCCTGCGGAGAATTCGTCAACATATTTAACAAGCTCGTGGCAAGCACATCTGAAACCAAACTCTACCGGCCTAAAAGGATGAAGTCTTTCGTAAGGAGCAGGACACGTAAATGCATGGCATTAAGGGACTTGGCATGGCGCACCTACATAGCCTCCCCGAACGACGATACCTGGGATGTCTACACAATACAAAGGAATCACTGTGTCAAACTCGTCCGGGAGGATAAACTGAAGAACCAACAAGGTCTAGTGGAAAAGTTTTGCTCCAATCCCAAACTGCTATACAGACACGTAAACAATTTGCGCCGTGTTAAGCGCGGTATTCCTGCTCTGCACATAGCATGCGGGTTAGCCCAAACCGCACAAGAGGCGGCCAACGTTCTTGGACAACAATTTGGCCGTACCTTCCAAAGCGTGCAATCATCATACATCCTGCCTAAGCAGATAATGCCGCCATCAGGGCTTAATCACATATCGTTTACCTCCGCAGCTGTACTGAAGAGGCTGATGTCTCTGCGCGAGTTCAGCTCCCGGGTGCGGACGGCATTCGCCCGAAGGCGTTGAAAGTTGCTGCCATGAGTTTGGCGGCGCCACTAGCAATTTTCTTTCAACGATGTCTGAACGAGATGCACGTCCCCACGATGTGGAAGCACGGAATCATCACGCCAATCTACAAAAGTGGCAGCCGTGCTGAACCAGCAAATTATCGCCCGATAACACTACTTCCTGTGATCTCCAAGGTTATGGAGTCCATTGTAGCTGAGGCTTTGATGGGGTACCTGGAGAACAACAAAATTCTCGTTCCGGAGCAGCACGGATTTCGCCAAAATCGGTCCTGTACCACTAATCTGTTGATTGCTCGTGCAAGCTGGACGGAATCTGTGGACGCTGGTGTAGGAGTCGACGCGGCCTACCTGGATTTCTCAAAGGCATTCGACCGTCTAGACCATCGCATTCTACTCCACAAACTCCAGAAATATGGAATCGGCGATCCTGTTCTGGGCTGGATAGGAGACTTTCTCGTGCAACGTCACCTGAATGTGAGGGTTCGAAGCAACCTATCGGAATCCATCGAAGTTCAGTGCAGCTCGGTACTTGGACCCCGCCTGTTCCTGGTTTTCATAAATGATCTCGCGAGCGTGCTATCTTCTAACTGTTTGCTATTTGCTGATGATCTAAAGGTATGGCGTACTATAGCTGCAGTGGAGGATCACACAGCGTTACAGGAGGACCTGGACAAAGCGTACACATGGTCCATCGAGAACATGCTGCATTTCAACGTCACCAAGTGCAAAGTTCTCAGCATACGGCACAAGAGTATGCACAAGTACCGCCTAGGACCACAAATTCTACAGCGGGCTTCTCACGAGTGCGATCTCGGCGTGCTAGTTCAAGATGACCTCGGTTGTTTGAAGCAGACTGAAAAGGCATCTAAGAAAGCAAACCAGTACCTCGGCCTTCTTCGCAGAGCTTTCGGGAAGTTTGACCCTTCAGTCTTTCCAAAAATGCTTAGTGCGTACGTGAGGCCGCACGCGGAATACGCTATTCAAGCGTGGCAACCCTGGCTCAAGCACCATCTCACCGCGCTCGATACTGCACAACGTAGGGCAACGAAGAGCGTCAGAGGTTTGACCAGCCTCCCCTACCCACTCAGGCTGAAGACTCTTACAGCACACATTGGACGTTATCGGCGTCTAACGGGCGATCTCATAATGGTGTACCAGATCCTGAGAAACCGTAACCACCCATGCCATTCTCTTCTTATACGTCAAAACACCCTGCTAAGAAGTCATGAGTTAAAGCTGGTCACACAGTACAGCCGACAGGAATGTCGGCGAAACCTTTCTCCCTTCGAGTGTCACAGCCTTAGAACGCCCTCCTGGAACATGTAATTAATGCTCCAACCCTATCCATTTTCAAAAAACATTTTGACGATACCATATCACATTTACACTACGTGATATAGCCCATGACCATCAGATGCTGGCACTAATGCACAACAGACTTTGGGCGGTGCCACAATCTGACTCGAGAATGAGTCCCTGCAAACCCATTGTACACAATTCGATAAACGCTACTACTGTAGAAATAGGATCTCTGTATCCCGTCGACCCGAAATAGCTGTACCCGAGTAAGCGTTCTCCTTGCTATTTTTTCTCGCCTACTACGTGATCAATAACCACTCCCCTTATGGCTTTGTGTATACACATTCTCATTTCAAACTCCCTTTATACGGCAGTGCAGTTGAATCTGTAATCACCCGAACCAACGATTCCATTATCACTTGACCTATCTTTTCTCATTCTAACCACCCTACGGGACATGTCAAGCACCTGCTTTTTTACCCGTTATAAATCAGTGTTTATTTTTCACTGTTCATTACTCGAATGAATGTACCTAGTGGTTTAGCAGTGATATAAGCCTGGCTTTATTTGTCCCAATCGTGCTTCTCTCTCACAAGTTTAGCCAACTTGGAGCTGCATGGAAGTGGGGATAGAAAATGGGTATCGGTAAGCCCTTTACTGCATGGATTAGCTAACGTTTGTCCAAATGAACTACAGTTTTGGATTATCCATGTTGGTGGTATTGAAATGACGGATTTATAGTCAATTTTTGAAATATTTTTATTTTTGAGTGTAGCTTAATGTAGGCTGCTTGAGGTCAACAGTATACAGTAACGGGTAGTTGGATCAATGTTCCGAATAAAAGTGTGACAAACCCAGCATACAGATCACGTGGAAATATATGTACTGAGCACAAATGCACTAGGACACGCTCATGAGTGGAGAGAAAAGTACTTGACATGCATAGTTTGAAATGTCTGAAACAACTCAATAAATGATGACAAAAATTCTGAATAATCTTAAAATATCAAGTGAGAAGCGGAACTCATAAGAACAGTTGCTGCATGCTGTCTAACAGAGGTATAATGCAAACTTTCCGTATTGTTATTTTGGAACACCTTTACACCCAGACCGTTTCCAGCAGCCTTTTTCCTCAATGAAAACCGTCAGGCGGTCTGTTTCGTCCGTTCTGAAAACTTTCTGAGGAATGGGTGCATTGATCCACGCTTGGTCTTCAATCGAAGTTGATTCTCCAAGTCCGATGAAGACGTGCCTCGCTTCATTGACTTGTTGGCCCTCAAAAGGTAGTCAGCAACTGACAGTTTGTTGGTGAGGAGGGACAACTTGTCTTTTCTCACCAAGCTCTTCCCTGTTGCGTCCCTGCAATACACCCACCTTGCCTGCACTACGGTTGCGTCCAGAAGATGCTAAATTATTCCGTGGTACTGCTTCTATGACTTGACTGGAATTCAATAGAAAGTTAAAAGCGAGTAAAGGCTATCTACTCCACCCAGATGGACAATCCACCTGGACATGCGCACTCTGTTGTTTTTTCCAACACTGATCCTTAGTTGTTGGCACAATACAGTCATACGTTGTTAATAATGTGAAAATTTGTTATCGAACCACTTTATGGTCCTGACATCAACATTATCTATGTTTGCTGAAGAACAACAGATTATTCTCTTCCAAGCCTGCTTATTACAGCATCAGAAGAAAGTTTGTAGCCCCTTAAGTAGTTAGTCCAAACAGTGTCAACACACGCAGCCTGATAACTGTTCCGCAGTTAAACAGTATGTGGTATGCTTATAAACAAACTGTCGAAGTGTACCATGTACCAACCTTCTCGAGTGATTGGTGTCAGTTGCCTTTGGATGTTATTTCCAGAATCCTACAAGTCTGGCTCACTCTCTACAGGAGCAATCTGACCTGTACGGAGCTCCATATTATGGTTACTAACATCCACTCCTGATAGGACACATCTTTCACATCTCGACTTCTTGGGCTGTTTTGGTTTGTAAGCTGGATTTCCTTTTGAAAGATATCACCTGCTGGTAGATGTTCAGCCACTCCTCATGTGGAGTGGTGTTGGATACCTCTTTCAGCTGAAAGAGGTCTAAAATAGCACAGTTTGTTTGTATTAGGAACACGCATAGCGATGCTGTCATTACAATGTGAAGAGTTTTTATTGCTTCAGATCTCTTTATGATCATAGTGTCTGCAATCTTGGAATGGCGAACCTGCTTTTCCCGTACCGACGTGTGTTAGACATCCCGACACCACTCATTACGTATGGAATGCCTATACACTGTCCCATCTATCTGAGTGTTGTACTGAGCGGTAAGCTCGGGTACTTTTGAACTGAAAACATATTTGATTCTTCAGCCAGAAGTTACAGCAGGCCGGATGTGAGCAATTTTTGTAATAATCATGAAACTCGCTTGTGATATTTGTTGATGGAGCAACACCACTAATAGGGACCACCATATGGAAAATGTCCTCGGCCTCTCTTTATCTCCACATGGGTTTGCGCAAAGTGCCTTGAGCTCCTTGGGAGACAACCAATTCATCGGATCAGCAATTTCAAAGGAGTCAGTGTGTGAAGCAGATGGATCTGAAAAAACAAGGAACAGATAAATTGCACATAAACATAAAGTATACGATACGGAAAAGAAAAAAGTGAAAAACAATTAAAGTTGGCATCACATTTTTCGTGGTCAAAATCATAATGCTTTCTAACGTTGTATTCCATAAAGAATAAAAGTAAAGTTGGAAAACAAATATTTTAACAAACACATAATTAACAATCTGGAAATCTTATCAGGATAATGCATGTTTCTGGCAGATGAAATGTATAATGAATTTTCAAATAAAAGATAATTTTATTTTTGACAACGTACTCTTCATTAGCGTGGAATAAGTAAGGAAAATCTCCTGTTCTCAGCTTGTTGAATTCCCTTCAACTCCCTCCTCTATTTTTCGTTCAGAAGACCATTCTTCGGTCAAACCGAGCGATAACAATCGAAGTAAACCGTTAATATCAGTTCTATCAAGGGAACTTACTCTTTGTATGGACAACTTTGTGAAAGTAAGTTGGTGCACAATTTTCTGAGATGTTGTCTACGGGTAACAGTATGCAGTAACGGGCTAAGATCCTAGCATCCTGATCTGAACATCCTTATCTTCGGCTTCCCTTTAGTCCTAAACAGAGTTAGTACCCTGATAAATCACCAGATCCCGGCATTGTCTGTGTAGTTACTTTTCGCTCCTCCAGATGCTCCGTGATGGCTGAGCACCAACAAGAGGTTGACGCTCATACGTTCAGTAATTTCGTACCACCTTCCGAATGAAGTTATTGAGTTATGGTATTTGGCTGACTGAGAGGTTGTTTAGCCGCTCAACGAGATGTGTAGATGGTGACACGTCCTACGAAGCATTAAGGTCTTAAGCGGTTTCTGCGGTTGCGTTAGCAATGTCAATACGTGCATCGGGCCCACCAGCCAATAGCTGCCCGCTGGTGAGCATTAATTATAGTAATGATGGCTTATACGTTGTTCTGAACCAGTTGGGAGCAGTAAGGTGTTTGCAGGCCTTGTTAGAGAAAAGCTGCTGTAGAGAGGCAACTTGCCATCGGTTTCTGAGGTTTGCAGATAATGGATTTTGAAGTCTCCTGTAATGGGAACATGGTTGTATTACTGATTCATCATAATATGCAAAGCCGATAAAATTAAGTGGTCCATTTCCGGGCAGCAAGCTGCGAACACAAGGACTATTTCGTCAACATTCAACGATAGAATCAAAAATAGAGAACTAACATATCTGTGGAACTCATATGAGTTGTCAGCGAAGGGTCCTTTTGTAATAAATATTCACTCCCCGCCCATACTATGTATATAGTTTCGGAGAAGCGATAAATCAAACAGCATTCTCATCGTCGGCCAAAGCATTACCCAGCCACATTTAGATGAACATATTATCTCGATACTCTGAAGCTGGGCGATGTCTGCGTTCTTCCAAATTACAGAAAAGGCCTTGTGGTTGAAGCACATGCCACACAGTTTTTCGCTCGAGTAGTGGTAGTGCTGCTGTATGAAGAATGGAGAAATGCCTACTGTTGGGGGTCAGCAACTAGTCGTTTTTAAAGAATCGTTCGCCCTTTAAGATTTTTTGGTTATACGGCTGATCTCAAACCTAAATGATGACCAGCATATCAAAGTATTCCGTTGGATTCAATGGTTACTATTATCATAATTGCTTCATGGAAAACTTTGGGAAGTATATCCGTCAATTTGACCGTTCCAAGTGAATCGCTAACCACTCTTGGCCGTGTACTTAATACATTTGACCGAATTTCTGTAGGCAGCCTCTTGCGGAATTTAAATGTTTTCCTAGATGAGCAGCACCATTGTCTTATACTGAAGCACCACCGTCATCACGAATCTAGTAGATAAACGAAAGCGAAATTTTTGTCAAGCTTTAAGCAACCAGATCGTCGAGGAAAACTGCTTGGTGGATGTAAATTTATTGCTCCAGTAAAGTGTTTCCGCATCCTCAGCGGAACATTTCTCTTTCTTTGGTAGTTAGACCTGAAAGCTTTTATGATTACCGTTCCTTTTAGTATCTTTTTTCCAGGTGATGTCCAGAAGTAACTTTAATTAATGCGATGAGTTACGTAGTCGAAGGAATGAAAACAGAACGGTCTCTAGGTGTCCAGTAGAACTCAGTCACCCGGAAAAATCGAGAGTCCTGGTGATACACTGAATTGGATGACCTGTGATCATTCCGAGTCATAGACTCGACTGGAATATCACCAGCACTAAAAATGGAATTCCTCTGGTTGCGAGGGTTTACCGGCCTTCCTTTTCCCGTATTAGACTGCGATTCCCGATAACTTTAAGCCCAACCGTTAAGGCAAATTGCTTCCTTCTATTGACCGTTTGTTTGAGGGTAATTACCGTAACCGTTTTAACTATTTGATAGACTGTGAAAGCCGCGGTGCTCTAATGTTGCTCGGTGCTGCTATTAGAGTCACAGTGTTATCTCCTGCATGACCCTAGAGACAACTGACACGTACCATGCCTGATTTTGGTCTAGGGCAGACGAACTTGGGCTCGGAGTTGCCACCGTAACCCCAGGCTTTATGTGGGCTGCAACGCTGAAAAGAGTGCAGCCAGATTGGCTCGATTTTTATAGTAGGCCAGCGCAGTTTAGACACAGATGCGGCAGTGCGGTTGGAGCCTCTGCTTCTCTTTTGCACTAGAGGCGGAGCTTAAAATGACTGGTTGTGGTACTAGTGTGATCATATAAGCATCTATGTTAGCAATCCTGGCATTCATTAAATGCCCGACCGTCTCAGATCACCTATCCATCTTCCTTATGAACATACAACAGTTGACAGCCGGAAAAAGTCGGTATGCTGAACGAAACCGGGTGGCGTCGGTAAGATTGTTGTGGTGTTACTTCTTGGGCCGACTTCCAGCTACATTTAAAATGGAAGAATCTAATGTTATTTGAACACATTCTCCTAACATTAAGAATTTACTTCGTTGCTCTATGGTGCATACGCTGCCAAGATGAATCAAATTTAAACCGATAGCTGTACTTTTCTGATCACTCAAGATTGTGTGAAATGGTAAACATTTACAAAGATAGATTTTATTCTCTATAGTGTCTTAATTATAATAATATTGTCAAAATTTTGACCATCTTGCCATAATTGGTTTACAGTTTCAGCGTAAAGAGCTACCTTAAGCATTACAGTAAGGAGAAAGTGTCGTTGACTAACATTCCCACAACTACCTGCACGAGTATTTGTAGTTATTTATTGAGGAATTGAGGAATTTCCCAGATCTCGAAGTCTTCGCCTAGTACAAGAAACATTAGACCTTGTAGCTGAGGTAAAGTGTGTAAGTTCGTCAATAAATTCTTCTGTTACATTCATAGCATTTCGTGCTATCAGACCACAAGCAAAGTAACATGCTTAAGTGTCACCGATGGAAAAGTCAATGATCTGGACACTATCAGAAAAGAAAAGCAGAAGCATAAAGTCAAAATCCGCAGCAGATTCATAAGTTTTGCAACGACAGTCACTATTCTCCAGAACACTGCTGTGTGTCAGTTTGCTGCTTGTGTATACGAAGGTCCGGACGAATGTGATTAACGATCACAGCCTCAGCGAGCTTGAGTATTTTAGCAATTTTATTGCGGTAGATAACAATGAAAATCAACCCAAGCTCAATTTGATAACCTGACCGAGTAGATGTTCATGGGATTGATGTGACCAGCATTTCGGAGTTTGACACGTCCATGTGTTTATGCCATCACAGAGATAGTAAACATTTAACGGATGTGCTCTCTGACCCGCTTTCGCAAACCCTTTTTTGCTTGTTGATTTAACTTCTTCCACTTATCTAGACATTGCGACAAATGCAACGTGTTGTGGCGGAAATCGGTTGGATTGATAAAGTGAACGAAATACTTCAAACCAGCTGAAGTATAGCATGTTTATCTCCCGAAAATATGCTCTTCGTTGCGAAGAGAATTACTTGTATCTTTATGATTTCAGGTCCATTTTCAGAACTGAAGAGCGCTTAGATTATCTGTCAGCTTCTTGCATTTCCTGCAACCAAACTCTCATTAAACGAAAGGCGGGTTTTTCATAGATATTTGCATCAATGCTAGTTTCACCACAGCGTTCCACAGTCTTGTGTCTTGGCTTGAATTAAATGGCACTAGTTTCAAAACCCAGTAACTCTACACCAACCAAGAACAATTGTGTTTAACGCACTCTTGGTTTGTGCTTACTTCCCTGTATGCCGTTCAGCTCGACAGGAAGCTACTTCCATCAATGTCTCACACTCCTCATACCTGTTTGCTTTTCGAAATGAGGATTGACCGAAACTGTCTGTGTACCGTCGCACTTCCGCCACAGTTGTAAACCGTTGACGTGTAAGGCACGAGTAGCGGAGGACTTCACCGTAAACGATGAGACCAACTTGAATTTTATTATTCACGCATCGGACAAGCAAGGAATGACGAACGTTTATACATGCGGCTACACACCTCTAGTACCATAAATCGAGTTGGCGGCTTTACGTACTTCCGCAGGATAGATGGTGCAGTGTGGGCACGTGTGTTCTCAGTCACCCCTAAACCCGTCAGTTTGTATTGAGTACAGATAAAAGAACGATGCTTTGCGTCGAATCACCGTGATGAACGGTTTCCGTGGGTTTGGCCATACCCAACTCATCTCCCGGCATACGCTTCATTTAAAACGCAGATAAATTGGTTCCCAAGGACAAGCGATCGCCGTGAAGTTGGAACGGTATGCAGTTGAATCGAGATAAGGTATAAAATAGGGTTCATCAAGGACCTCAGCCAAGGTTGTTTTCAGTTGCAGTGAGGAGCGGTGATTAATTTCTTAGAGGCAGACAATGTAAATGCGTGTTTATTTCCGTGGAGTGCTCGGATTAAATATTACAGTACGATAGCGAAATTGCCACCAATATGGTTCCGAAATTTTATGACTTACCGAGTGTACCACTTATTATAAACGAGGAAGAAGACAAGGAAAGCGCATGGTATGCTAATTGAGTCCATTCCACCGATGCTTGATGCATTACAAAAGAATCCCAATATTCGCCTGATATATTAGCGGGCGTCAAGGCAACAGTAAACATTACCATGGTCATAAAAACAAGATCATTACTTTATGCACTGAATAACTACTCTGGGCGACACTGGAAAAAAATCTGGATGCATCCTACTTCATCGTTTCAACAGTGGAACAGTTGATTCAGAAGTCAGGGATTTGCTTTCTACGTCGTTATTAAGCCCTAGATGCTTGCGCGACAGTGAAACGACCATGAGTCAGAGCATAGTATAGGCCGACCATACACGTGCAATCTCATTATATTAAAGTGTCAAAATATCCATCCTTTCAATCATAGCTTCATTAAGAAGGTTAACTTGCAAAAGTAAACCAGGCACAATCAATTGCGACAGTTACATGGAGTTGTGGAGCGATTCGGCGATTAGACAAGGCCACAAATTGCGATCTTATAGCACAAATTTTGCAGTAATGCTATGAGAGGAATCTCAGCACCCGTGTGTCATCAAATGTGCATGCTGTGAATTAAGTTCGGCAGCTATTTGGTTCAGCATTCTTTGATCTTTTTAGCAAAAAATACTGTCAATCCAAAGTAGTCCGACTCCTGAACACTTCCAGCCAAGAGAGCTGGTTCACACATAAAGCCGCTTCGGAGCACGTACCGATTCCGCGGTGAACGGAGTAACGGGTCGTTGGGCTGAATTTGTCCACTGGTTGTGTACACCGATGCTTGTACACAAGCACTTGCATGGATAAGTGTAGGCATACGATGCCGTCTTGCTATCATTCCGTCAGAGAGCAGTTGTAAGCAAACTAACGCGTGGTCACACTCAATTAGCTTGCAGCTTTCCCCGCAACTTTGCGCAACTTCCAGCTGATCTATAAACCTGAGTACGTCTGGTGTGGTCATGATTCCGTCACGGTCGGTGCAAGTCACTATGTCTGGAAAAGCATTTGATTGCCCAAATCGATGAGTACATTTTAATGCGCCAACTGCTTGGATTACCTGGCTCCATCGACTACCCAATTCGTGTTCCATAGGTATTTATTTATAGACAATATGAATTCAACTGCCCCGCCGGTATTATCCGTCATTTTTGCACATGAATAGTTGTTTTGAACATAAAAGCTTTCACGTCAAAAGCGAAACGTTGCCCAAAAATATACCAACCGATTGTTTCTAAACCACTCTGAAATCATAAATACCTGGAGTTTTTAATGCTCGACAGTGCAAGAAATTGTTCCTTTAGAGGACAGATTAATAGCTACATAAGTGGGTTGAATGAAAGTGATAAGCACGGCAAAGGAATTAGATAGCCAGGCAAGACAAAAAGCCATTTTTAAAATCTGCCATTTTTCATTATATCTTTCTGCAAATCCATATTTCTATTTCATTTAACTGCATCTAAACCGATTCTGAAAATAAAGTCTGCAATTTAATGCGAATGTAGAAATTGAAGTATTGTGTAGTTACCAAATATTTCCATGTCAAAAGAATGTCGCCATCAGAAATTCACAAAGATATGCTTAATACATTGCATGAGAATGCCTCTTCATATGTTGCAGTGAAACGTTGTGTGCAAGGGTTTAAGCGCGTCAGGGAGTGTCTGGAATTTGATCCCAGGTCACGGAGACCATCAGCCGCCCCTACCAAAGAAAATCTTGGCCTAATATTGGAGATGATCATGCAAGGTAGCCGATAAACGACTCATTAGGTTGCAGTAATTAACCATCCAGTAGCGCTCGGATAATATTCTGACGAAGGAGCTAGACTATTCACAAGTTTCTGTTTGATGGGTGCCACGTCATCTAACTCCTAAGCAGAAGCGCAACCAGCAAGTGGTGTCAGAGCAATTTCCGGCACTGTTTTGGAAGGATGCCGATGATTTTCTTGCAACCTGCCTCCATATATATGAGTGTTGTGTTCATCACATTCAAGCGGAAAGAAAAGAGCAATCAAAGCTTTGGAAGCGTGCATCATCTCCTACGCCAATGGAAGCCAAAGTCACACTGTTAGCTGACAAGGTGATGGCATCGTGTTTTTGGATCCCGGATGGATGGTGATGATCAATTTCCTTGAAAGACACCACACCACTACCAAGTAATATGACTGTGAGCTTTTAATGTGTCGAAGAGAAAAAGTTCAAGAAAAGAGGTCGGAAATGCTGACCAGAGGAGCCATTTTCCACAACGACAATGCTCCAGCTCACACCTCTATTGCTCCGAAAACAATCCACGATTGCAGTTTCTAGCTTGTCCCCCACCCATCCTAGTGACCAGAGCTGGTTCGCTCTGACTCCCACCTACTTTCAAATCTAAATATGTTTATTTGGCAAACGTTTTCTCAACGAAATTGATGTCATTGACGCAGTAGAAGCGTTTTTATAGTCGTATTATGAGGCATTATTTTCCATTGGGACAAAGGCGCTTCAGCACGGCTGGCGCGAGTGTATTGCAATTCAAGGTGCTTATGTTGAGAAATAAAGGCATCGAGGACTCCGTTTCGCGTATGGTGGTTCTGAGACTCAAGATATTTTATTCGACCCACAGTAGCGTTATACACTTGATTACACCCAACAGCATTAATAAGCATTCACTCCAGCACGTGGAGTTTGTATGTATGCAGGTTATATCACAGTTGCATTGTGTCATAAGTTTAATAGCACATTTTTACTGTGTTTACTGATGGGAGTAGATGAATATGTTTGGGATAAATGCTGGATGACTGTCTCCTCACTCATGTGATGGCATCTGTAGGTCTGCATCCGTCACTCACTTTAGATTTGGTTCAGTTGATGAATATAACGTGGCATTCAGTCACGCTTATCAAGCTAAAACGACGGCATGATTGCTCCATCCTGTACAAACCGAAGTAATTCGCTTTCACAAGCAAGACAAGTTCGGATAAAAACCATAATTATACCATATGATAGAAACACCATTTTAGAATACGGCTTCTATAGGCTGAAATATTCGTAGAATGGACAGGGAGAAGTTTCCTAAGAGACATTTTATACTCATGTAGTTTACCGAAATTCCTGATGTTTTAAGGTAATTTATCCCAAAGCATATGCCCCATGCTGAGGCTGATGTTACATTATGATGCTTCTTCACAGCAGTTGAGTTTAACCAAATTACGATTAAACTAAGCATTGTAAAGCTGGATAATTTTCATTCCACTTTATGTGCTTTGTTCTGCCTACCTGAATAATCTTCTATTAACTGGCTTGCGCTAATTGCGCTTATCTTTGGTAACTTCGTTGCGTCTGTAGCATTTTTAAGTAACTTATAGACATTTTTCCTTATTGCGGATTCATTACTAACCAACTTACTTCATATGCTAATTTAGCGAACAATTCTGTCACCGCTTTTGTATGCATTATTGGATTTATTTTATTTCATCTTGTCGTTCCAAATGATTGGCTGTTGCTTGATATCCGCGGTGTGGCTGCGCTTTATGTGCATCTAGACAAGATGCTTACCTGTCTATTGCCCACTACCTCATCCATACTGGCTCCAGTAGACAGCTGGTCGTTGCTGGAAGGGACGGGGTGCACGGTCCTTGTGGCCATGTTAGGTTCAAAGAGTGGTTCCATGCACCCAGTGTGCAGCGGACTACGGTCCAGCCACCGCCTTGTGTGCACTTGATTCCCCAAATGCAGCGCGCCTGTGTTTGCCTGTGAAGGAGTGTGGGCCGGCTCCGTTGATGAAACGTGGCTCTCATCCGCATGCCTCCCGGTCTTATTCCTTCGGTTTTACACTGAATATGGATTGTGTGATTGGTGCTGTGGGTGGTGCAGCGCAAGCCACCCATGGTCCCTCTGTAGGCGCAGGCGTCCTGTAGCTGGCTATAGTGACAGGCAAATCCGAAACCGGATGCCGCGAACCATCCCAAAGCTTGGAGTATGCAATAGGAAAGAATCGTCCTCTCTTTTGTGGTCTTGTCAGTGAAATTATGACCTAACAGATCACATTCCATGTGTATGCTTTTTATTCTGCCTCATCCGCAGATTTGCTCCTGCGATGTGATTACCTTTATTTAGGATTCCGAATAGAAAACACAGGGTTGCGACCTTTATTTGTAACCATTTGGGTTGCAGTCTAGGGAAAGCACTGCGCTCACTGCCTATCAGTTCTGTGGCGTTTCCAAGTATGCTTTCCGTAAATGGGCATTGCAGTCGCTCAATAACCTGCTGTCAGCATTTGGTATACTTTTTCACACTACTAAGCAGTAGAAAACGGTTACAGCACGTATGCTCCGTAAAACCGGAGCCGGAACTCACGGAACCACAAACATATCCACCCAGGGTGTGTTTCTATACCATGAAATACATCATCCATTGTGATGTGTACTGCGTCAGTTGGATTGTCGTGAATTACTAAGCACAACTGCATGAGCTAGTTAGGAAAATACGCTTCAGCTGAATCGTCATCACTCTACAAGCCCATCAAAAGAAAACTAAAGGATACTTATGAAGTATTCACTTAATCGCGTGCTATTGCGCAGTACCAGACCTCATAGAGCTATGCCGCAAGGAATTATTTATGTATATTCCATCCCATAATAATTAACCAAACGTGAATTAGGTTGATAATATTTAAAACTAACTGTATTGGCCAATATATGTCCTCAGTCAGCCACCTAAACTTGAGGCTACCACGACCGATGATAGTTATGCAACCACACGTAATTCCACCGTCAGTCTATCAGTAAGATGTCAAGTTCATGCATATTTCACCTATGTTGCGGATGTTTACGTAGACCATACCAATAAGCTCCTATTTTCGTTAATCTCTCCACACGCTTTTGCGAAATTTCATGTGATATCAACTCCCGATTTTGTCCAGTGCACTGGTTATATGGAACCTAGTTATTTTATTCTACCGTGGCAAATGTTGTGAGCAGTTTACACACCGCCCTCCGTTGCGCATTATGCAGATTCACCCATACTTTCCCACTGTGTTACTGCCACAGAAGTTAATACCTATATAGAATAATTCCTGCTGGTCTCTTGAGCGAACTTGCATGCTGATCACGCACTTTTACACTCGCGGTTTTCGCTCTGTTGCTCAGCGACAATTTGTAGCACACCTTTGAACCTACACTTATTCGTCGTGCTTTTAGAAGCTCTACCTTTTGATACCATTTTTTCAAGTACACTCCAGTGCATCCTACGTGTAGCCTGAATTCTAAATTTCGGGCAGCGTTTCTCCGAATTCCGAGCACCAAAATCTGATTAACTCCAACCAACGGCGAAATAGTTACGTCTCACACGATAGACCTCTTTAGCGGCTTTTGAACGGACTCCTACTAATTAAAACCCAGCATTGCTTGGATCAGCTGCAGATCTCACGACAAAATCAGTTGGCGCGACCCATGGTCATAAGCACGAAAATTCTCAATCACACCCTCGTGTAATCTGCCCCACGTTCACGCTGACACATTCGACTGGCAGGCCAGGGAGGACAGTCTGCAAGCACACAACTGCGAAGTGAACGCTGTGAGCTTGTCGTCAACATCAAAAATAGAAAAACTGCTTACCATCGAGGGTGAGTTATTCTAATAATTCACAGCATTTTCCCAACAAGCGCGATGCCCAGCGTGCCACAGTCTAAAGACCTACCTGGAGCATGTATCAAACTTCTTAAGGAGGGTATTTCGTATGATACTTGTTACAAGATTTTGCTTACGAGGTGCCCCAGAGTTAAAGCTAGTCAGACCAAGTTATTAACATAACGAGATGCTATGATTCTGCTCGGAATACACATATATCTCCATGATAAAAACTTACTCCTATTACCGCAACAGTGTAACCATCTACTAGCCAAGTTTGAGACAATTATGACCACCAGAATCACTGCCGTTGCGGTAAGCATAACGGATTGTGCAACCCAATTCTCCCCAGTAGGTATTGCCTTAATTCTAAGGAGAAAAGCTAGTAACATCGTCAACGTAATGACACCAATAGCCCAGAAAATCAACTACTGTTCTAATATCACACGTGGCTCATATTGGACTAATGCGGTTCCCAGTTCGATCGGAGTAGCTTTATGAAAGGATGCTTCCAATCTCCCGACGGAGTGCTCAGTCAAAGAGCAAGACGGTGCTGCTTCCGATAAGAGCGATCATTTAAAATTAACAGCACTCAACTGCATCGCAAACTTAGGAGAGAAGCTGAATTCTACTAGTGCAAGTACCAATGATATCCTTTGGTATGTTCCTGCGTATTTCAATCACTAACCGCGATATGTTGAAACGTGAAAAGAAACAGCAATCTCTACTATGCGTACTGTGTTCCAAAGTCCCAAAATCAAGGTCGACATCAATCGGAGGCAGGCCTATGCATGACCTCAATCAGTGGGACATTATTAGTAACCTAATCGGATTTGTAATGAAACATGTACACATAGTGCGGAACATGCGGCACATCAACTCTAAGCATTACATACAGCCAGGATTAATGTGCGTTGTGTTGAAAACCATCCGTAAAGTGGAAACAGTTCTACTATCGAGAGCTGGACTCGGAAATGAATACTGCTCTGTCCGTGTCTTTCCATACATACCATGGGGCGAGTCTTATCGAATTAACCGCACTTTAGATGATCATCGAAAGGGAACTTTAACCAGAACCATTCTTGTTCACGGTGTTGCTGAAACTGAAGCATGCGAGGAGAATGAATGAACAACCCATGAAAAAGAACAATGATGTTCTATTCTTGAAACACTCTCCTTGGATGACTTGCTAGCGAAATCGGTGTCTCGGCTGCGTAACTAACCGAACTACAAAGAAACTGAACTGAGAATGTTGAAAATCGTTCCGCAGTCAAAATATATGATAGCACGGCCGCTAAAATGCAGGCAGATGTTTCGTTGCAGGCTACCATCTAAGCTTCAGCTGAAGATATTCAGCGATATGCCCCTAAGAGATGATATGACACTCAAAGAACCAAATGCAATGGGAACTATAAAAGAATAATGCATCCGCAGTGTGTCTAATTAGCCCATACAACATGTTGAAGAGGACAGTGACCAGGCACCTTACGCGGTACGCAGAAGTCTAGCTCTGGGACTAACTACGAAGAGAATGCATAAGATGTTGAAACCTACTCCAACTACACAACGGAAAAACATTAGTTGCCGGCCACTTACTGGTCGTCGTAACTTCATGTATGGGTTGTAAGCCCTCCGATACATTGCCTAAGTCTGAGAAGGTTCCATGTATGCATATTAACTCCCAATGGCCCCACAGTAAACTTGCCGAAGTTCGACTACGCCAGGTCGAAAACGCATTGAACATTATATTTATAAACAAAACTTGCTTGTACCAAGAAGTGGCTGATACTAGGAATGAGATGAAAGGCATTGTATCACCCCTAAAGACCTCCCCAGCAGGAGAAATGGGGTCCTTTTCTATTTCCGCAGTGTGCAGTGTGTGATCTGGAAACTTGTTTTACTGAAACAATCTGGTATCGTCTCCGAATAATACACGACGACGTATGTCTTTTAGCCACCGTTCACCGCCCCTCAAATCCCACTCCGGAAATAATTTCCCCCTCGATACTTGCTTTGAACAGAGTAACACGCACCAGGTACAGCCAAATTCTCATCTCCGGGGGCTTCAATATACATGGTCTGGAGGCATCGGCCTCACTGAATGAAGAGTTCAAAGCAGACTTGTACGAACCTCTTTAATATTCCTATGTAAAATAATATCAAGACGCCCATTAGATTAAGGAAAACAAACAAATTGTGCATATTGGACACTGTGCTCACAAACGACGAGCTTATCATCGACAAGTTCTTGATATCTACGGCGACAGTGTAATAATAACGTTTAACTGTGTCTGTTATGCGAAATATCTACCTGAACACTAGGGACTAACTCATACAATTACGTGCTACTATTTCTGGAAAAATCTCGTCGTGGCATCTGCTTGGGAATTCACGAACAACAGTCCGCTTGACAACGTTTAGACCAATTTCCTTGCAACTCTCATTGGCAGGTCAACAGAGCATCAGAGACCAAGCCTCTTTAATTTGAAAAAGGGCTGTTAATTCTATGGTGTAGGACTCGAAAACTCATGGCGCATTGGGATGCAGCATAGCGTGCCTACAAACTTAAACCCGGCGAAGAGATTGGGGGCGATTTCCTGACACATCCCAGCCACTGCACTGCACTTGTACGTCAGAACTACGCAAATTATCAACAGTGTTTAACCAAAAGATCCCTGGCAAACAATAAACGACTGTGTAGACATGTCGGCAGTCGTCGAAAATTACAGCATGGCGTCCCTCCAAATATCACAACAGGTGGTAGAGTACATAGCGCCGAACAAGCGCCTGATGCCATACGGCTACAAAATACTCCAAACATCGAAACTGCAGCCTCTACTTCTCTCATAACTTCAAGTACATTACCGACTCCAGGGTTTACACATGTAAGTTTCAACGCAACAGTTGTGCTAAAAAAGTTACTCTCATTGCGCAATCAGAGCTCTCCGGAAGCAGATAATTCCCCCCCCCCAAAAAAAGACACTGAAGGCTTCGACCACGAAGCTAGATGAACCATTGTCACGGTTCTTCTAAAGGGGCTTCGATGAACAGCAAAGCCCCCTATGTGAAATACGGACGTTATAACCCCAATTTTTATAGGCCGTAGCCGATCAGATTTTGCAAACTATCGCTCAGTGTGTCACTTTCATGTTCTTGCGAAGCAGATGGAAGCGGTCGTCTCTGATGCTCTAAAGCACTATCTGAAACAATGTATCTTGGCACCAAAAGAGCATGCTTTCCTTCAAACGCTGGCATGCACCACCAGCCTGTTAATGACACGAAGCAGTTAGATGGAAGTATTTGATGGTCGGAGTTGCCGTCACCTAGCTGGACTTCTTCAAAGCTTTCAACAGCTTGGATCACAGTAGACATTTTACAGACTAAGTGGCTGCGGCATTTCAGATCCTGTTCTTTCTTGGATTGGCAAGTTTCTTCACTGACGGTAGCTTCAAGTACGTGTTACGGGATCACTCTGTAAGCCATCTGAGGTAAAATGTGGTGTCCCACATGGCTCGATACTTGGACCTCGTCTATTGCTTGTGTTTATGAAGGACCCGACACGAGTTATTTTTTCAAATTTCCTGCTTTCAACGAGGTCGTCGAATTGTGGAGGGCGAGTAATAAAAACGAGTCTCACGTTCTAATCTAACACTGCTTGGATTGCATGTATGAATGGCCAGCTAGGAAACAGCTACATTTGAACATAGCTAAGTGTAAGATTTTTCATGCACGTACCCAGCCGGTTAGCGATTACAAGCTTGACCACAACTTGCAGAAGGCGTTGCAGAAGCGCGACCTGAGTGTACTGTTATAGGCAGAGCTCGGATGCTCAAAACAACCAGAGAAGGCGTCACGAATCAACAATCAACCATTCGGTATTTTTGAAGCGACTTCGGTCTGTTTGAACCCTTAAGCTTCCCACAAATGCTTAACGTCTACGTGCGACTGCATGTGAAGTATTTTGTGCAGTTGTGGCATCCGTGACAAAAACTGGAAGTTGTTGCTCTTTGGACTCCACAACGAGGTGTAATCAAGTAGGTCTGTGGCCTATTTCATCTGCCCTATCAGTTTAGACTGAAGTCCCTATGAATATACAGCAGTTGATATCAGCGGTTGCCGGGGATCTCATAACGGCTTGCCACATTCTAAAGAACCCAAACCACAATAGCCGCCCGCTGCGGGAAGTGAGCCACAAGACTAACCTAAGAGATCATCCCCTTAAACCGAAAATAAAGTATAGCCTGCTTGAATGACGTGGAAATTTCCTTTCCCTCCGCATGTGCCAGCCGTGGAGCGCTCTCCCGAGTTAAATCGTCAGTAACCCAATCTAACGGTAACTAAAAAATAACTTGACGAAGCGTAGTCTTATTTGCATTTTCATTTCATAACTTGTTAGTCAGGAGCTTGTAGGACTAGTTAATGCTAGTCCGAGACGATGCGCGAAATTAAGCCCAGATTTCAGAAGGCAATGGGAGTCGGACACAGCGGACTGTATTCGATGGGCTACAATAAGAAGCGGACAGATGAAGCGGGGCGAGAGCGTACACGTGAGCGCGGAAACTTACAAGGCAGTTGTGTGTCGAGCCGGTTGTAAGACGAAAACAAGAAGGAGAAATGTACGATCGGTCAACAAGTATATTGTACATGAAAGATAACAGTTATTTTTAGGGCGCTACAGAGCTCCCCCCTAGAAGGCTGAACATAGAAAGCCTTCGAAATCGAAAAGGACTATTGAAACGAGGTTCGTAAGGCGAAATCGCGCCGAGTAGAAATGAGCGTGCGTTCGTGTAATTGGGGGTTCGTCGGAAGTCGGAGTCCGCTGTGCCGTTTATGATCTGTTATTTATTGAATGCAGGGCAGGGTGCATTTCGGCGAGCCGGTGGAGCGGGCTTGTCGGACCACAAAAATCTGGCTAGTCCAGAAAAAGGCCGACAGCACCTCAACCTCCGCTGCTGCCAAACGGTGCGCTTGCGATTGGTCTCTCCCCACGCCGCACCCCGCCCCGCGCCAAAACGACCCTCGTCCCACGAAGAAACGACCATGGTCCCATGGAGAAGCGACCGTCGTCCCGCGGAGAAGCGACATTCGTCCCGCGAAGAAGAGATATTCGTCTCGCGGAGAAACAACCAGTGTTCGCGTCAGGGTCCTCGAAGACATTCCTTGTGTGGGACAGTCAATCGAAGGGGAGGGTTAGGGCATGTAGAGGAGAGAAAATAGAAAACACGTGCAGAAAACGCCAAAAAGAACAAACGAATGGTCTGCGTGTTTAAATATTTTTTGGTTGTTGAATTTTTTTCCCTAAAGGTTTTGCGGTTTTTTGATATTTTTGTTTGTATTCAAAACGTTATTCGACCAAAAATGGGGCAAATATATACAACATCTACAAAGTTAAAAGTATTTACACTGTACATAGTCGGAGAAACGAACGGGCTTACCTACCTCCCGACCACTGCGATTGGTCGTGGGAGGCGGCGGACTAGGTTCGGGAGACATCGGGTCAACTGAAGCTTGTAGACCGTGATCGTGGTCTGGTTGGACTTCATTAGCATGCGGAAAGCTGGTACGGTGAGTTGTGACGTCGCACGAGGCACTACTAGACGAAGTAGGCGAGGTAGTTACTTCTATAAAGGCGGGTTTTAGACGGTCGATGGTGACGACTTCGTGTCGACCACCGCGGTCAATAGTTTACGCCTTACTCGCACGATGCAACACCTTGAAGGGTCCTATGTACGGCGACTGAAGAGGCTGTCGAACACCGGCTGCGCGAAGAAAGACGTGTGAACACGTAGACAGCTTCTCGGGCACGTACACTGGTATCTTTTGCGATCGAAGAGCGGGTGGACGTAGCTCAC
The DNA here is from genome assembly GCA_944474145.2 of Dicrocoelium dendriticum. Taxonomy (NCBI): domain Eukaryota; kingdom Metazoa; phylum Platyhelminthes; class Trematoda; order Plagiorchiida; family Dicrocoeliidae; genus Dicrocoelium; species Dicrocoelium dendriticum. The sequence continues at coordinate 63,254,378 of OX104071.1, read as the reverse complement.
GCATCTGGTGAGCCAATCGAGCAGTGTAACTTCCGTAGTCAAAAGTGGAAGTATATGGCGCTGGTGCTACCAGCTGTCTGGGCAACCACAGCGTGCATTCGTAGACCAGCTGCGCTGGTGTGGCGTCGAACTCGGTCTTAACCGTGTTTGTTCAGCCTAGGAGAACGAGGGGAAGCGTTTCAGACCATGAAGGATCTGCGTGCGCACGTAGCGCTGCCTTCAACTGGCGGTGAAAACGCTCCACCATGCCGTTAGCGGCCGGATGATACGCCGTCGTCTGGACGTGGCGACAGCCTAAATCCTTAAGCAACATGGCAAATGTCGACGAGAAATGTGACCCTCGATCGGTGATCACGATGGCGGGACAGCCGTCTTGAGCTACCCAGTGCTCCAGAAAAGCTTTCGCTACCGTTTCCGAGGAGCAATTTGGGATAGGGATGGCCTCAGGCCATCTAGTAAATCGATCGATGCAGGTCAGTAGATATACAGATCCTCTGGAAGGCAGCAGATAACCTTCGAGGTCGACGTGCACGTGATGAAAACGTGCGTCTGGCGTCGGAAACGTGCCTAATGGGCTTCTCGTGTGCTTGTGCGCCTTCGCGCGTTGACACGGAAGGCAAGCAGCTGCCCAGGTACGGACGTCCCGATTAACATTGCGCCAAACGAATCGTGCGCTTACGAGTTTAACCGATGCACGAACGCCTGGATGAGACAAACCGTGCAACGCGTCGAACACGGTCTGCCGAAACTCGCGCGGAACGACTGGGCGCGGCGTGCCCAGAGATAGATCGCAGAGTATAGTGCCGTCTGATGATGTCAGCGGAACGGGTCGTATGTCCAATGAGGGAGACTTGCGTAGTAGATCAACCTCAGGGTCGTTGAGTTGCGCTGTGGCCATGGCTGCCAAGTCGATAGCAGTGCCGGCGTCAGCGGAGATAGCTTGGATGCGGGAAAGTGCATCGGCGACGGCGTTGTGCACACCTGAGACATGTCGTATATCGGTCGTAAACTGAGCGATATAGTCAAGGTGGCGCGACTCTCTAGGAGAGTATCGGTCGGTAGTCGAGCCGAGCACGTAAGTCAGGGGTTTGTGATCGGTGAAGACGACAAAGGAGCGGCCTTCTAGGACATGTCGAAAGTGACGTATCGCTAGATATACGGCTAATAGTTCTCTACCGAACGTGCTGTAACGAGATTCGGTAGGTTGTAGGCGTTTGGAGAAAAACGCTAAGGGTTGCCACGTGTCGGCTACTCGTTGCTGCAAAACAGCGCCGACTGCCACGTCCGAGGCGTCAGTACTGAGGGACAGTGGGGTGGCCGGATCGTGATGCGCTATAGAAGCTATGTTGGCGATAGCCTCTTTCAGTGACTTAAAAGCAGCGCGTGCTGAGGCAGGAAATTCGAATTTCTTGAGTTTCCCTCGGAGAAGGTCCGTGAGGGGTTGCATCAGCGAGGCGCAGTTGGGTATAAATCGTCGGTAAAAGTTGACAAGGCCATCAAAACGCCTGAGCTGTTTGAAAGAATGAGGCTCGGGGTAGTCGCTGATGGCTTGAATTTTATCTTGCAGTGGCACGACGCCTGCAGCGGAGATACGATGGCCGAGGAAATTGACTGAATCGACACCAAACGAACACTTTTCCGCGTTGATCGTCACCCCGTGTTGAGATAAACGATCAAAAAGTGTTCGTACGTGGCGTATGTGCTCTTCTCGTGAAGAGCTTGCGATTAAAATGTTATCAAGATACGCGCAAGCGAAGTCTAAACCGCGACAAACTTGGTCGATGAAACGCTGAAAAGTTTGCGCGGCGTTCTTTAGGCCAAATGGCATGCGCAGAAACTCAAACAAACCAAATGGAGTCGTCACGGCAGTTTTAGCGATGTCCGCTTCGGCTACCGGAATTTGGTTGTATGCGCGTACCAAGTCGATTTTGCTGAAGATACTTTCACCTGCCAGACTGGCGGTGAGATCCACTATGTGTGGGATCGGATAGCGATCAGGTGTGGTCACCGTATTCAAGGATCGATAGTCGCCGCAAGGACGCCAGTCCCCCATGACCTTCTTCGGGACCAAGTGCAGAGGCGACGCCCACGGGCTGTTGGACGGTCTGACGATACCAAATTGAAGCATGTGGTCAAATTCGGCTCGTGCTTCCCGTAGTTTGTCTGGAGTAAGCCGTCGTGGTCGTGCGCTAACTGGTTGACCGCACGTAACTATGTGGTGAGCGACCTCTGTCGTGACTGGTGGGAGCTCTGCAGCCGGTCGAACCAGTCGCGGGTGTTCGGAGAGGAGGCACAAATAGTCGAAATGCAGGGCTGATTATCGGGGCATCTGAAAGGACACCATCAACACCTAGTTTCGTACGATCGTCTAAAAGTCTGTGGCGACCAGCCTCAACAAGCAACCCAAAATGTCGGAGGAAGTTGATACCGATAATTGCGAAGGGTACAGACGCAACCATGAAGACCCACTGAAAATCTCGGCGAAGATTGAGGTCTAGGTTCATCATGCGCTGACCGAATGAAGCTATCGGAGAACCGTTGGCCGCACGCAAATTGTACGTAGGCTCTGAGTGCTTGCCGTTAGCGGTCCCTGGGATGACGCTGACTTCCGCTCCCGTGTCGATGAGGAATGTGATGGAAGAACGTCGATCCTTAACGTAAAACAGTCGGTTTGCTTGGTTATTGAATGATACGTTTGTAGTGCTAGTATGCGGGCTATTCGTTTTCCCTGAGCAGCTGGGTCGTGCCTAATGCAGGGAGCCCGACAACGTCTAGCTCTTCCACCGTATTGGCGGTGATACCAACATACTTCTTCGACGGGCTTGACATTATCTGACTGAGAACTTGTGAGGAAAATGTGGCGCTTTCGTGCCGAACGTGACGTACTTGGTGCAGGCACAGACAAGCCGCAATGAACGGTAGCCAAAACGTGGTCAGCATTTGACCGTGGCACACGCTGCTTTGAAGCTTTCATTGCTGCTATCCTGCTGCGAAGTAGCGCAATTTCCTCGTCTTTAGAGTCAAATCGGTCTAGCGACTGGGAACAAACACGAGATGCGGTTTTCATCGGTGAGAATACGTCACCGGAGCTAGTGATCGTCTGCTGCGAAAGACGTTCGAACGCAGCGTCTGCCTTGGTAGCTAATTCTTTCAGGGGTGTATCTATAAACATGGACAGCATTACCGGCAATGGCTCTGGGAGACGTGCAAACCACAGCTCTTTTATCCCTTCTTCGCTCAAGAATAAGGGACCAGCGATGCGCTGAAGTTCGCGGAGCAACGCCGACGGCTTGCGATCTCCAAGCTTGAGACCATTGAGCTGTTCAAATGGAGTTCGTGCGCTGGGCCGTAACTCTTTTAAAATCGCTTGCTTCATCGTTTCATACTTTGCCTCATTCGATGAGCAGAGTAGAGTGTCCTCAATCAGCGTCACAACCGACGAAGGAAGGCGTGGGACGAGCTGACTGTACCACGGACGGTCCGCCGTAATGCCCTTATTTTCTAGTTCGATCTCGAATATCTTAAACCAAACTTCTGGACTGTGTTCCATGAAACTTGGAACAGCCAAAGTAAGCAAGTTTACGCTGTGAAACGACTCAGATGCTACTCTCGAAGTGAGCCGAAAGATAAAAAGTGAACAACATACGATAAAAGTACCAAAATTACGCAAGAAACAAATGAATACAGGTATATAATCGAGAAAACGGAACGAACTCACCAAAAAATACAAACGAGAGAAAAAACGTTGAATTTGCGCTTGCAAATCAGGGTCACCAATTTGTAGGACTAGTTAATGCTAGTCCGAGACGATGCGCGAAATTAAGCCCAGATTTCAGAAGGCAATGGGAGTCGGACACAGCGGACTGTATTCGATGGGCTACAATAAGAAGCGGACGGATGAAGCGAGGCGAGAGCGTACACGTGAGCGCGGGAACTTACAAGGCAGTTGTGTGTCGAGCCGGTTGTAAGATGAAAACAAGAAGGAGAAATGTACGATCGGTCAACAAGTATATTGTACATGAAAGATAGCAGTTATTTTTAGGGCGCTACAAGCTACAAAAGATAATCAAAAAGTTTGTGTTACCAAACTACTAACCAATAGATCTATGGATTTATACGTCTAACATGCAAACACCTCCCCTCCTCTACATAAGTCCATGATGAGTCCAGCAAAACGCTTTTCGCTCAAGCATGTAAGTTTATTTTCGAAGTAATTTTCACCGCACGCGTTTTGTTAAGCATTGCTTTTTGCCCTTAATACCCCATGGTTCCATTTCTCCGTCGTACGTGGTGAGACGATAAATTCAGGTATCGGCATACTTCTAAGAGTTTGTAACATAACCATCAACATTTGTGTGGTTAGTTCAGTTAAATATCCATGATTCGAACATCCACAACTGGATTCAACTGCCACTATTCATGTCTCGAAAACTGCAGTTTAGGGAGTCAGCAACATCGAAGCTTTCCGCCTCGAAGGCAGTCCCATTATTGAGAATAATCAGAGCTTGCTTAAATTACACTTCACATAGGCATTTCTTGTCACAATTTAAACACATGATTACTGCTCCGAAAATTCTGGCAACATCAGAGCGAAAGATATGAATGTATGTGAGATAAGAATGAGGCAATTGCGATGGCGCAGGTGGCGAAGCAATCACATGGTCTCAACATTGAACCAATGAAGCATTTATGCATCTGTGTTTGTCAGCGAACCATCAGACGAGAGACATGAAAGTAGGTACTTTACGCTAAATTACGACTAAATTAGCCAATGTTTGATGTCGGACCTTAACCTACTAAAATCACAACTGTTGCAACTGCTTTAAGTATCCCAAATTGCTGATGCTCTGGCCACCGCAGAGGATAATCAACGGTGCCCTATCTGCTGCATAGAGCAGGGTGGATAGGGGTTTGGATGCTACTGCTCAAGCCTTCCCATCTTCTTATTCCCCTTCTTGCGCTTTTTCACCGTTATCGTCCCATTCCAGCTTCAATTTTATCCCCCTTGTTTTCAACCCCCAAATTCTCGGCCCTCCCCCACCTTGCTTCAGTAGTCGCTTGTCTTTTAGTTTCAACTCACAGCCGAACGCAGAGCGTCATTCCTGCACTGTCAACAGGCCCATGTCCAAGCAAGCGGCCCATTCCAGTTCATCGGCTTCCATTTGGAGCCCTCGATCCTCCTTCAGACTGGCATGCCTCAATGTTCGCACTTTGTTTCAGCTCGGTCAACAAGCAGCACTTGCCCGAACATTGGAGACCCTCTCGAACGATATCTGCTGCTTATCGGAGACCCGCCTGCAAGACTCGAGCTCTGTACTCACTCCGCGATCCCCTTCCGGTGACACCAGCAGCACTTTCTCATTGCGCCTATCCGGTGACGATGCAGCTTCGAGCACCCGCCAAGCCGGTGTTGGTATTGCCCTGAGTCCCCGGGCTGAAGCTGCTCTGGTTGATTGGATTCCAATCAGTAGCCGGATGTGTGCGGTCCGATTGGCTGACTCGTTGAAAACTTCGAAGTCGCGCGGGACTAACAGGTGTCTATTCGTTATCGCTGCCTCTGCACCGACAAACTGTAGCGATGACTCGGTAAAAGACGACTTCTATCGCCAACTGAACGAACTGCTTCGCCACAGAAGAAGCCCGGACACTGTAGTGCTGGCTGGGGATCTGAACGCTCAAGTTGGAAGGTTATCCACAGATGAGCTGCAGCTGGGCGGCCAACAAGGTATAGGCTCCCGTAATGAAAACGGTGAGTGGTTACTTCATTTGTGTGAGGAAGCTTGCTTATTTCTGGCGTGCACTAATTTCCGACACAGCACCCGCCGGAGGGTGACTTGGCGCCCACCAGCCTCAAACCAGCTATAGACGCAAATCGATCACATTGCTATCAGTTACCGCTGGAGAGGCTGCATCCAGAACTGTCGCTCGATTTGGAGCACAGGTGTTGACACCGATCATGCACTTGTATGTGCTGACCTGCGGATGCGTTTTGGCGGACGCCCGCGACGATGTTGTGAGCACATTGACACCGGCAGACTGGTGAAGCCAGCTGTTCTGAACGCCTATCAAATTACGCTGTCATACGAGTTGGATAAACGCTCACTTGATGCAATTGAAGCTCACTGGTCTCATATGCAAAAAGCCTTACTAGCAGCAGGCAAATCCTCATGTGGTATGTCTAATAGCCAACATGAACATTGGGTCTCTTCACAGTCTCTGGAACTTATAGATGCCCGCCGGCATATTCCGGCTGGAAGCGAACACAATGAAACTCGCAAAGAGCTCCGGGCAAACCTCCGTGCTAGCCTGAAGAGAGACCGCGAATCCTGGTGGTCTCGTCGTGCAACAGAGATGGAAATGGCCGCTGCCCTTGGTAACCATCGTGAGTTATTCCGTCTGATACGGGAAACGGGCAGCAGGAGACCTGATGTTAGTGAAACTATACTTGACGAGAGTGGACAGCCTATCCACAACTTATCAAAACGCTTGGAGCGTTGGGCTGAGCACTTTGAAAGGCAATTTAATCGGTCGGAATTGTTAGATTTCTCGTCGACCAGTGATCGCCCTGCTCCGTGGGCTGTTCCTTTGGATCCATCCTCTCGCTCAGAAGTCGAACATGAGATCGGACTGTTGAAGTTGAACAAAGCCGCGGGACCTGATGACCTTCCTCCAGCCCTCTTCAAATTCGGGGGACCTGCTCTTGTGGATGATTTACACGAGTTACTAGTCAAACTGTGGGAGCAGGAAACTGTCCTAACCGATTGGAGCCGGTCCATCATAGTCCCAATTTTCAAAGGAGGCTCACGATCGGAATGCGGCAGCCATAGAGGAATCAGTCTGATCTCCATCGCCCCCAAATTGCTTGCCTCTGTCATCCTTCACAGACTGATTGGCACTCGTGAAAGCCAGATTCGCGAAGAGCAAGCTGGATTTCGCCGAGGTCGTGGCTGCATTGACCACATCTTCACTTTGCGTCAGTTGTTGGAGCACCGTCACATATATTGGCGGCCCACCGTTGTCGTGTTCCTTGATTTCAAAGGTGCATTCGATTCGGTGGATAGACATGCACTTTGGGACTGTCAACTCAGGAAAGGTGTACCTGAGAATTATGTGAATATTATGCGAGCATTATATGCGCATAGCTCGGGAAGAGTGAGGGCTTACGGCAGGTTGTCGTCGCCCTTTAATATCTCCAGCGGTGTGAGACAAGGATGCCCGCTGTCACCTTTCCTCTTCAACTTCGCTGTTGACGAAGTCATGGAAATCGCGTTCACAGGACACGACTTAGAAGGTGTGGAGCTACTCCCAGGAGAAGGACTTCTTGATTTAGAGTATGCTGATGATATTGCCCTGATCTGTGACAGCTCACAAACGTGCCAAGCGGCACTGGACATATTAGCACTAGCTGTCCGTCACTTCGGGGTTTGCTTCGCACCTTCGAAGTGCAAAGCGTTTCTCCAAGATTGGTCTGGACCGCCTCCTACGCTGACCCTTGGTGGGGATCAGCTAGAAGTCGTTCAAAAATTCAACTACCTGGGAAGTTGTATCAGCGCCCGTGGGATTGAAGATGAGATCACGAATCGTGTAGCGAGAGCTCGGGGCGCTTTTGCTAACCTTCGCCACTTATGGCGCCGGCGCGACATCACTCTTGCCCTGAAGGGTAGAGTGTACAATGCAGCGGTACGTTCGACCCTACTGTACGGTTGTGAAACCTGGCCGCTTAAAGCAGCGGACCTGAAGAGGCTAGTTACTTTCGACCACCGGTGCCTTCGTAATTTAGCTCACATCTGGTGGGAACACCGCGTGAGCAACGAGCGTGTTCGACGCCTTGTTTATGGCACAGGAAAAGGAACTGAACCGCTCAGCACCGTTATTTCACGCATCAGGCTCCGATGGCTCGGCCACGTGTTACGCATGCCAGCCCACCGACTTCCGCGACGTGCGTTGTTTGTGCGCCGGGGGTGTGGATGGAAGAAGTGGAAGGGTGGCCAAGCGATGACTTGGTCCAGAGGAATGAAGGCCCTCACTTCTGAGCTGGCCTCGGTTGGAGCGTTTCGGCTCCCTGGTTGGGGTCCAAAGGACGATGAACACGTTTGGTTGGACACACTTGCTGATATGGCAAGGAGCCGACCTCAGTGGCGTTCGTGCTGTGAGTTTCTTTGTCCCACCCCATCCCTCTTAGCCTCCCCCTCCAACTACGATCTCATTATTTAGCTTTATATAATCTTTCATAATATTTTTTTGGGTGCACAGCAGCCGGCTGGTAGCTTCCCGGAACGATGCCCATCCGTTACCGGTAGCTCAGCCAGCTTGCACCAGTTGTTTTTTTTCTCTCCTTTTTTTTCTCTTTGTATTGCGGCACAGTAGCTGAGGTGTTCCCCACCTCTAGCTAACTTGTATGATGATGATGATGAGGTACCCCAAATTCAGCCATTCCTCAGGTGGAAGCGGTGAACTGGCAGGTTTATTACAATAGGTGCGTTGTGAGCAGTCCATCATGAAAACTTTACCTAACATATGGTCTTCTGAATACACTGTCGAAGACGAACTGTGCATTACTGCACTCTCAGCATTCGAGGATTCTGGGTACTGGAAATATGTGCTACGGAATGCGTATCAGAAAATGAATACTAAATAAGTGTTTAAAAGAGCAATTAGCAATGTTACTTGGTAAACCTCCATCGAAACACGATTAGAATATCACAAAAGTACATCTCCGCTACTGCAACTTCTTTCTTTCCATCCCTATGTGCACTGAAAAATGTCTGGCTCATAGTAACACAGCCATCACAACTGTGAGATGCTGTTGTCCGTGTGCAATCGTTCTCTGAATCGGATCCCAGTAAAATAGAAATCCAGCATTGTTTTGAACTGCTGCACAGCTTTAACCTACACGCATTGTTTGGGCAGACTGTTTCAGACCATTACCACCCTTCGTTCAAATAACTGTGGTAGGGTAAGCACGTTAACTCCGACACCACATGCTCGTGTCGGTGTCTGTATATGTCGCATGACGTTCGTAAATGAAGCTGCAGTCTTAATGAAGGAATATCACCAAGATATACTTTGCGGTAGGTCACGATAAAGTCGACGTGCACCAGACGATAGGATAGTTGGTAGTGTTCTAGTTTCTCAGATCAGTCTTAGTTGGTTTATCCTCGTAAACTCGGATTGATCTTGGTAGCAATCTGCTTTATCCGTTCGATCTTATGCGGCTCGCATCGGGTGATTGGATTATGTGATTGATTATGTGGATGTGTCCTACTCTGGTATTAGTTTTAGAAAGAGACAGGTGTGTGACAATTCCTATAACCAAGGTCAGTGACTGCTTTAGAGCGCTCAAGTTATACGCAGTCAGCCAAAAGTAGCTAGCGTCATCAAAGTAATCCTAAACGCCCAGCGAGCGTGGACGTGGGTACTTCAAAAAATGGTTTGAATTTTGACGGTTAGCAGTCAAGGATGAAAGTTCGGTTGTCACCACTCATCTACAGGTTCACAACTACCGACTTGGCCTGGTTAACCGAGAGGCAGGCTTCTGTAAACCAATGGCGATGCGGTCGACACCTTGCAGAAAAAGGCCGCAGTCGGGGGGATGCTAGCCACTTTCCAACTATTCTGACTGTCCCCAAAATAGGCGCACAGCGACAGGAGATGCCGGGGTAGAGAGTCGATTTTGGTTAAGAAAAGAGTGGGCTCCTGCACTGTGCTTTGGGGGTCCGCGATTAATAGAGTGGTACAAGTTACACAAACAACTAAATACATCCACGCAGTTGCTCTAAAAGCATCGTATCATCGGTTGATATCAGCTGGCCATTAATTTCCGTTCTGATTGGCTCGTTTTAACGGGTATGCTTTCCACTTTTGATCCACGAGTTAGAATACAATACCGAATGTGTCACCGAGTTCTGACTTCTCATTACGGGTTTCGGATTACCTGTCCAACTAATAAATCGGAATATTTGGGCAGTACAGAACAGGATGGCAACAAGTGTTAAGAACCATCTGCTGGAGCTGCCAAATCTGTGGTACGATGGTTCAGAAATCCCACCTTACAATCGTGGATGCAGTGGAACACATCATTCCAACATCCGTTGACACTTGTCCCTTATTGAACCTCTCTGTTATGTTGTCCGATGCTAATTGGAAAGTATCTTTCTCCTTGCACTTTGGTCAGAAGACCAAAGACAGTTTGACACATGAACTTACTAGCTAAAAAGTGTATAGTACACTTGATCCAGGAGTTCGATTTGTTATGAGGAATTCAGTTGGGCATCTTCTACTCGTTAGCAGTTCTTTAAATTGCAGCAGCAACGCAGAGGAGCCGGAAATGGCCTCATTGCATGCATTCACCAAACTACCCCAGAAGGCTGATCCAATACAAATCCCTCGACGCTTGTCGAAGTACTAATGAAAATTTAGTGCCTTGTCGGTGGAGTTATAGCTGATGACGCGTGAGAAAGTGAATATTCCAAGAGAAGTAGCCCTTCTTGGGAAAACATTTGAAATCTTGTGAGTCAAACAGAAATGCTGAAATCTCAGCTATACACCGTCAGCACTCTTCAGCCTACAGATTGTGAATAAGCTGACTTCTCGTTTTACCTCTGAAAACAGTTTACGAAACTTCACCTGCTACCGATGCGGTGACCATCAAATTTCCCCACCAAGTGTCCTTACATTCACACAAAGTACAGGCATTTCGGGAAAATTGGCTGCTTGCGAGGTGTATGCCATTTGTCGCGATCACAAGCTTCAATTGAATCATTGAATCAGGACAACTATGATGGCTGTGATTCCCAGTTAAACTTGTAATTTGCTCCAATATGACGAGATCATCTTCGTGTAGGGCCAAGCTTTTTGCTAGTGGCGAACCGGTTTTATTTGGTTTCGACACCAGTTCCTCTATGATACTGATGAGCAAGAACACGCTGTCATTGTTGTCTAATCTGGAACCGAGTGCTACTGTTTTCTATACCTACGCAGGAGAAATGATTTGCCTACTTGGGAAGTGTCAGGTATGAATTAAACACCAGGGTAGGTAACACAACTTAGTACCTCAGGTTGTGCCTCGTGTTTCAGTGAATGTACTGAGTCGAAACTGGATGAAACAGTGATCATGAGTATTAAATATTATCCATGCCGTGAAAGAGAACTTCCTCGACTGCCTACTTAAAATCGTTTCAGTCATGTTCAACATATATCAGTTGGGGAAAAATAACCAATTTTAAAGCAAGTATTAACATGGCGGATCCGATTACACCTGAATTCTTTAGGGCCAGTAAGCTGCCGTTTCCCTTACGACTTAAGTTGAAAGAAGAGAAGAAAGGCTCCAACGAGAAGCCATATTTGTACCAGTTCAACAAGTTCAGTGGGTGGCACCCACAGTCCCTGTGATTAAACCCGACGGCAGCGTAGGGATTTGTAGCGATTACAAGCTAACAATAAATCCTGATGCAATCACAGAACGTCCTGCACTATTTTCTCTTGCAGTGTCTAGTTTAGCAAACTGGATTTGCGTCACGCTTACTCCCAGATGCAATTAGATGAAGCCTCTTGCCATCTTACTACGATCAGTATACACTTATGTCTAGTTGAATACACTAGACTTCCTTTTGGGACTAATTCAGCCCCGGCTATCTTCCAGAAATTAATTGACAACATCGTGTGAGACATACCTAACAGTTGTACATACCTGGATTACCTACTAATTACGGGTCGCATAGAAGCGGAGAACATCCGCTGAAACTGACGTGACAATTTCAGGACAGTTAACAAACAAGCTACTTCTCCTCTACTTCAGTTTACGGAAGCATTGGTGATTCGGCGGTTGAAATCAAAGTTATACCGACAAATGGATTTCATGACTTTGCTTACACTCCTCTAGTAAGGCTAGTGATTACGTTTTCTTCGGAATGGGTCACAAGAGCCTGTTGACCTTCGACCGCTTTGAATTTTTGCCGTTAACACCACACTCTGGTTGTCTTTGCTATGTAAACTGCCTGTTCCACTAATTATGTGTAAACAGCCGATGAGAATACGCGAAGTGGTTGCATTCAAAAAATTCTGTTAAAATATTGTTTCTTCTTGCAATATTGAAATTCGCGAAGGGAAATGCCTGCATGAAGGCACATGAACAGGCTGAACTGGGTTTACGTTTGAAACGCTTCAAATTGACTTTCACGGTTGGTTTCGTTGAATACCTTGGTTAGTAGCTGGATAAACTTGGTTTACATGCACAGAAAGATAAACTGCAACCTAGTACTTTTGCCCTCCCTCCACGTAACCAAGCACAGCGATATTCGTTCGTTGGAATGTTATCGCATTATCCTCGCTTCCCACCCAAACTTGCTTCCGTTATCGCACCATTTTATGAGTTGTTAGAGAAGGATTCCAAGTTGTCATGGGGACAGAGCGAGAAGAACAAGAATATACGAAGGCGAAATTCCTTCTTGCTTCTTAACTAATGTTGGTACATTACGATCCAAACAAGCCTATAATCTTTAAGTGTGACGCCACACCGTTTGGATTGGGAGCAGTTCTAGGGCATAAGATTCAAAACGGAATCATTCGTCCTATTACTTCCTCGTCTCGCATGTTACACGCTGCTGAGAAGAAGTACGTGTAACTGGATACAGAGGCACTGGCAGTGGTTTGCGGTGTCCAGCTTTATCTATTAGTATTTGTAGGGCAATGAGTTTGAGATACAGATTGATAATAAACCGTTGATCCCGCTTTTCGTTAAGGGAAGGGGCATAAATCAACAATACATAACCCGAATGATACGCTGGGTAATTCTAGGTTCTGTCTACAGCTATCAAATACAATACTTTGCTGATTTTCACACTAATGTTATTGACACTCTCAGCAGCTTACGACAGGTTGTTCAACAAGCTGAACAAAGTGAAGCGTCATGTGAGTTTGTTTGACTGTTACAAAACCTAGACACTACACTAATAGTCAGTGACATAGTTAGGAAATTTACAGCTCGCGGTCTTGTCTCATCAAAAGTGAAACGTATGACGCTGTAGAATTGGGGCCACATCATACCACCGAGCGTCAGGTGATTTAGGAGAAGAGCTGTTCAAACCATGATGTCCTGTCTCCCGAAGCAACTTCATAGGATTTTGTGTAATAATCTTGACCGGTTCCCATTCGCGTGGCGTAGCACCTCGTCGGAGTCCATGGTAAATTCCCCGAGGGAGGCCATGTTTGTGAATCGGTTACGTAGGAAGCTAGACCTACTTTTGCAGACCGCCATCAGGCTAGGTGTTGCCAACAACAGCGCATGTATTAGAGTTGGCGCGCATCAGATATACCCCACGAGCACGTATGGAATCTAGAAACTGTGCTTATACGTGCAGAAACTGTGGCTGACATACAAATAGAAAGTGGAGAAACATCGCGCAAGCACAATGATTTCATTTGTCACTGCACCACGGCCGCTCCATACCCTGAGGAGAAGTTGTTTCACAAGAGCGTGAGCAGATGGAGAAAACCCAAAAGGCTGAAACCAATAATCCGATCTCTCTATGAAAACGTTCTCCCAAACCGAGAGAAAGTTAGGTTTTAAAAATGTGTATTCATCTGCCACGTGAGCGGAGGTTACGGCCGCAAGTGTTAACGTTACTCAAGCAACCGCAAACACCCAAGCGATTGATCGAACCGCATTGTCTCATTGGTCGATACTAACCGGTCTTTTATTCCCGTTCTTATTGGCTCGTGTTACCGTTTATGTTTTCCGCTTTCGATTAATGTGTTAGAATACAATACAGGATGTGTCATTCGGTTGTGACTTCTTACTCCGAGTTCGGGAATGCGAGTCCAACTACAAATAGGGAATGCTTGAGCAATACATATCAAGTGGGTGGAGTCCGTCAGACCCAGCAGGTTTGGTGCCGTCAAGGCTGACGAGTAGTTGACGCAGCACTTCAGCACCTCAATCCATAGTGATGAGTTGGTTACACGCGGTACGCATCGAACGTGGAAAGGACACCTGGTCATTTGCTAACACCGAAGCGAAGTGTACCCTTAGTATGGGATCCATGCTCAATGTTCGTGGGTTTGAACCCTCCAACTTTGGTAGGTCACCTACTGTCTTCAGGCGTCGCTTCACATAGGTAAAGATTATTCAAAGTTGCATTTGGTGTACCCGCTCTATGGTTGGATGGCGACTCGCAATCTCCATGCAGACCTCGGTTCTCTTTGAATTACACCTCGGTTATTACAATCATAAGGAATATATCGGAATTCGTGGTTCAGTGTTGCTCCCCCAACCTTGACACCCCATACCCGATTTCCTCCTCGTTTGTACTCATCAGATGGAGATAGCCTGAGCCGAGGTGAACTTTGAGGCCTAATGTTTATCTTCGAGGCGGTTACGATATGCTGATGCGGTAACGGCTACTGCTTTTCATCGCACCACTGCAAATATTCTGTTGTTTCGTAACTACTTTATAGTTTTTGTAAGAGCCTGGTATAAGAAATTTGTCGATATTCTGCATCACTGCCGATCACTTTTGCCATACTCCTGATCAAACTGATGTGGCTCGCTTTGTCCAACTGTGAGAAGTTAGTAGCGGAAACCGAGATCACGATGATGTCCCTTCCTCTTTGATACCTGTCTAATACTCTTCCACATATGCAGCTTGAGGCACAAACCAGTCCAGTTGGCTGGCGACTCGAATCAGAACGCTCAGTATCTCAGTGCTTTATCTATACTCGATTGGCATGCTGGTACTCATTAAGTTTGACATTCGTACACAAATGCGTGTCCACAATACACTTAGCTTGACGGGGACGAGCCACGCAATTAACAAAAATAGAACCATGACTTCTATGACATTTCTAGTTTAAACCGAGTTTGAGTGCAATTTACTCACCCAACTAGAGTTAGAATGGACAGCCGTTACCGCACACAATGTGATGAGACAACAGCACATTTGCAACCCATCATTTTCTCAGCGGACATTCTCAACATTTATCAAATTGAACATTAAGCCTCAGAGTTACCCATGTGTGACATCCAACGTATTAGTTAGTAGTAGTGTTTGTACCTATTTTACTATGACATACTATTACCTAATGTCATGGCAACGTTTTCGGTCTTGGTATGTTAATTGGCGGTTCACACGCGCCTGCGAGGTAGAACGTGAGAGCGAGTCCCATTCAGTCACCCCAGGTTACCTATCGTCTAGCGGCACCCACAATTTCACACAGCATCTCGTTAGCCACGATCGCGGAAACCGTCCGCCACGGTGATTTGTTTAAACATTACAAGGATTAGCATATATTGCGGCAACTACTGTAAAACCATTTTGCTGTTGAAGCTATTGAAACACTCGGAGTGTAAGGCTACTACATTAAACACGACAAGTCCATTTTTTTGACAGCAGAAATACTAACTGTGTTCTTTTCATTAACGTTTTTCGATAACCCAATAGACTACTCAAGGTGGCTTGTAAAGAAGTGCTTCTTAACCCGTATAAAGTTATTGTCCATTTGTCAACCAAATCAATTATTCTGGTAGACGCCGCAAGAATCGAGCAAGCAACGAGAGCAACTGGTGGCGTTCTTTTGTAACGTTTCTGCTTTACTTCTGCTCTCTGCCATTCTCGACCAAGTCAAGAGAAATAACTCACACCACTCTGCATAAAAACGTTCTATTCACAAGTATATGGTAAATTCCAACTAGCTGAGTTTATAAAAACTCACTGGCCTACTCGAACAATCGCCTGATTAACCGCCGTGAGGCAGACGCTTCCCAAATGCAGCTCCGCTTAAGTCTCTAATAACTCTCCCTTCGAATGTACTGCTCGTGCCTATTTTCGGAACTTGGGCTTGAACGTAAGGTTTTACCCTGGGGTTCACTAGTAGCTATCGTGGTTGTCTTCGACCGACTTAGCCTGCATGACCGGTCGTGTGCCGTCGGAGAGACTGGCTGTGTTTTGCTTTGGGGATCAACCTGTAGTCATGGTGGTCGTCTCCGCTTTCGAGTCGGTCTGCATTGTACTTCATCTGTTGCTTGCATCTTATGTTGTGATCTTTGTAGCCGCTCAGCTTCGTATTCCAAACAAAACGTGTCTATCAGGATGTCACATGTAGGGAAGGCAGGTCTGGGTGACTTTGAGTCTTGCCGTGAATCGGTCTCAGCTGATTGGTGTGCCTGACCCATTTCTCCTTACTTACCATTAACTCGTAGATGACCCAACCGTCTCTGTGGATCACTCTTCCTGTCAACCGCCTCCTGGTTCCTCGGAAGTCTCGTGCGTACACCATGTTCCCAAATTTGAAATGATGAACGCTGTCTGTCCGCTTATCCCCATCAAGATAACTGCAATGTTTTTCTTTCTTGCTTGGCACAAGGCGTTTGCTCTGGATACTGGTTTGGTGACTGACTTGAGGCTCAGGGCAGCACTGGTGATTCTGCAACATTCTGGTCCAGGTTGGAGTATTGCTTCGTGACGTCTATTCATCTGCGTAATCTGACGGCCACTGATCTCTACCGTCTCATCCTCAAGTCTGATGGGCACATCTGATTTTGAAGTGGCAGTGTGGCAGAAGGATTACTCTTCCCTGGCTTCCGAATTTGCGACTACCTTTCTAGCAGGATTCGAGCTAAGTAACCTCTGGCATTCTGAAACAATTTCTTGCGATGTTAGCTTCAGTTCCGGTTCCCATTCTACTTGAATCTTTAACGTTTGTAATAGCAATGTGAGCAAATGCTTCTGTGGTTTCTCGAACTGCGAGTGCTGCTGCTACAATAGTGCTTGCAATAGTTTAAAACTTACTGATATCTTTGGGTTTTTCTGACTACTGTCACCACTGTTGCAACGCTTCTTCTTTACTCACGGCCATTCCCAGCTGCGACTAGTGAAATAACTCACACCGCTCTGCATACAAACGTTCTATTTACAATTATCAGATAACGTACAACTAGCTGGGTTTCAAAAACTCACTGGCCTGCTCGATCGATCACCTGATCAACCGCACTGAGACAGAGATTCTTAACTTCTGCTCCGCTTACGTCTCTATTACTGTCAAATCGCAAAATTACATTCACTTTATAAGTGGATCTTATGCAGTTAGTATTGACTAACCTTTCAAAGTGAACACCAAAATAAAACCGTCAGCACGCCCGGACTTACATGCGAAAACCGGGTTTTCCTCGTTTGCCACACACGTAATTTCCTGCCTCCGTCTAAATCTCTTTCGTAACCTACCCTACTGTCAACACTAGTTTGGCTGGACATTGGTTGACAAAAGAAAGCCCCAGCAACGCACTGGAGTGCAATTTTCATTGGTACACTAGTTTATTTGTTTGCAAATTCGTTTCTTTTTGTCGAAATGAGATGTAGCTTTAATAAACGAACAACAAAGTATTCATGAAGGTAATCTACAAAATAATTATCTGGCTTTGGCTCCTTAGTCCAACAAGTCATTTGCTAAACGTTGTATTGAATAAATAAAAACTATGTAAAAAATTTTCTTGACGAATCGAAACGCGGCTCAGTACACTTAGACACATTTTAATGTACACAATTGGTTCATAATAGTTTCAACATGCAGTTACTGGTCGAGCAGATTTAGACTCGTGCAACGACGTTCCTTTAATCGAGTTCTGCCAAATGACACAAGTAACTACGTTATCGTTGCCGGTTAAAAATGGTAATTCATCAGGCGATGAGCGTGGACTGGGTAACATACCAAAGGGGGAAAATAATAAATTTTAAATGTACAGTTGAGGAGATGTGACAAATGCGTCATCAGTAAAGACATGAAAGAAAAAGAAGTAATGCTTTAATTGATGCATACTTGAAACAATCCTTACTTCTCCGACATTAACTGGGAAACTGCGAAGCTTATAGACCTGCTAATTAACCAGTGTGTGCATTGGCGTATAGGAAAGCGGAAGCCTGGTAGTTATTGGCATTGAGAGTTTAAGTGATTCGGGTTAAGACCGTGGTGTCCAACCTACCACTATGACAGTGCTTACATTGGCCAGTGGTATCTGCAGGAGGCAAGTAAAATGAAAGCTGGAAGAATGCGCCGAGGTAGACAAGAGAAGCGCAAATACACTACTCGATCATTTAAATCGACTCACAGGAGCACGACCTTGGAGTGGTGATGCAAGACGATTTTGGCTATTCGGCGCAGTCTCTGAACGTGTACAAAAACGCTAACCAAAACTTTGGTTTCGTACGGAGGGCGTTCGGGCAGTTCGACTCCTCAATCTTCCGTCAAATGCTCAATCGGAATGTGAGGCTACATGTGGAGTACTCGATTCAGACTTGTCAACCTTGGTTAAAACGCGATCTGGTTTTATTGGATATCGCACAGCGAAGGAAAAAGAAACTTTTGAATGGCTTGCTCAACTTACTAAACCGTTTGCGAATGGAAGCTCTAAGAATCTACAACTGAATTTCTCGCCTCCTATGGGGCAGCCACATTCAGGTGTAACAGACCTTAAAAAACTTCGGTCACACATACCGCCGCCTCCTAAAACGTAGCCACACGACAAAATTGAAGGGTCACAAGCTGAAATCGGTCAAGTAATGCAGTAGAGCTGGATTCTCGCTAGAACTCTGTTTCTCTTCGATTTTGGCCCCTTGAAATGCTCTTACAACTATGTCATTTCTGAGCCCACATCACCCGTTTTTAAAGAGCGACTAGAGGATACAATACACCTGCTGCATTATCTGATTTGATGTCCGTTCACTTACTGACAAGAGAATGCAGATATATATTGTGCTCTCCAGCCCAAGCAAAATCGATGTAAACGGATACACATGTGCGTTAACGAACGTACATTGATTATAGTGGATTTACAATTTACACGACGAATACCGCAGTGAGTCTATTGGTGTAAAGCTGAATTTTCTGACCATTTTTCTATGTTTTGTATTTTACCATAATCATCCTGCTGGACCAGTTAAGCTTCAGCAGTTTTACCCATAGCAAATAATTGTTCCACTTAGTTCAACATTTTCGAGTGTACGTTATATGCAATTGGGCACTTTCCAGTAGTTTCAGTCCACGGGTAAAGTTCATCTGTATTGCTCAACTGTTTTATCTAGTTTGAGGAAATTGATGCTCCAGTCACAAAGCACATACAGCAGCGCATAGGATAATATGGATAACAATTGTCTTTTTTAATTGGTTACATATTTATTTAGGAACAGTTTTGCGTATGGTTTAGTGTGCGACGCACACTGGTGGGGTGACTTCTCTTCTGTTATGTGTAAAGCGAACTGTTGCAACCAAAGGGCACGTATGATACATGAATGCGTCGGTATCTAACTTCGTAATTTATTAAGGTTTCCTAATGAAAATTGGATAGCTGTACGCCTTACACCACCTGATCGAAACCAATTCCAATCACGGTTCCTTCATGCACTTTCAAACTCTAAGAAAATACCTAGCTAGTTGCGCACATTCGCACCTGATCATTGAGCTTATCCTGGTGTTTCGGCTTTCCCTAAATTTGCTGTGAGCAACAGACACTATTCTTCTTGCCAGTGAACGGGTCCGACTTAGCCTCATTTTGTTAATGACTTAGTGTAAGTCGTCAGCTATTGAAAACACCGCACATGGTGAACAACTCTGTACAATTCAACGAATACAGCCACGCCCATAGTCTGATCAGTTGCTATCAGATAACTATGTAAGTCATGTAAGTGCCGTGGCCCACACTTGCACTAATCCAACTCACCGATAACTCCCTGCGTCTGTGCCGGTATGCACTCACGAATGCTTCAAATCCCGCAACGCAAGAGGATGGGTTGAGATAAAGCGGAAACAAATGTAGACAGTATGATCAGTGGATGAGCACAGGTGTTCCACAAACATGCAAATGTTTTTGCTGACATGCGGACACACTACAAGTGGCCTGATATGTCGCGTAAGGCTAAAAATGAGACAAATGCATTAGGCTGAGCTCTGTAGACTCTCGGTCATCAAGAAGGGCTGGTGCAACAGAGTAGAGCATGATTTTATCGCAGTTCTACGGTACAATTTCGGAGTGGTTTGTTGGTTCACCATAGACACAGAGCAGCTGCATTGTGGCCTAATGCACTGGTACTAGTGATGATCGTATTGGTCACTCTGTTGGTGGTCACGATGAGAACGGTTTTAGAGACTCACTGTTATAGGATTTATGGTGTGCTATACACTAAATTAGCGGGTCTCTTGCAAAATGAGAGAAGAAGGTGGTCATACAGTAAACGTTGTAAAAGCTTCAAATCGATATCATATTTATTCCTGCGGTATTATTGAGCATGTACATAAAAAGTGTATAGTTCTAACCTGGAAACTCTTTAGTTGACGTTGTTTTACCTAAAGTATAAATTGGGAACATATGGCAAGTCTCACAACAGCGACATTTTCTGGATTCATGGAATGTGCCAACATCGCTTGGATTTTAACTTGGCGTCTCTGGCCTGTTCAGGCATGGCAATGGTTAATTCAGTATCAAAGTAACTCGATGTATGTTGTCAAAGAACACACACTGATAACCAAAATTTTTCCGGGTGGACTATTGGAATGGCAAACCAACGTTGAATTTCGTGATGTAAAATAAAAAGTGGTATATTCTCTGGCGTCGCACACACGGTGGCCTGAATAAAATTGGGATATCACACCAAAGAGGTGTGGGACGTACATAAGCTGTTTCTACAGACTAGAAATCGTCCTCATGCAGTTCAACCGGTTGGTCAAAAAAATAAACACTGTGACCATACAATCCCATACCAGGTACCATGTAGTCTCACCAAACCATTTTACCACATGGTGTGTAGATGTGGCTCAAGGACTTCATGCCTCACAAATTGTCTCCGCCTAACCGTACACTCATGCGTGTTATTGGCCTGACAAGATGCAAGAAAGTGACCAAGGCCATATAACTTGCGACATGGTATGCAGCTGTTTTTCAGTCTACTTCGATCAGGGTTGTTTTCCATTATCGCCTTCTGCTTCTACCTAAATCTTGAAATGTTTCCGATACATAATGATGTATAACAACAGTTTAGATGACTGTACGCATTCAAACGACTGATGTGCATCTATTCCACAACTACACGCAAAGCCTAGTTTATCCTTGTTTACATCAGTTCGTTACAGCATACCTAGTTGGTCTTCTAAACAACGAACTAGTGATATCCTAGCGACGTCAAAATGTTGGGACTCCAGTCTATGTGGGTAGAGTTTGCGAAAACCATTGGGAAGAAAGGGTAATTTATGAAAAACCTTGATATTGATCCTCTTACGAGGTTGAGTAAGCCCAACACTAAGAGCGACATGCAGCGCCGGAAGCTGATGACGCCAAAATGTTCATAGTAAGAAGATTCGACTTACGATGTCCTGTGCAACATGTTATTATTCAACACTAAGTGTAGATATGAGTTCATTATCTAACTTGTTGACTAAAGCTACCAAACTGATATTCGACGCTTCTCCAGTCGTTTAATTATCCACTACCTAAACTTCAGTGACTAGATCGGGCGTAAGTGAAGCGTCCAAGTACTATGAGCATATCAACTGTTCTAGAACCATTTGTATTTTGAGCATTCTTTATGAAGTCCCGCTAAGATTGTAGCAAAATATCTAAAATATTAAGTGTCATCAGTGAAAAAGTTTGAAGATTCAGAGTACTTAAATGGTTGCCTTGGACTCCATTAGCTTAAGAATTTAGAGGCATGTTGTTCAAAACGTTTGAACACAAACAACATGATGGACTTTCTACTGTGATGCCTTAAACGCTGAGTAGGTAATGATTGAAGGTTGGATAGCTGTGAAGAAGCCTAATAGTTCACAGAATGGTCAAGTTTGCAGCGACGTTTTTTTTCGCTAATCTTGACCCATTAGTATGGAGTAAGATGGTGTATTGACAGTAATTACTCCAAAGGGTGTATACAAGAACATGCAAGACACTTCCGCGAATCTCAAAGTTTGCACTTAACGCCTTGTGAATTGCAGTTGATACCGTTTTTAAACGACGCTCACAATAATAGCCCTTAAACCTTGTTGTTTCTGACTAGAGGTCAGATTGTCTTGTAGCTTTCGATTAGAAGTGACTCTCGACACATCAACTTCATCGGTAACTGGGTCATTGCCTAGTGAGCTTTTCCAGCGAACCCGGCATTTCAGCTCGCTTCAGTCCGGATACAGTTCAGTGAATTTTGCATGCAACGCATAGTTCATGCAGTGAGCGGCGTTTGTGAGTTTGCGCTCTGTTGGTTCTCATTGTGCATGTGCCTCTCAATCACCAGTTTTGTGCGGTAAACTAAGTGCACCCAAACTTGTTGCTTATGCTCTCTCCAACGAAGATTTCCAGGAATAGCTTGCATATAAATTTAGCCACCACACAGGCAGTGGTTTGACATCACGCACTCTGTAGTCGTTGTAAAATACAAAATCGTACTTATCTGTACTGTGAGTATTACACGAGCTTGTACTGTGTATGGGACAACTTTCCCTTAGGGCTAGAGTGACAAGTAGAATCTCCCGGGTCCAATCATGAATGGAAGCCAAAACCTTACCTACGGTAGATTTAAACAAATCAGAAATCAAGTGCAATCGGTTTGTCTCACTACAGTACCCATTCACTCGGAAACAGACGAGTCTCCGCCATTTACACGATGAGAAAATGTCACTGCACTTGCTACCGTACGGCAAGGTCACGCAGCACAGATCCCGAGAGAAGAATACAAAAGTTCTTTTTAATGCGTCCAAAACCTTATCCTATTCATTTGCCAATGTGCCACGGGGGGGGGGGGGAATGCACAAACGTCACGACGGGATTCAAATGAAAACAAATACACGTCTATTGTGAAACTTCAGGGGGTAAAAAACCGGTTTTTGATGGTGCAGCGCAAATCCTAATATCTAGCTTGCGTAATGTGTCTCGGGTCGAATGTGAGATGAAAGGACATCAAGTGCCTATGTGTCCTTCTGGCTTGTAGCACAGAGTGAGAGTGTACTATCGTCACAGTGTGTCTGGGATAAAAACAAATGTGTGTCGAATGTGGAATTACATGGAGCAATACAGACAGCTGGCGAGATTATACCAAGCGAAATCCAGATAGCCATCTAGTAAATCAGCATGGCAATTTTTCCACCTACATTCTTTAAGCACCCAATTAAATTATTCTCTTTGTATAACAGCCGTATACTGATATAAAAATGGCCTTTTCATTGAATACATGAAAAGTCCTATTTCAGTTAAGGCATAGATGACCACTTGTCCATCGCAAAAACGCGAACTATGCGAAAAAGCATGGCAGCGATCTGCTGCGTACGATCATCCACGAAGTTTTTCGGACTTCCTATAGAGTCTTTTGCCACATGACCGTGCCAGAATGAACCACAAACACTTAATGAATTAATAATCAGAAGGTAGACATCATATTTTGCATCAGTATGGCTTTCTTCCTTACAATGGCTTAGCAACAAATAAGAACACGTTTCTCAATTCTGCGGGCAGTTTGGGTACAAGTTAGGATCATTAGTTTGCTCTCCTATCGTTCATCCACCTGCTGAAATATTGTCATTTGATTTTTACCAGAACAGCCCACCTTGGCGTTATCAGTTAAGGTGCGCGAAGCGTCATTTATGGCAAATGCAACTAGTTATCTATCGCTGTACTTTAGCCGAAGGAAATTCTCGTGCTGACGAGAAACAGCACAAGCGTCATCCTCTACCTCCTATGAATACTTGTCAACAACCTACCGCAATCTCTACCAGAATAGAATAAATTTCTATGCATCTCGACAGCATTTTTTGCAATACGTAAGCCTGATGTCTCTGGCGTAAACGCCACGTTGATGCACTTAAAGCTCAAAAACGTGGAGCAACCAGACTCGTTAGTGAGTTGTTTGAACGCCCGTACCAACGCAGTTTGCAAGTCCTGGGATTGTACAGTCGTGTATATCGACACCAGCGAGGAGATGTCATCATGATCCACTTAAAACCGACAAACCTAAATCACGCTTGTCGCAACCTGTTTCACGTGAGCCAAGAAAGCAAACTGACAGACCGCCAGCCCAAGCTGGCCATGAATTACATTGGACTTAATTACCGGCAAAATATTTTCTCATTTTCCGTGTTTCTGGATTATGGCAAAAATGTTTTCCGTCCGGCTGCGTCACCTGTGGAATGCTCTTCCAGTATCGGTCGTTTCCGCACCATCGATATGCATTTGTAAAAGACCTTTGGATGACTCACTTACTCGTCTACACTTTGTTACCAATTACTATATCTCCCTCCCACTCCTGGGATATATATTGCATTTATTTGCTGTTTCATGTTTGTCCTGTTAAACTACACAGATCGCTGGACTACAGCGAAACAAACGATAAGTCCCACTTTTAAATGTAAAAAACCCACCGCCTTTTATTTTTTGATAACCCTGCAAAACCAAAGCATTGCTGCTTAACCCGTGGAAATTCATTGTTCATTAACTATGATGGACGTTATTTTTCGAGGTGAGCACCTTGCCCACACAGATCTGAGGTCAGTGGTTATGAGCTAACATATTTATACTTGTTCCGGACCATCCCGCAGGTACCCCTTCAGCCCATGACGGACCCCATTACGCTGTGCAACGTGGACGGCGTGTAGCAATCAGAGATATCCCTTAGTCAGTTGTTTTCGCAAAGATAGAGCTAGGTGACATTCACAACGGATAATGCCACGGACGCAACCTGGATAATCGGTCTTAAGCAGCGCATTCTTTCCGGAATGCAGTACCCTCGGCTTTACAGTACCTCACGACGAATAACTCTGCTTAATTGATGGTGGAGCTCAGGTATTCAGAAACAAATTCGTTAGCTGACCATTAGGTATTGGTTGTAAAACTAACCGCTACAAAATAAGAGTTCGCTGTCTCATTTTGTTTGACATTCTCCATAAAGTCTAGCAGTGTATTACATTCGGATCCATCGAACTTATACGTTGTTCAGCCTTTCTTATTAAACACGAATAATGCACCTTTTTACCTAATGAGACGGTTGAATTCGCAATTATAAAATGTATGGATGATTACTAGAGCCCAACTACCAGCACGGAGTATGTGAAAAACACCAAAATCCAAAGCCTTTCGGTGCTTCAAGCAAATTACGCCCATGAACCAAGGGATAACCTGGTGGTATCGTGCCTCCAACGCAATTTAACACATCGCGCAGCAAAGCACCGAACTATCGCCGATCCTGCAATGGCTGCTGCAAGTAGGTACGCATATTCCTTTGAAAGTAAATTTTGATGCGAGAAGCATGAGTGGAACAAGTTATCACCTTATACGTCTAAAATAAGCAAACCATAAGTGTGTGCAAGCATAATAAAGTTTACAGAACAAACCCGTGCCAGAATATTTCACAAGAGGAGGAATTTAATTACTATCAAGGTTGATTTCAAGCGTATCATTATCAAACTTGATTAAACACATCTTTAGAGGGAAATGAGAGTACAGCACTTTCAATCCGATGATAAAGCTACTCCCTGTAATATTGTTAGTCATCACACTGACATAGAAGCCAAAGCAAAACCTGCAGTGGATTTCGACTCGTCCCGGTTCGAGTGTAGTTCCAAAGTTTTAATTTCAGATATGTCTACAACCGACCTCGAATTTAGCTTTGGAAAGCCTTGCAAATAGAATGGGCATAGGCTTCATCAGATGAACGTAAAAATAATCTGGGCATTGTAATAGCAGACGTTAACGCTTCAGCAACCGCAAAAAGCAACGCAGCACCTCCTAGTACGCAGTGGTAGTTAAGGTGCCTCTCACTAATTACCGGCAAGCTGACAACGCCGATCAACTCAGGATTCCTAAACAAGAAATCGCGTCTGAACAACAATGTAAACTGAGGGTAACTCAGAAGCAAAACAAAGCTACAAAATCACTTAACTGTAACGCTGCGCTTTACTAGAGCGGTCGGGTGACCGATAGGAATCAGGACAGTAAGCCCGTACAAATGAGATGCTCTACGAGGACTACGCAGTATACCAGCTGCAAAATTATTTCCTCTAATGTCAGACATCAACCTCGGATTAACAATAAAACACTTCCTTACTTCCCTTCTGGAAACTTGGGGCAGCCCCTTAACCAGTACTTTACAAGTGTTGGCTGATCTCCAATCTATCACCCTGTTAATCTACTACTCCCAGATACTACACACACAAACCTTGTAAATACAAGTACGTTCCCACTGTAACTTGTTGAGTATTGTAGAGCTAGAGTGTGTCACCAAACTAAACATGCTAACATAATTAATTTAGCCAAAGCATAGAAGATGCGCCCGCCATGGGTGAAAGACCTAACGTCACTCCAAATACAGACCATGGCCCAACCAAAACATGTCAGTTATTGCAAACCCAGGACGAGCTCCGTTTCCAGGTGACAACAATAAATAACACCATACCACTTTATGTCACCCTGCGGATCGCTAGGTATGTGGGATTCACCACCATACCCGAGAGATCCCTCTCCGCGCAGGGACTAAGCCAGGTGGATGAAAACTCCATCAAAATACATCAGCTCCATCAAGACAATACGAATGTGCTCCCAAATTCGTCAGTTGCGCTTACATTTCTTCACGTCGATTGCACCCAAACACAGGGTTTTCTCTTAAACCTTATATCCCATCCTGCACCACAGCTTGCTTTTTGCCACGTGATAGTCCCAGAGGAATAGAGGGTGGCTCAAGCAATATATTATGTAAGCACCTGGGTTATGGCTTTATGTTGGTACATTCAAACTGGTACTCATTAATGCCCGTTCTCTGGTACATAAGAGGCGTTTGCTCCGTTGCTTTCTCGCCCTTCATCTACCCCATATCCTTCTTATTACCGAATCGTGGTGCACAAGTGGGACGACGGAGAATCTTATTGCCATTCAAGGTTATTATTTCTTTCGAAAATATCGATGTCATAGTAGAGGAGGTGTTTGTATTATTTATTATAATAACAATCCAATCACACAACGTGTAGTTCAAACCTGACCCTCCAATTAGTCATTTACCGTTGTGTCAAAAGCGTTGCCCACCGTGACCCGCTAGCCAAAGGGGTGGAGGTTTCGGCTACTATTCCAACGGTCGCGGGATCGAGGCCTGCTGTCCCCACCTGATGAGATGAAATTACATCGAAACGCGTCGTGGTTGTGCAGTGTTTTCGGGTGGGCAACACCCAATTTCCATCCAACAACTTATATGTTTCGCAACGCAGTGACGAGTAATTCTCATCCCTCGGTGCGTTCAGTTAGATGACAGTATTCTTGGGTAATAATACAATGTTGGTCGGTTGTTTTTATTTACCGCCTAACTCTAGTGCCCTTGAAAACGGAGTGCTTCAGAGTGCGACGAGGTATGCAACTACATCTCCTTTTCGCTCTAAGGTATGTGGAGGGGATTCAATTTACCAAACTTTTCATAGATTGAGTGCAAAAAGACAGAAAAGCAAGCTAATATATAATTGCCCGCTTGAGGGAGGCAAGACACATCTCCCACACGGTTGCATACTACCCTCTAAGTCATCTTCACCGCTGGACCAATAGTTGCTGTCATTGACGTACTGGATTGTATACACAGTAGTGACCATAATATTGTTAGTTCTAAAATAAACATTACAAATACACCTAAAGCCCCGTTTAGACATGTTTGTAATTTTGGTAGAATAAACTGTGCTAACTGCTACCCTTTTGCATACTTGTGACCGCGTTGATTTCTTTCTGTCTTCTAATCAAAAGGTGTCATTTCAAGGATTAGATCGGAACATAAATCGATACACCAAAATACTGCCACCTACTCTAACTTGCAAACAAAATAAATCACAGCCGCAGGGATAACAGCACGAATGTATGATTAGATTTCTTTCCAAACAGTTTCAACAGCTCTGTTCAGACTTCACAGAAAGTTACAAAAAGTAAAACCTAAGAATTATTCGTTTCAGCTAAGAAGATATTGAAATCATGAAAAGTTCTAATCCAGTATTTGGAATAAACGGATTACTAAAAAGTGGGGCCCGCATATGACCAAAACCACCGCTAGAACTGATTACGCCTGACGGTGTCCGTATCGGTACTCCCGTAGTTGTAGCTGACGCTTTTAACAATCATTTAGTCGGGTCTTTTAATACTGTGGACCATATACGTTAGGATCATCTCACGCAGTACTATGGGCTAGTTACTTCTAACCTAGCTTTCGACAATAGTTCAAACAAACTTCAAAGTAAAGCTCTGAAGGCGACATTTCATCCAGGTCCAGATGGAATCGCTCCAGTATGTTTAAAATCCGGTGGGAGTGATGTCCCCTGCTTACTACTGAATTTGTTTAATACATCTATCAGTGGAGCCTGACGGTAGTTGCACCATGCCACAAAACCTGGCCTGGATTTGCCGTTAAAAACTATCAACTCATAAACCCCACTGCTATTTCCAAAACCATGAAGCGCCTAGATAAATATGAAATCGCTAAATTCCTAACGGCAAACGACTTCTGTCACATTGGCAGTACGGATTTCTTCAACCGCGTTAGTAATCGCTTGCCAGCAAGATTTATTTGAGCGCTTAATGGAATCGACAGACTCTGGGAAGACCAGTATAGTATTTTACTTCGCCATTCAAATTGCATTTGACGTTCACACAGAACTCTTATCCACAAACTTCTTCTTTGTGGATTAGCAGCCTCTCAACTATCCTGGTTAGAAGAATGCCGCACTGGTCGAAAGCAGACAATCACGATGGATGAGTGTCTGTAAGAAGCAATGTATTAGAGTGGCGTGTTAAAAGGTAAAGTCCACGGCCCTCTTCATTTGTTGGATATAAGTTACTGATCTTTTCAGTGCAATAAAGCATGGTAGACCCAATTTGAATAAAACCGTGTGCATAGGTGCGCCACTTAGTCATAGCGTTTACGCGTTGTTACTCTTTTGTTGCATCTGTTAATCGGAGTACATCAATAAGTATGACTTGGGATCTTATGTCGTTACAACTTATAATATCTTGTGCAATTTCGTTCAATAAACCGACTTGTCCTTCCTGGCCGAAGAGCTGCCCGATGTTGTTTGGATGGTGTTTGTCACAAAATTTACCATGCCAGTGGCAAATGCGTTAGAAAGGAAGGTCTTCCACCCGAAGCAAGTGAACTCGTTCCTAAGGTGTCTTACCAGAAAATGCACAGTCATAAAGGATTCATCCTGGCGCCCTTACAAAGTCTGATCAAGTA
This sequence comes from Dicrocoelium dendriticum, assembly GCA_944474145.2. NCBI lineage: Eukaryota > Metazoa > Platyhelminthes > Trematoda > Plagiorchiida > Dicrocoeliidae > Dicrocoelium > Dicrocoelium dendriticum. Next base: position 63,225,174 of record OX104071.1, on the reverse strand, counting down.
AACTGACCTGCGGTGCTTGCACAACGCAACGAAAAACCTGCGTCAAGTTGGTCCGCGAAGACAAAATCCTGCATCAACGGAAATACGCGACGAAATTCAGTACAAATCCCAAGTTGCTGTATAGACAATTCTGGGTCGGGCCCTCTTCTTTGGATCGCGGGCTGGGGCCAGCCCAATTTTGGCCTCCTTGGGAGATGGAGGATGGCAGTAGCCATCCTGGTGCCCCACGCTGCCACAACCTTGACAACGACGCTGGTGGAACTTGCAGTCGCGACTGAAATGCCAGGCACCACAGAATCGGCACACGTAGGGTGAGGACTTCGCTCGGTCACACTGGGTGTGGCGCAAGGACGATTGCGCCCTCGATGCTGTGACTGCCTAGACCATACCATGTGCTGCGATGTTCTGGATAATTGCAGAATCGTGCTTCAGGTTGAGCAGCGTTTGACACTTCTCGGCCAGGTTCTGGAGTGTGACTGAGCTATCCTGTTGTAGCTTGGACAGGAGGTGCGTCCGGATATCGGCATCGTGTGGAGACTGGGGGGCAGACACAAAAATTGGGCATTTGTATTGGTCCTCGGTAAGCCAGCCAAGTTAAAAACATTGGCATTCACGGTTGACCACGCCGGCGTACGTGATGAAGTCGTCGGCATCACGCTTGACCAACTGCAGACGTCGATAACGAGCATTGAACAGAGGGTACTGCTCGCCAAAAATCTGGGAAGCGTTCGGACCGTCTCATCAAAGGTAACCTCGCGTAGGTTCCTCGGCAATATGAAATTAGTGTAACGCTGGTGTTCGAGCGTATCAAGTTTGAGAAGAAGCAGCCGAAACTTCCACGCGTCGTGCTGTCAAGCCAAGTCAACGGTGAATACGTCTTCGTACCGCTTATACCAATATTCGAACGTTACCCCGGCCTTGGCGTCGTACAGCGATTCGCTGATACCGCTAACCACATGGTCCACTGACTGAGAATTAGCGCTTAGACCTGCATGAAAGGAACAACTGGAGAGGTTTTCGGTTAAGACGGACACCAATTTAATTCGTTGCTGCAGAAACAGTTTTAAATCGGCGCATTCGTCAGTCATGGTTCGTAAACGCTGTCCTCACTGTTATAATTGAGGGAACGCCTCTGTTATGATTGAGTTGATGCCTTATAAGGTTTTCACTGGCACAGTTGGAGCACGCCTACGGTAACGGCTTGGAACGCTAGCCAGTCGAACGGATTTGCGCTGACCTGACGGCGTTAGCTTAGCCGGGGTACTCGCTGGTGAGACGAAAATTGAGAGCGCGTGAGAACGATCCTAGCCACACGTAATCGGGTGGACGCTGAACCCTTGGAACGGACGCACACGAGAGGGGTTACGGTAGATGCGTGCTAGTGCCTTAGCCGCGAACGCTGCCCGATTATCAATGCACACAAAAGCACGTGACCGACCGAGTCCCAACTGAGGCGAAGAGGAAGAAGACAAGTGGTCCTCTGAAGGCTCGTTTATGACCAACCAAGGGCGAATCACAGCCAGTGCTATGGGTCATTAAGTTAGTGAAAATTTCTACTACGACGGGGTGGTAGTTTGTAGAAGAAAGATATCAGCAGGTGCGCAGTTGGGTCGCGTCTCGGAGAGGCTGAACGCTGCTGCTTTGTGGGGAGGAATTGGACCTCGATTTCCACAGCCATTATTCCGGGGTTTCTGTCGTGCTCTTGCGGGGATTTTTAACGGACCCGCAACATTCCCCTTTATCGATCTGGTGGCCCACAGCAATTTCTTCTGTCCTTTGTGCTCCAGTTATTTTTCTTTTAAGTTAGTCCAGTGGCTTGTCTTATGATCCAGAATGATTCGCGTGCAAGTGGCGAGACAGTTTTGAAGGTACGATGATCTAATTAAAGATCTGGTTGCTGTAAACTATGCAGAGCGTGCTTGGTGTGTGAGAATCACCTGTCCCGCTAAAGCTATATTTCAAGTAGGACTGATGGCATTGTGTGGTAAATTTTTCCTTCTTCGATGTTAAACGTTCTTGCTTCTTTTTCTGAGCCTTTATTTTTACCCAGGAAGAATTTCTAACAATGCCTGTTTCCTACTGCCTTTTATTAATTCGTGCGTTAAATTTGAGTGCTTATTTGACCAAGGTGTAACCTGGGAAATAAAGCAAGTTTAGATGGGAAGTGTGAATGAGAAATTGTCAAAAGGGAAACCATATACACATATGGCAAGCATGGAAAAACGTATAAATGTACCAGTGAACCGACAGAAGAGCGATACACATCTTTTCCTTATGCAACCTGCAACGTCACTGCCGCTCCTAGCTGCTCAGCTCCCGGGTAAACTCTCGCCCATGGAAAGTCGCACAATCCAGAGAAAACAACACCAAAGTAAATAAAATGGAAATACTTTACTTTTTCTTGGGCAGCCCGGTAACATTTGCTCCCCAGACCAGCACAGATCCGTAGACCGACCGTTGTTCACCACGGAATAAAATAAACTAAAGTCGTTACAACATCCTCTGTAGAACCTCCGCGTCGTGTCGCATTTATATTAAGATGCGCATACCAGAGAAAAGTGAACATAAAACATTGGATCCCCTTCAGATACTTGATCAAAGCAGAAAGAAAACATAGATTGCGATATGTCCACATTTTGATTGTTCTCCTCAGTCGCATACACAATACAAGCAGAAACACATACACAAATATATGGGTGGGAACAAATTGACACACCAATCAAAACGTCAAAACTAAGACCAAGGCAATCTGATTGATTGCCTCAAGAGTTTCTGTGAACATAGCGCAGGCTGATAGGCACTAATTAGCAACGCTTCACTGATTGCCAAAATTATAGGGTTCCGGTTACGTAATAAAATTTTTAATGCAGCCTTCGAGTCCACATCGTGAACAGTTGTCACCAGGTGCTTGGTAATAGATGATGACGGAAGCCGGTTCATTCTGAGAGGCGCTCCATTATTGTTGCTTCATCATCTGCTCCACCCACTTTGGCAAGTTTTCAGCCACCCTTTGAGTCAACTGACGGTTAGTGCTGCCTACGTAAACGTTACTGTAACTGCAAATGAACTGCCAAACCACATGAGATGGCGAACTAGTTGAAGACTAGCTCTGACGGTCATGAAGTACAAGTTTCCGAGTAGTGTGCATGAGGCGCAACTGGGCCGTCTTGTACGGTTTCACAAATGACCGTATTACTTTAACTGGACTTTTGTTTAAATCTGCATATATTATTGTTCCTGATTATTTTAATTTCTTAACAACCTTAATCCTGCCAATTACTTTCATACCTGTTTTGGTTCCATTGTAAGAAGCCTGGACAAATTGATTATTTTTGCGACCCTGTTGTACACATTGATCAGACAACATAGTTGAACTGCACCTCGAATCGTCAAGGAATATACCATTCGTATATTTTATTTGTTTACGTGCGCGTTAGGGCGCACCTGAGCTTGTATCCGATGTCTTTTACCACATGGTCTGCCTTGAAGGGCAGAAACAGATAAACGGCTTTTTCGCTGCCGTTTGTACCGACAGTTTCTTTTTGGAGAGTCTGCTGTGCAGTTGGATGGATTTTTCAGGATAACCATTTGACATCAAAGTCCTATGCAGAAATATCTCTTCGGCTTCCCGCATATCTGGACTACAAAATTGTCTGACCCTGTAGAACAGCGTTTTCACTAGGCCGCATTTGTATGCAACCGGGGCAAAACTGGAAAGGTGATGGTACTGCCAACTTCAGGTTGCCTTGCGATAAACAGTGCGTTGCGATGTACCTCCGTCCCGCCTCTTAATGAGGAAATCAAAAAATCCCAGGGAATCGTGTTTCTTCATCTCGTAGGAGACCGGTAAGTTGGAGTGAATTGAATTTAGAGTGGTTACCAGGCGATTAAAATGTTTCTGTTGATGAACACCAAAATGTCATCCACATACCTTATGTATAACCTTGCTTCACCGATATTGACAGCGACTCGCCGTTCGATCAAGCCAAGAAAGAAATCTGCCAAGACCGATCCCAGAGGGCTGCCTATGGGGAACTCGTCGATCTTCTTGTATACTGTCCCTCAAACTCAAAACATACATTTTCTGTACACAGTAGAATCATATCTCGCAAATAGTCTACAGGGAGACGCACATGCTTGTTTTCACTCAGGATGAAATGATACAAATCATCAGCTGTTTCTTGAAGTGGTACGTTTGTGAATAGAGATTCTACGTCAATAGAGTACATTAATTCCGAACCCAGGGAGAACTGTTCTAGCGTCTCCGCTGTTTCAAATGAGGCTTTCAGATAGTGCGTAGTCAAGAGTTTAGGCACGGGATCTAAGAGTTTCGATAGCCTGTGCCATGTGCACAGAAACTCGTGAGGTAATCAAGCAGATTGTCTTGGTCTTGATTTTGACGTTTTGATTGGGGTGTCAATTTGTTCCCATATATATATTTGTGCATGTGTTTCTGCTTGTATTGTGTATGCGACTGAGGAGAACAATCGAATTGTTGATATATCGAAAACTTAGTCTTCTTTCTGCTTTGATCAAACCTGAGATAATTAATAATACCTTCATCACTTTGAGAGTGTTGTACCGTCAAGTTGACCGCAAGCGAGAATAAATCCGAATAATAAATAACCGGATATATTTCACAACTACTAAGCAGGTGTCAGTTAGTTAGAATGCTCCCCAGTTATACGTTTGAGGTTAACTTTTCATTAGCTGTGAAACCAGCGAACATTTGCTGTGCGGAACACTTATTTCGTAAGTAGGGAGACTTGTCACAGGAAGATCATAACAGTTTGGAAGTACATGGTTTCACTGATATATAGCACTAGTAGTTAAATCTTTCCACTCTGTGTTTTCGCTGGAAAAAAGAAACAAGTGGGACGTTGCAGCCTACCCACCATGCTGACAGCTTACATGGTTCCTTAGTTCAACCATGAAACCGAAAGCACTCCATGCCTGGTGGTGTGGTTGGTCGCAATGGCCAATAGCACTCACTCTATCCACAGATGAGGTTGAATATTTTTATTGTTCAACCCATAGCAGACATCCCTTCGTGGACACATGTGTGATCCGACTCACAGCGGTATCAAAGCCCAAGTGAAAACCTGTGATTTGCGAAGTTAACCGGCAGCAAATCATGCCGATGGCTCATTCAAGCACCTCTTAGTGCATAAAGTTCCAAGCTAGATATTTGCAATACAAGACTAGTGCAGACATTCTGATGCCGTTGAACAATTCTGATGCGCATGATGTTAGGTGGCTGCGCTACTAACGGTCTATGTGTAAAGGAAGTCTATGTCTCTACGTAGCCATGTGTCACAGCTCTGCTCCGATTCGATTCAGAGGCCACTTTGTGAAGAATCCAGTGATAAATTCCCAAGCCTACTATACTAACCAGTTACATGTGGAGAAAAGTATAGGCCTGGGAAATTCATGTATTATCGTGATGTAAAAATCAGAAGGAATTAGTAGAGCAAATTCATGCTATTCAGATTTGGAAAAGGAGAACATCCGCGGAATTTTTAGTAGCTGTCGAATGTATGTGCAGCCTAGATGGACATTCAAATTTTCATCTGTACTCGGAGTACATGATATTTACACCCTTTTTGTCAGCATCAGTAGTCAACTGAAAGGAATTGTTTGCGGGAAATTTTATTTACTTCATTAATATTTTTTCCTTGGTATCATCGTTAGGTCGCACGGATTGATATGCTTCAGTGACGATCCAAATACGGCTGATCATTACGGTGAACAGGTTATAACAGCCGTAGTAAGCTTGCGTCTATTTAGACAGCAGAGTTTAATAAGGGTGATGACACAGCTAGTTAATAACTTGGACGGCCCACATTTGTATTACTCCATAACGCTGCATAACTGTTTATCATCATCAGGGTTATCCTCCTCATCATAATCGTCATCAGCATCCTCATCACAATCATCGTCCTCATCATCATCATTATCAACAACAACAACAACAGCAGTGCGTCATCTAGCTACACTGATGGTTCACTGTTTAAGATACGAAGGAAAAGAAGTAAAGAAAGGGGATATACCTGAAAACCTTAATGCTTTAAGCAAGCATTCATGGTCAATGGTACTAAATCTTAGCAACATGCCGTCACCTATAGTAGGTTATCGTGCAAAAGATATGGCGACATCAGCAAAACAGCCTTCTTGCGTCTTTCACTGCTCCGCGTCATATGCAGTCATTACTCCGCAGATAACTAAGCGCCACACATAATTTAAACAGCCAGTCCGACTAGCAGACAGCAGCAGACGCTCCACTGGTGTCGATTACCAGCCGCGTCTTATAACGTCTCAAGCCAAACACAAAGTGAGTCAAGTGGACCCCAGCTGGAACGTAAGGCGGACTGATGGCACCAAGTTCGGTAGTCAGTGACTTCAGTTACCTCTGCCAAGTTAATTTTTGCCTACCTCGGAGCTTGTGCCAATCTAAATCTGGCATAGAAAACAAGCCCCATCTCAGTAAGCGGTGACAAGGTATCAGCAATACGTGCCCAAGTCAACGCAAGTTATTCAGTGCTATCTGTTGTTTCAAAGAACTGGCATGATTATAACTGCCTGGTACTCAATTACGAACATCGTCGTTGCTGACATGCTAATGCTACCCGATAGCACCAATGCTTCGCAGGCAACCATGAGCAAACACGTGATGGCACCTCAAACCCCCAGATCCAAAGGGCCAATTCTCACTTCCATAGAATAGGACGGCTCACACTGTGGCCCTGTAAACACTGCCTTTCAGACGGATGGAAACCCCTTTCTGTCACCAAAGATGTCGCAGATTCACTCAGGTATTGCTCTCTTTTGCAATACACGAACACAATTCATTTTTGATGTGCCCATCGTTGCCGTTGCAGTTGCCAAGGTAACTGGATCAATCAGCTACCTCGCGTTGCTACCTATCTAGAGTCAAAGCGTCATCAAATCGCTGGTGGTTCTGTATAGACACTTTGCACTCTGAAGGTACGAAGCACATACCAAATAATGGGACCACTAGAGAGGTTAACCAAAGTGGATTGCACGGACGCAAGTTTGTTAGACAGCAAGACGATACCATCCGTTTAAGCAAGTTCAACTAGCTTTACATCAGGTCTCATCATAAAGTGTGCATTGTGAGACTCCACAACCAAACACTTCCTGATGGAGTTCCCTACGATGTTGAACAAATATGGGGAAATTGGGCAACCCTGAGGAACGCAACTTGTTGTCGGAAATATATCCGACAGGTCCCCGTAGACTCTGATGTGACCTGTGGTTTTCGAGTAGAGAACACGTAACATGCTCACATATTTCCTGGGAGCAAGTTTGCACGTTTTCAAACAGAATATATTTATCGGCTGAAGTGAACACATACCTGAAATTGAGGAACACAGCTATTGTTGGTGCGCGGTATGCGTGACGCTGTTTGAGCACTTGCCGCATAGTGAATATATGGTCTCTGTTGACAAGTGTTATGATTTTGATTCTTTGTCCAGCCGCAGTACCGTAGAGCAATGACGTGCCAAAACGAAACTCAATTAATCAATGCTCCTAATCGTGTGGATGTCGACCTGATGGGATGTGGTTGTGGCGACTTATATTCTGAGCGCACTTGGTGGTCAAATATTGCACGTTGCTATTATTAAAATGAATTGCATCAACTCCTTTTTACCAATCTGTAACGGTGGGCACAGTGTCAGTGAACTCGATTTTAATAACGGCACTAGATCCAAGCATTAATCACTTATATCATTGGTATCAGAATCTGGTGTGAGAAACTGGATTCATGATAAGTTCGTAAGGCACGAGTTGTAGTATGATAGCATTTTGATGTAGGATTTTGCTAGAATATGCAGACACAGTATAATTGCGATAGAATAGAAACTTCTCGAAGAACTCACCCATATATGCTTAGCAAAAAAGCTAGACCACGATTTGTGTACGGTTTTCTATGATTCTTACATTCGATTATCTTAAGTTTCGTTTGGGTTTGCTGTTCCACCAGACATGCATGATTCTTCATATTAATAGATGGTTCCGTCGTTCTCTTCTGTTACGGGAACGTCAAGTAACCTGCCAAAATGGGCCATAAACTCCGATGCGTGGGCTGCGTCACGTAGAGTTCAATTCATGCCCACAACGTAGCAGGATCCAGCAAGACCGAGTCGAGGCGCAACTAGGCTTAAGTGCACAATGTTAATTATTAAACCAAGCGCACTACGTAGGGATTCATTTAACGTACAAAAAGAAACATTGTGCCAACCGTAATTCGGCCTTTGCGGGCTGTATAAACTCCCAGTGCTCCGCGTCGCCTGCTTTTCTGCTTGTGTACTGGCTGTGATTCACTTGGTCACATGCTCGTATGCGTCCTTTTAGCCGGTTACTGCGTGGGCTTCTAAGTCTCTCGCCTCTAGTCCCCTGGTCGAGTACGCGAGGTATCCGAATACGTACGTGAATAGGGACCGTGTTCAGGTTATGCGTTATTTTCGACTAAGCTAACCCGACCAGGACTGCACAGATACATTATAGCTTCCCAACGGCCCGCATTTAGACTAACTTTGATTGAGTCTCTTCTCAGTCCGTTTGGGAGTTCTGTGCAACAGGACATCAACGATACGCGCCACTGTCAGTTGACATCTTGCACCAAGAGCTCACTAAACACATGCGCGACTGTTGAATATATAAGCACAACTCTGGTCCGAGGACAAGATTGCTTCAGCACAGCTTACTGCAAGTCACTTCGTCTACAAGGACATTTCGAAATGGCTGCAAGATTAACTAGTTCGAATATATAGAACACAAATCATAATAGCTGGCGAACGGGCAGGATAGTCTATCGGAGGTTGCGTGACTTATGATAACCGGTGAGAAAAGTTTAAACCATCAAGTACAAGTTTGGGTGTGGTGACCCGGTGGAAGAAGACCATAACGTGATGGATAATGTAGATTTCCCTATTTACGATCAATTCAAAAAGAGTGAAATTGGTGGTCTGAGTTTTCAGTACGAGATCGTTTTGCAAAGCAAAATTGCCATGTCCTTAACTCATTCCAACTCAGGTTGCAGATTCTTTGCTGCTGGTTCTGCATCAGCGAGTGAGATGGCACTTAGCTCAGTGGTTTTAATCACAGACTAGTAACAGTCAAGTAGCGGGTTCGAGGCACTCATGGGTTAGATAGAAAGGGCATTGCTGACGATTCCCGAAAGGATGAAACGGCCGCACAGTGGTTTTATTAGCGTATGATACTTAGCCGATTGACCTTGATGTGATGCATTTTCACTTATACTATTCAAATTCCCCACAAGTCCTTTGAACTGATTCTCATTGTCATAATTTCGGCAGTTCAACCCACACAGCCACCTTACTTCTCTACGATGCTTAGTCTCTTCTCTAAGTATTTCTCCTCAAGCCAGGCGGTCGCGCTCATGTATCACGACGCAACCAATTTTTAACAATTCAACAACTGAGACACAGGGAGTGCAGTAATATTGCTTATTGATGATAGGCAGTCCACTGTTACCTAACACCACGTTTTTGCTTAGACTAGTTGAAATCTACTTCAGCAATTGTGAGCCGCTGAGTATTCGATTGCAGCAAGTCTTAGTGAACAGCTGTTGGAACTAGTAAAGCTTATCAATTATGATGTGTTTATATATTTGACAAAACATATGCACTGGATTCATTTAGCACTGATAGGAGTTTTATGCTAATTGAAGTCCTTGTGATTACGACCTCTTTCTTTTAACGGACCAAATCATTTATGTCATACATCCAGAAAGAAAGGAGGAAAACTACAGAGTTATTCAACCACTGCGAATATGTGCAAGTATAACAAAACTGAGTTCTCAATGTGCGCCGTTTTCGTCCAAGCAAAACTTTCTATGTATACGATTGCACAGCTTGTCAGTCCATTTTTATTGACTGCGTATCAAACGTGACAAGCGGAGTTATCAGCCGCAAGTCAATAACTTGGGCTTTAGCTTGTCAATCTAGTCCTAAGGTAACGATGGAAAAAATACACAGGAACATACGATGCTTCGTGGCAATCCGTTCAAGCTTTCGTGTTTATGAGCGGAGTTCGACATCCAAACAGCTAAAAGTCTCGTCAACTCCAGTTCATCAATAAGAGATAGCGACATCCATCTAGCGGAATTCTGAAAGAGTACCACCCGATGTCATCCATCTGTTCAGCTTTTACCTTACAGATAAACCTACGTAGACCAAAGGTAACACGATAATATCATTGTGTTATCGATACCGAAACAAGTATGTACAATAGAAAGCTATAACCAGATCTTAATCAAGTTTAAGCATGATGCCGTTCTATGTTGTTCTTCTAAGTCGCACCTCTTCTCTGGAACGTGAACTCATTTCCTTCGGTTTGATAAGAACCACCGTAATGCACCGAGTTTGGTGGCGTATATTTGCTGACAGGCGTAGAAGGCCAACGGCGGTGAAGTTGAGGCACATAGGTACCCTCATCAATTGATCAGTCTAACCGCCGTGCGGTCGAATTATCTTTGGCCTAATACACAGAAAGTAGTTAGTGTCACAATTCTCAGCACACACGCGTTTGCATGCGCTCATCTATGCAGATCCCCTAGTGCCATTTATAGCATACCATTTTCCGGATTTGGTTTTTGCGGGTCACCATTTACCACCACATAGCAGTTTTGCACCCGTCTTACAGAAACATGTGTACAAGTTTCCGAATACCGAGCCACACAACAACGTTTACCGTCTCAAAATAACGCCAACCCTTAGGTCTATACAATGTGTCATCAACCACACCGGTCGTCTGCTAAGTGACGCTGCTATTGGACAGTTTGTGTCCCTTATCCCACAGTTGCTTTGCTTACGCCTCAGAGTGCCTACTGAACAAAGACCTAGACACTTAAGCCTACCCCAACAGCATTGTTGCGCATCAAATATGCAACGGATTTGCAGACCTTGAAAACGCAGACAAGTCAGCGGACAGAAGACATACGGTCAACCACATGTGCTCAGCCAATGAGCTGAAAGATATCGATGGACGCAATGGTTTTCGGACTATTATAAAAGGAATTCCAGTTTAAGGTGACCACAAAGGAAGTATTATGTGAATTTCCTTCATTCCAGAAAGATTTGCGAATGGGAATCCAGCGCACTAATTGCCTCGGAAATTTTCTGTGTCCTAAGCTCACAACAAACCAGTTAAATCAACTCAGTGGCAGACCAGGAAGGTTGTAGTTCTGTTCAGTATGTATGGTCATCCCAATGGTAAACAGTGAACATGAACTATCGCAGAAACACGAAAGGCTAGTGAAAAGGGTTGAACAAATGTTGAACACCAAATGTCGCTTCATTAGAAAAGAGCGTGGTAACGAGAACCCAAATCATTCCTTGTACGCTCCGCCGCTAAACTAAGGAAGAAGGCTGAGTTGCTCCTTAAAAATGCGTCAGCTGTGTCTTTGATCGTTAGTACCACTACTGGCCAAATACGCCTAAATCAACCACCGCTAGTCCGATTGGAATAAGTACGACCAGGGACTTATCCGCTCTTTAAACTTTTCCGAAACCCCGGCTTGATGTTTACCCGAGGAATTTTTGGAACGTTGTTGCTGTCAAAGTCATCAGGAAGCTTAGGAATTCAGTTACCTCAACAAGCCACAAGATAAATAAAAAGTGGAACGACACCGACAAAGCCACCACCGATTTTATGCATGCCAGTAGTACGGTTAGCCCCAATCCAAGCTACACAGATGGTCATACAAAGGCCACATCAGTTGCCAGCACGATCCTCACCAACACATCAGAATTAACGTCAAATTCCTTAAAAGGCAAGCAACAATGATGTGGACCCGCGGAACATTATATGTGACCTCCTAGGTGTTGTAGCTAAGCACACCAAATAAACACATGTAACCAGCCACTCAAACTCAGAGCACAACGGTTAATCAAGACTGCTCCGAGTAGTGCCAACTGCTGCTGATGAAGCAGTTGCAGAATTGTCATGGACAGCTCGCCTCTAATGTGGGTCGTGTTCTATCCGCACCTTCCCGGATAGTACGATTATCGAGTAGAAACAGACAAAGCATGATTTGGAAAAATACTGGAAGGAATTCGCAGACAGGCACAGCATTGTAGATGTCGTCCCAGAGGCTAGATATCATGCTGAGAGCAAAGCGACTACTCACGATCAGCAAGCGTGGCTCTACCTTCTGGAGAATTTATCCCCGGACAAAAGTCATGGTGCAATCGATCTCAAGGCTGCACAGCTCACCAAGTTACAAGGCATGTAGCCCTAGGATTGTGAAAACATTGCTTCAATCCGCACAGATTGCAACAAGCTTGGAGTGTTGGTATGCACATCGCAGCAGTCCGCATTCCGACCTCCTAATCAAAGCTACATCCCATAAACAAACACAAAAGAGTGGCAATTTAGTCCAACCACTTCCGACAACAGTTCGGATAGCAACACTCAGCTGGCCAACAAAATTGATGAGTGCACTCATACGTTAACTAAGAGACGAGCAAAATGACAATGGCCGAATCCCTTGATCTGGCACAAATGATTGCATCACCGCCCACTCATAAGAAGATAACGGCCGGAATATCACCTATCGATACATTATACCCAAAACACACGTCTCCCGTCTCACTGGTGAGAACAGAGAAACTTTTCTCTTTGCACACTAACCCACAACTTCTAAACAAGCTTGCGTTACTACGTCTCCGTCAAGTAACATATGCTTCGGGCCTCTTCCTCGTAACTGAAACGTAGTTGCACTCAGAAATTTACGGCTCGGAAATCGAGATAAATGGTGTCAGTTGTTCTAAGCGACCACTTCAGCAATGGTGTTGGGGTAACATTATATTGCCGTAGAGACCTGCAGTGCGAACCGGTGGACCATCAGGAAACACTTAGCATCGAATCACTCTGGTGTAGTTTGTGAGTGAGACGTAACGACACTTGTCTTGAGCCATTTGTTTATCGTCCCCCATTGTCCACCGTAGATGGACTCCCGCTTGCTATTAGACTTAGTGAGGATAATACGACGACGATACAGTCATGTGCTCACCTCCGGCGACTTCAATGTTCATAAACTGTAAGTTTCGGCATCATCTAGCGAGTACTTAAAGGCCAAGATGCAAGAGCATGTTGCAAGCGCTCCACTATTCAGCCATGTTAGTTCGCACACCTGATTCAGAGTGAGGAAAAAACCATATGTGCACGATTTGTTGTTCATGAACAAAACGCGTTTGCTCTAATAGTCAACTATGGTGAGTCATCTGGGGCTCAGTGATATCTTAAACAATATAACTAATTGCGTTCTACGGAGTATCCAGGAAATCACACTAGCTTGCTTCAGACAATCACACACTACGACACACTAGTAGAAAAGTTTGGTGAACACATCTTGGGTTTTTCGTATGACTGTTCCATGGATACTTTCTGGTTGGGGTTTGGTGACAAGTTCACCGAGTTGATTCAATTCGCATCGGTAAGCAGACGCATTCGTTCTGTAAGAGCACCAACATTCCTGCGGAGGATACCACGAAAACGCAAGGCGGTAAGAGGCGTACCGTGGCATGTGTGCAGAGCTAGCCATAGTTCCGACAACCTGAGAGACCATGTGGTGCAAACTAATCCCTGCACCACACCTGCCCATTAGGAAGTAATGGTTCACCAGCACTGCTTAGCGTCAACCCTCTTTGCTGGCAAGGTGATTCTGCGCAAACATGTAAATGGCCTCCAAAACGTGAAGCACGATGTTCCCCCACAACTCAGGAAATAAATGTGCTCAAAGGGCCGAGGACACAGCAACCTTCTAGGTCTGTAAGATGTTCCAATATTCCGACACCCCACCAGCGTTTGTTACATACCAGTCCTACTCGCACAGACGCCAGTATTTACACGTCGTGTTTAGATCAGCAAACGGTTTGAGGAACCTGTTGATTTGCGTATACATATTTCCGCTGGTGTTAACAAAAATCCCCCGAAAGCACTCCAGCTAGTAGCTGCGAAGATAGCTGAGCTATTAACGCACTTGTTCCAAAGCTGCCTGCATGAACAACAGGTTCCAAGGTGTAGAAGCAGGGAATCAGTGAACCACTTATCTAGGGTGGTAGCCGTTCAGAGCTCACCAGCCATAGTCCAGCTATTCTCCTCCCAGTTATTTGACACTGATGTTGGGTAGATCATAGCTGAGACCCTAACCGACCATTAGGAAAAATCTAATACCAAATCGCCGGAGCAACACGGATTCAGACAGCATCAGTCAGGTACTACCAGTCTACTGATTCCGTGTAGAAGTTGAACGAAGCAGCCAAAAGCATGGACAGGAATAGGTCATCTACCTCGATTTTCTAAAGATTTCGACCGCTCAGATCACCAAATACATCTTCAAAAGCAGTGAACTTACGGAACTGGGAACCCTGTCCTTGGATGGATCATCAAGTTCCTTCTTCAGCGGCGGCAGCAGTCCCGGGGTCGAATTCATTTTTCTGATCATATTGATGTGGACAGCAGCGTTGCACAAGAGTCAGCCTTCGGGCCGCAGTTATTGTTGGTCTTTATCAACGACGTCGCGCCCTTAATCGAATCTAGTTTCCTGGTTTCGCCGATGACATTACTATATGGCGGGTAGATCATGATCTCTTTCCATGAGACCTGCACTGTCCTACTGGTTATTCAAAAAGTAATTTACTTTCCTTCAACGCGGACAATTGCAAAGCGGTACTTCTACTCCACAACCTAACTAAAGCATATAAGCTTGATCACATAGTGTAAACCAGCTCACAAGAACTCGACCATGGAGTAGTGTTGCCAGACGACTTCAACTGTTCGGTGCAGTCCTGGAAGTCGTCCAAAACGGCGAAGTTACATGTTGGCCTGTTATGTTAAGTGTTCGGGGGGTTGGACCTCTCTGTCATCCCTTAAATGTTCAACGTATATGTATAACCCTATGTGGAGTACGCGGTTCAGGCCTGATAACACTGGTTAAAACCTGATATCATTGCACTGAAGACGTCATGGCGAAGGCAACCAAAAATGTGTAGGTATTGTTCCACCTGCCAAACCACCTGCGAATGGAAGCCATAGCAGTGTACAGCTGACGTTATCGCCGCCTTCAGTCAGAGCTCATACTGGCGTATCAGATTTCGAAAAATCCCGGTCATGCTTGCAGCCACCTTCTAAAATTTAGCCGCCACGCGAAAGTAAAGTTTCGCCAGGTGATATTTCCACCCAGTACAGTCGGCTGGAATACCGCCGGAATTCTTGTTTCTTAGAATTTGTCGACTTTTGTCCCTTTTGTACCTAGTTAACCAGTATTTTAAATCAATAAGACGATGCATTACCCCATTTGCAGTAGCTCATTTGAACGCTGTTCCTCGATTGATGAGACCATGCAAAAACATTGTTCCCATCAACCCCTACGAAATCCGGATAAACGGAGGTACTTGTGAGTTAACCTGGGTAATAGGGTGAGTCTATGTCTGAGCGTTTCCCTTTAGTATCACAGCTTTTACTTATGTAATTCAACAAACTACTCCATAGGACCTGTCAACCCCTGACTTTTCATGTGTGCTATACCATTATTTCATTGTTTGTCAACTAAAGCAGCTGAAGCATCTACTGGTGATCACCGCAATCAGAGATGTGTACACATCGCCAGTAGCAGTCATGGTCACCTGATGATGCATCTGCCGAGTTGGAGCCTCACCATCACATGCGGCCTGCGCCACGCTTGTCTTATTTCGTCTGGAATTTGTGCTCGAATATGATGCCGTGACTTAGTGAGCTTGACGTTCTAGTGAGTTGAGCAGCACCATTACTAGGTGTGGCCACAACTGGGTGCTACTTAATTGCGATGAACTCATCTCATTTTGCTTTTTGTCGCGCCAGTGCACGGATACACATGCGCATAAATCAGATGGTGTTGCGCAGCACTGCCATGGATATCGAGTTACTAACTGGGACGATGCTTTGAGGGACACAGCGTTGTAGATCAGTCTAGCGAACGGAAAGGCACATGGACGGAACTGATACACTTTCGTTTAAATGATATGCCGTTCGTCTGATCACTGGATTTATTGTGCCATCAGACACGATGTGACTACTGCGCCTAGTTGTCAGATCCGCATAATCAATAAGGCTGCTAGATTTTTTGATCTTAACTCTGTCTCGAACACATTCCCTCAGCACAGCGGTTAGGGGTCTTCTTGATTATTGTGCGGATGATGCCGTTTCAAAGTATTTCCTATGCTCGATTTTCCTCGCCCTACGAAGCAAGAGATCTCACGCAATAGATATAAGGCATCAGGGACATGGGTGCACTGATTAGTTGTTCAGTGAGTTCAGTGGTGATACGCACGCACCCCTCCACAATCAGTGATGCACACACGGAATCTACTTCACCGAGTACTCGTACACGCAGTGGTGCAACGTGGTTTCCCTACCCTATGTCATCCCCCCTGTAGAGCTTAAGAATAACTAGAAGCTCAAGCGGCTTTGAGCGTGAAATATTTGGCGGTGGGTTGTCATTTTATCTGATTGTTGAGGGTACATAGTATAAGAGGTTTGCGTCTAAAATGATGTATGGCTGTCAAGTCTTGCCTGGGGTAAGGACATCCGACACTGATTTATGGGCATTCAATCTATGTCAGGTATACTAATAGCCGGGCACAATTTGCAGCCAGCACTACGCAAACATGCATCAGATCTGATGCCCACCATCTACCCGCACGGCCCGTAGGTCAAACCAATCCTTCCAGAACAGATTTTGTGTGGTCAGTTTACTGGATTTTCTGATGCAACTCGAGAGTCCGTCACCGCGTGGAATGAGGAGCATCCGATCGCCGAACCTAGAATTACCATCACCGTCATGCATGCGAACCGTAACCAATTCAGTGACCTCTGACTGCTGGAACGGAATGGTCGGGATAAGTGAAGCATTATGTTGCATTCAGCTAACAGTGGTTACTTAGATCAGCTGAGTAACTCACGCCTTTGTACAGTCAACCAGCGTTCGGCAACTCGATAATCAGTCAAGGGGATCTGTCTAGACTTTGGAAATTCTGGGAAGGCATAAATATCCTAAACTGAGAATGACATGCGTTAGCCACCTCAACAGCATTCACATACATTCTGGTTGTAAGCAGCGAGGTGTTTGATTCATTATGTGTATTCATTTGCTATTATCGTCTGGTAGTTTAATGCGCGTTTACTCATGCGCTTATCAAGGTTAACGGGCTAATCCGATGATGCCGAGAAAGTGAATGATGCATGGGTTATTTTGTATAATGTGATAAATTAATAACTTAAAGAGATTAGTTTAGTGTGTATGGTGGTCAGCTCGGTTACAAAGCCATAAAATCGTGATCCAAAAGGCTCATGCCACTTACAACTGGTGTTTATGGCACTTCTGATGGGTAAAAATCGTGCGTTAATATCCACTGGAGATTTATTCTCTGATGGTATCTCAAACTTTTGGCCCATCCTTTAATGCGTTTCCGATAACGTTTCAGCTTTGCAATACTGAGCATAACCCTGGTCGCCACCTCGCCCAATTTTGGTTGCCTGTAGTACTTTTAAGTGTAGATAATCGTTACAGGGTAATAATGAACTCCCATAATTCTGCACGGCTCGGTGATGGATTGACAACGGGAATTGCGTACCTCTCCTCAGTGAGAGAAATTGTATGCTACCGCTCTCTGGATTGTCAGAAGTACCTATCTGTGTTGAATGACAGTACCGTTCGAAGCAGCATAGGATAAAGTACACTTTAAATTCGTACACTCAACTTCAGTAGGCTAGGTTACACGTCTTTTGTCTTTTGCGGATCCTCTCAAGCAATGCTATTCGTCAACAATGGTGCGGATACAAACGTCCTTACTAAAACGAGTCCTCATCTGCTTACTTGCAACTCGTTTCTCAGCTAATTTGGGCACCAACATTTGCTGGGTTAAGGAGAGCATGAATATACGAACCAGCGACTTAGAGATATGAGTTGAGCAGTGTGCATTTTGCCTACCGATGCTGTAACCCAAACGTTTCGGCCATAGCTTTCTCTCCAGGGCTTTCTCTTACGTAGGCATGCATCGCATCTAGGAACAGTCCAGTGTAAGTCAACTAGTTTGAAGTACAGTGTTCTGCGTGACTCGTTAACCTAGAATTATACTTTGGCCGGCCATTCTTTTGGCAACGCAACTCCGTGGCATCCCAACAGGAAGTGACGTTGGTCTATTCTCATTACTTTGTTATAAAAGGTTAAGGAATGCTTTAAATTTTGTGTGATTTCATCGGGGAACATGATTTCCAAAGAACTTGTCTTACTGATTAGAGGGTCAAGTGTGGACTACACGTTGTGTGATTGGATTGCGAAGCGCAATCTCAATATAATGGACCGTGCTTCACATTGAATTGAGCCTTAGTCATTGCGATCACTGGGACCGTACTCAAAGCAGATGGGAATGGAGTGTTGCCCGCCCGTCGTGGTAGTGCAGTGTTTTCAGGTGAGCAACACTCAATTCCCATCTGCGTTGATTACGGTCCCAGTGGTCGCAGGGACTAAGATTCACTGCACGGTCCATTATATTGAGATTGCGCTTCGCAATACAATCACACAACGTATAGTCCAAACTTGACCCTCCAATTAGTCATTTACCGTTATACCAAGCACTGCCTGCCGTGACCCCGTAGCCAAAGTGGTAAGAACTTCGGCTACTATTTCAATGGTTGCGGGTTCGAAACCTGCAGTCTCCACCTGACGAGACAAAATTACATCTAAAAGCGCCATGGTTGTGCAGTGTTTTCGGGCGGGCAACACCCAATTCACAACGAGCCTTAATGTTATTGACCAGGTACGTTGAATGCATAAATCAAAAGAGTTATGCTTCTCAACACGAACTCCCCTCACCCACGAGCTAAAGCAATTACGCAAACATTGTTAACTAGCAGACCTACTACACAGAACACGCACAAATAATTGCATTAGATATTAGGTTGCTACCTTCGCCAACAACTCACTCTACTTCTTACCATTTTTCTAGCAGTATGTGAAAGCAAAACGGATTGCAAGAAAATTGCTCGGAGCATTTTACGATAACTTGAGCATAGCTACGCCCGGGGCTGTTGAAGACCATTGATATGAGACCCAAAGGGGCAGGAATTTACTCGCTCACCTATAATGGAGTTCCTGTTTACGTTTGAAAGTGTCTACAGTCAAACATTTACACTACTTACAAGTTAGCAATGGGATAGCTTCACAAGCTAGTCACCGAACCAACTGTAACTTTTTACCTTCTAGACCCTATTCCTATATCTTTCCTCTTCATCCACCAGAGATTAACAACATTAGCGACGGTGCCATTCCCTCGTTGGTGTGTTAACGTGTTCCCTCAGAATCCAGTCGATCCGATACTCCTCAGTTCCCATACGGGCTTTTCCGAAAATACCCCTGTGCTTCCCTACATTTAATTGCAAAAGGGATCAAACGGAGATTGCAAACTATCGGAGGCCTGTTGTACCAAACTACCGGTTGGTATGTGACTCCAACAAAAGCTTTTAGTGGCTGACTGAGGGGTGATTCAAGAGTTGAAATAAAGTACAAGAAATGTTCCAGTGCCATTGAAAAACTCACTCTAAAATCTTTGATCATCACATATAGTAATTTGTGAATAGTGAGCTAACCATAGCGTTGGTATAAATTCACCTTCTACAACTTGTACAAACAACAACTGCTATCATGTTCAGTACAATAATGACATGGACACGAATGTCATACGCTCATCGCTATAACAGACTTGGTTAAACGATGGTGCATATGCAAGATAAACAACATGTAGTCACTTTTCCTATAATCCACAAATAAGAGACCCACATGCACACACATGTTTCCGCTGTCAGTAAAGTGTTGATTTAATGCAAGTGACATGTAGGATGTAGGGATCTCCGGTCTGTACCACCCCCCATCCAATCCACAGGAGAACCAACATTAATATGACCACAGTTAATTCGAGCACAGGATGCTTTCCAGCTTTCCCCCTACTATAATACAGCTTAATCACAATCTGAAGTTTACGCAGAGATAAAAACACTTAGGTCCCCTGGAATTGATAATCAACGTCAGCTGCTTCAAGATTTCATCCGTAATGTCCAACCCATCGCACCGACATGCCTTATGGACACCAGATTCGGACGGACGAAGTGAATCAAAGCGATCGATCCTCCAAACAACAGGCAAAACATGTGTATACTTCGTTAGTGCACACGCAACTACGTCCACATGTCCCCTTTAAGCCCATATATGTCTGGCTTAAGCTTAGAAGGCCGGCTACAAGTACTACCAAAAGGTCCGTGTTGCTAGATGGGAACTTATGATCAAAAGGTTTCTAAAGTCAAAATCCTTGTTTGATTGTGTACACATGCTAGTAGACACCCGAGGGTGTCTACGCCAGCTGTACGAACATGCGCACAGCGCTGAACGCACAAACCCAGTTGAAATTCCGAAAATGGTGCAACACTTATGTTAGCTTTGCTACTGAATTTTCCTCTGGAACTGGTTGTTACTTTGGTCCCGATTGAGATGGTTGTTAACCAGCGAAGCCAACCATGACGAAGGCCGATTGTCTTGTGTTCTCCATAAGTCCACATACGTATTGCGGCAAAATAGATGCCGGTAATCACGTGTGACACCTAGAGACTGA
The DNA here is from genome assembly GCA_944474145.2 of Dicrocoelium dendriticum. NCBI lineage: Eukaryota > Metazoa > Platyhelminthes > Trematoda > Plagiorchiida > Dicrocoeliidae > Dicrocoelium > Dicrocoelium dendriticum. The sequence continues at coordinate 63,204,484 of OX104071.1, read as the reverse complement.
TAACAGTTTTCACCGGCCAAATCAACATGAACTTGTAAATATAATGCTGGCGTAAAATTATCGCTGTGGGTCTTGAATACCAGAAATATTCTTCCAGCGCGGTTTCGGGGACAGAGAGCCGAGTGTAGCTCGACAGCATAAACTGACATCTCCAAGAAACAACTTGCACTCACAGAAATTTTGGGTTATAATATAACTGCGGCTTTTTGAATTAGGGGCTAAATCCCGCAGCATCCACTAAGCAAAAAATCCAGTCGATCTTAAGACTGTGCTTTACGATCTGTTATTAGAAGCATCAAAAACCCGCTTTTAAGTCAGGACATATTTATATTGCACATCGGTCCGAAACGTATTCCACTGATCAGCAATGATATTTTTACACAAATGCATGCAAGTTGCGCCGTCCGGAAGCGACAATGAACATGAATTCGGAGTCTGGTAATTATGTCAGTCAAAGCAGCTAGATGAAAAATTGCATATTCATGGTTTCCCTGAAGTAAAGCATTTGTGTCAATCACAGGGTGCATTAGAGGCCGTAAGTCCACGAATTCTTGATCATGATGAGAAGCTCAAACACGGAACTCTAAGCAATAGAACGCAGTGTTTTCGATATGAACCATAATCCAACCGAGATCATCATCACTAACTGTGTGTGCTTTTATAAATGTTTATCAGCACAGCAGTTGCTGTACAGGATGTTGGGTGATGACCGTTTCGCAAATGTACGTAGCGGTGGAGACACAGGCTCATTTAGGTTCCGGTTCCAGTCGCTAAATTCAAATTTCATGCACAAATCCCATGTGAAGGGGGAAAACCAGGTAGAGACCGCGACGACATGAACCAGCACCCGACGTGCTATATTAAGTGGAACATAATTGACTTACACACCGTGATATTTCCCTAGGAGCATTTTCCTTTGCATCTAGTACTGAATCCCCGAGGCAGACCAATTAGGGTAACTAAACGGAAGTTGGGCATTTGTTTATGCTATGCGCTCCCCTGCCGATTGTCCTCTCTTTGGGGTACTTGACGATCGAGTGCGGCCGCACCAAAAGGCGTCGCGACCGCACCGAAAAAAGGACACTACGTTAAAACAAGACAACAATACAGCTATGAATTGGCGTCACCTCGATTTAAAACCTCCGCCACTTCGAAGACTTCACTATGCAAATATGTCCATACGTTTGACAAAGTATTCAAGGTGAATTTCGAAGTTTATTCTACTCGCTACACAGGCAACTCGTTCAGCCTTGCCACGACATTTGAATCAGCATCCTTGCTATTAGCTGTCTACACTCAAGCTATCAAGGTAACGGTTGACGGTCAGAGAGTTCTGCGGAACAAATATTGTGAGTCATGATCTTCAAAGTACTGATCAGCCTATACACTGGTACATTATTTTAGCACCTTGATCACTCCGATTGCTCGCAACATGCGCTTATTGATAAAATTAGATTGAAGGGATGATAATGACCATTTGTACAGACCCTCTGATGCGGTTAATGAGTGACGATAGTATTCATGAAAAGAAACTTACAAACGTTTACTCTCTGCTGTCCAGAAACACTATAGACAGATCGGACAATTGTTGATTACCAGTACCTCACAGGAAAATATACAATGTGTGGAAGTGCCGAAATGTGGTCATATATCAGAGCACTTCCTGCCAGGAGTGTATTTTCCTATCCGCATTATAAACGTAATTAAGAATGGTAATCCGATCATCCTTACGGATATCACCAGTGCCACACATTGTATACACCATTTCTGTCGAAACCGACACATTTCGCGTAATTACATCGCATCGGATCTTGCTAAAGCGAAATGTATTCGGCCTCAAACCCTACGATACATTGCCATACCTCGTTCGACCGTTGAATTTTACTACGCATAAGACCATTACCATTTAGGGGAATTTCGCTTACTTAACTATATCCACTGTTTTGGAATTCATAGTTTCGCCCATAAAGTGGTAATTGACTCCTTTTTGTCCTGGGGAATTCATCGGTGGAAATACTTTCTTCTCCGGTCACAAGCAACACACCACACACTCCCGTGCGTCGTACTGTCTCCAAAATCAGAAGTTTTTTCAAAAGTACTTGTATGAGCAGCTGCTGACTTGCTCCAATACAGAACCACTTAAGTTGAGTTCCAGCAAGAAAACTAGCACGGGACCGAACTTCAAACACAACTCAAGGGACCCATAATTGTTCTTATTTTCAACGAAAGTTGAAACCAATCATTGGGAACGGTGCTTCATTCGCTCTCGTCTGCATCTCTTAGCAGACTTCATATAAAATAAAGCGCGTTTTCAAGCCACCGATCAGTAAACACATTAAGGAAGGCGCATTTGTGATTATAAGCTTATCATTGTCTGCACCACCCTCCATAATCTGCCGTCAGCTTCCTTCTGAGAGTCTCCCCTGTCAGCGTGAACACATTTCAGATTAGCAAGTAACTAAGTAGGTAGTAAAGTTTAATCTGACTATATAGAATGATTAATGTATGAGAAACGGGTGCAGATTTTACCGCTTCGATGCATGTGCAGCGAATCTAACAGGCGGTGAATCAAGTTAGTTGGCTAGCAATGGACTGTTACCCTTGGTAACCACCGGAATTAATTCTGTCTGATACCTGAAACAAGCAGCACTGAACGCAGTGTAAACAAAATTATATGCGACGAGGCTTAGTCTGAGAACATTACAAAGCTATTTAATCGACTAGCAATATCACCTCATCGCCTATTGGTAATTAAGCTGCTCCCTATGCTGTCTCGTTTTATCCGTCTGTCACACAAAGATCGCAACAAGAGAGAAGAATGATGGAATTGAGTAATGCCACAAGACAAGAGGAAATTACTCCAATTCACTTCATATTCACCGGAGCTGCTGTTAAGGATGATTCACAACATCTAGTACAACATCTATTAGTGAAAGCGTTGTAGAAGGAAACTGATCCAATCGACCGGAGCTGCTCCGTCATATTCCCCCTCGTTAAAAGGAATTCGGCATGCAGTAAGCATAGTGGTTCCAGTCTGATATCCATCACCTCTGCCGTTTTGTACAGATTTATTGGCACCCTTGAAAGGCAGGTTCGTGATGAGCAAGATGGGTTTCGTTGAAATCGCGGCTGCATTGAGGACATCATTTCGAGCCAATTGTTAGAAAACTGTCATTTATGCTGGTGACTGAGCCTGAAACTGTATTTAAGAGCAAGTAAAAAAGTTTCCGTACAGCTCTAGCGAATTGTGAAAAAGCCCTGATAATAAAGCTACTTTCGATTCCCTAGATCGATGTGCCGTTTGGGATGGTTTGATTGGGAAATGTGCGCCCAAGAAACACGTAAACATTATCAGAGCGCTTCACGCAGAGAAGGAGAGTTTACGGCAAGCTGATGGGGCCCTTCAATAACAGCTGTCTGAGACGCGAATGCCTGCGGTCTCTGATTCTTTTTACATTCGTCGTCAGCGAAATCATGGAAACTGTGGCCGTTACGCACGAATTTGAATGTGAGGGGCTGCTTATTGCCGTGGACCATGCTGATGACATTGCCTTAATCTAACAGTTCACAAACGTGCGAAGCAATACTGGACAAATTAACATTGCTAGTTAGTCGTTCCGGGCTGTGCTTTGTATCTTCGAAATACAATGTCCTTCAAGATTGGCAGGGACCTACTCCTGAGCTGATCCTTGGAATGGGTCAGCTAGAAGTCGTTCAGAAACGCTATTATCTCGGCAGCTATATTGGCAATCGTGGGATCGGAGATGAGTCCACAAGTCGCAAATCAAAACACTGCTACGTTTTTGCTAATCTTTGGCACTTTGCGAGGGCACTACATCACGTTCGTTATGAAGTGTAGAGTATAATACAATTCGGCCGTCCGTTCAGTCCTACTGTACGGTTGTAAAACCTGACCTACCAAATCTACAGACGTGTGGAGGCTTGTCTTCGTAGTTTGGCCCACATCTTGTGAGAGCATGGCGTGAGCAATTGTTGTGTGCGCCAATCGACAGTTCTACGCTCTCACGTGCATACGCGTGCCCAACTAACAATTGCTTTGTTGAACGGTGGTTGACTGATCGCTGACAGTAACTTTTCAGAAGAGACGAGCCATCAGACAAAATACACCTCAAGTTCATCGGGCGTTTGCTCTGATAACATTTTGTGATGGTGCGGGCAACGGCTGCAGCGGCTGGTTTGCCGCCAGTCTTAGTGCGCTTGTTGGGACACAACATTGGTGTCGCGGCTGCGGTCCGCTGCAATGGCATTTCATCTTCCACCACCATTCTGGTGCGATTCCAGTGTTAAGCCTACTGAAGACGATGGCGTTCAGTGGAAAAGTTCTGTTACGGATTACTTAGAGTTAGTATCGGCAACCGCAAAGTAAAATGGAAATGAAAATTACAACTTCTTCGTCCTCTGTCTGGCAGTGAAAACCAACGTTACTTTAGCGTATTGGAACTATAGAGGGACAAGCTTACGGAGGCATCGGATATAGTGGATCGATCTTGCGGTGCTCGACCCAATGCTTCCGTAGCACGTTACAAATACCTTTGGTTGCGGCAAGAGAATTCGGAACCACTGGATCGTTCCGTTTCCCGTTTGATAGGTGCCGTAAAACCCATGATTACTCCAGGATACTAAAGAAGAAGATTGAGGAAGTTCTGTTAGCCAAGTAGTTAATAGCCATCATCACTTATCATCACATACGAAAAGCCCTACTTCCAGGAGTCCAATCGAAGTTTTTCTGGAACCGAGCCATAGAGGTCGCCGGGCTCAAAACAACTGCACTCAAACAGTTGCGCTTGTTCAACGCTAGTGAAACGGTTGGCATCAAAAGTGGACGTCTTGTGGAAGTTCTTGCCCTAAAACGGATTCAGCCATGTTCGGCTTGCACGATAGATTTCAAAACCTGTGGCAAACGATGCGTGCCGCTCGATACTGTTGCTCTCGACGAGTAGCACTAGTTGACAAAAACAAAGTGACACTGCTTCTGCATCGATTAGGGAAAATATTTATTCAGTCAAAAAACGGCCGAACGTTTTGCTTGGAGCCCAAGATCCCTTCCCATAACATCCGTACAGTTACCGTCCCTGCGTGTCACACCACTTTGCCAGTTGCTAAGGAACTAGACTCAGCGGCACCCAATACAATTGTCCCATTCAGCCTTTAGGATACTTACTTGCAGAACTGGCCACTGCATCCAACATTGGACACATCTGACTCATACCCAAACGTCTCTGTGCATATTCGCGGAAATATGCTGCGGAAACCCAGTTTACACTCGGCCCCATCCGACTTCGTTGTGTATGTGGCTTCTGAACATAGTCCAGCCATGCTGAGGCGAAATGCTATGGTTGCTCTTGACATAACATCGTTCATCGATCGAATGCGCATTATGACACTCAATGCCACGACGCTTGTTGACTGAAACAATTAGTAGGGTTGCAACGGCCGCTCATCGCAAATGCCTTAAGCAGGAGCCAAAACGCTTTCCATGTCGCAACCGCGTATCATACCACTAGCTAAAAGTGAGGTGGTAGAAACATCCATGCAGGAAGTGGTGTCCAAGGAGCTGATAATGCCAATTAACCATGCCGAATTGGTACATCCCATGGTCACTGTCTCAAAGAAGGACGGCACTGTCAACATGTTAGGCTTTGAACGCATTGAATAGTCAAACTTTTGTCGAAAAATTCGTTCTACCTACAGTCCATTAATTATTGGTCAAGATAACCTGCACACGATTTGTATTTAAACCAAATTTTAAGAAAGCCTCTTTCAACATACCATTGACACCGGAGTCGAAGCCACTGACGGCTTTGTTGACATCGAGTGGTCTGTTCCAGTACAAACTTTTGCGAAAGGGGCTCAGGAGCGCACCGGCAGCAATGCAGAACTTCATGAATCGCTCAATGGCAGACCTACCCAGGCAGGTCGCTTACATGGACGAAATTTGCGTTTCTGGTTCCTCTAGAGAAGAGCACAACGGTAGCCTACGCGCTGTAGTACACCGGTTGTAGAGCTTGTATCTTCGGCTCAATCTTCTAAAGTGCCAATTTGGTGCTACGGAAGTGGAATTCCTTGAGTACCTCTTATTGTCTGAGAACCTGACCATGCGCCGCAAACTCTCGGGTTATGACAGAAGCGCCCATCCCGAAGAATGTGTCTGAATTTAAGCACTTTCTTGGACCGTGTTCGTACAAGTAGCCTTGTCTACCAGCTTCCGCAATCCTAGTGGAACCCTTGAGGATGCTTACCAATGAGAAGGCCACCTTTCACTTGGGTTCTACATAACAGCCTGCCTTTACAGATATTAAAAACTCATCCATACCATAATGCTAGCCACTTTTGATGAAAATTTTCCTACATTTTTCGCTACGGATGCGTCGAACGTTGGCCTATTGGCTGTCCCGTCTCGGAGCTGGACGCAAAAATTCACTGCTATTGCTTTAGCAAAGTTATGCCTGGAAGTAGCTTCATACTCTGCTGGCATGCGTATGGGCCTTTGAAAAATGTCATATTTTTCTGTATGATTGGAGGCTTACACTGAGCCCAGGTAACTCTACTCTAACTACCCTCCTTAGTCGGGGAATCAACGGTCAGAGTCCACTTCGGATCCATCGCTGGAACGCACGGTTGCTGAATTATGATTTTCAATTCACTTTCTGTCCAAGCTCCGAGAATCACGTCACATATAGCTTACCTTGTGTTCTATTAGACGATCCAGGGAAGAAAGGTGATGAGGAAATAAACATAATCATTTCCGTTTCGTAGTCAGATATGCTTTCCGCTATAACTAAGGCAGAGCTGCAAGAAGCTAACAGAAACGATCAAAATGTACAGACCGTTTCCCGCTATATCTCCTGAGCTTGGCCTCGGTACTCGAAGCTCAGTTGTTAACGGTGTGCGTTTCATGTGTTACTGCATGAACTCGCGGTCGTTGATGGTAGCCTCAATCGATAACCTCGATTCGTGGTTCAAAAGGCGCAAACAGAAATGAAGCAATCAATGTGAACACGAGAAACATCAACACAAGCTGCGAACGATGCACGGGCTTCAGGAAAAATTTTGGTGGCCGGAGTGAAACCCTGGTCGTACGTGGCGATCGACAACATGGGACCGTTCCCACCTGCACCACGGCACAAGAGGAACTGTTTTGTGCCCTCTGCTTTTGCAGAAAATGGCCTGAAATTCACCTCCATGGTGATGTGAACACTTCATGAGTCATGCGGCAGCTGAAGCACCAGTTTGCTAGATGTGCACTTCCAAAAGAAATTGTGGCAGATAACGGACCACCGTTTACAAACTACGGGTTCTGTCGGTACGACTCCTCGATGTGAAACAGGTACGAACGATTCCGTACATACCAGCGGCCAACGGCATGATTGAGCGCACAAATCGCCCGCTAAAGGAATGCGTACAGGCGGCACATTCGTCTGGCATGCAAGGAGAAGATGTATTAATTCAGGAGCTTTTTACACCCAGAACGGCAAAACACAGGGCGCCCGACAGCACACCGGCTGAGCTAATTCTTGGCAGAAGGTTGCGAACGAACCTCAACGCAAGTACATCCATCCCATAATACAATGATTCCTATCAGCTTGAGAGTCGCCGACGTTATCAGTTCACGTACGTTTCTGCTAAGAGCAATGAGGACACCCAAAGAGCAGCCAACACTATAGCATCCCGTCAGTTCGCAAACCTCTGCAAAGAAAACGCGGGTTATTTTACGCGGCTCTACAACCGACCCCGCTACCAGTGTCCAAAACTGCGGACGCAGGTGAGGTGACCGGTCCCTCCACTCACAGTAAGTTGTTTGTATGTTGGTTGATTAATTGCTAACACTAGCTTTTCAGAACAGGCGAGTCATCCGACAAAATAGATCTTCCCAGGTTCATCGTGCGTTTGCTCTGAGTACAGTTTGTGCTGGTACGGGGAACTGCTGCAGAGGCTGGTTAGTAGCTAGTCCCGAGGTGCTTGTTGGGATACAACAGCAATGAGCGCGTTTGCCGCCCTGTTTTTATGCAGAAAAAGCGAGTGGACCATGCAGTACCCTTATTACACGCTCCGATAATTCGCCCTGTAGGATGAAAGCTCTCTCTTCCAAGCTGCTCATGATTTGGGCCTCCCGGATTCTTTGCTGTTTTCCCGAGGATGATAAACACACCTGGTTGAATAAATTTGATGATACAACGAAAGACAAACATTATTGCCTTCTATGTTGTGTGTTTCTTCATCCGGTTCCGTTCCGCTAAGTATCCATCAAAACACAATCATTCTTAAGTGCAGGAGACATAACAAAGCATGTTAATGATTTTCTGTTTGTTTTACTATTGCTGCTTTTCTCTATCTTGCTTTGTTTTCCTACCAGCTAGTCAAATTGTATTGCAGCACACTACCTAATGTGCTTACTACCATTAGCTAACGTACATAATGATTACGATGATGCACACCTACTTGGCCAGCATGTTTACATATGGTGAGTTGAATGATTTGAGATCAAAGGTTACTGATGAAAGATTTCTCACTGCGAAAATCGGGCGATTGTGCCATGCAAAGCGAAAGGCATAGGAACAGAAAAGTCTTCCTTTCGAACATGCTGAATCTTTAGAGTCCAGATGGAATGCTCAATTGTGTTTCAGTTTGATGGAGGTTTGCATTTAACCTTCAGGGCACGCAGTTCGCATACACTGTCGTGCTGGTTGATACTGTATTCCCTTAGACTACGAAACAGTGGAGATCAAATTTCCTAGTATTAGACTGATGTATAACATTAATGATAACAAAAACGCAAATACGACTCATCTATCGCACTCTGATTGTTTGCTTTTATTCAGAGGTTTTTTTTACTGAAATGGCCAATATCACTTCGTAATGCTACCACTGTCTACAAGTCAAAACCGGTACGTATAATGGTTGAGTTTATCGCCATTATTAGTTAGGAAATTCAAAGTATGCAGATATCTCCATGGGTATGGAATTTCGACTCTCTCTTTATACAGTGTTTATTGTAGTAATTTCAAGTATAATAGCGCATCACGCATTTGAAAAAGGATTGGAGTCTTAAGCCGCGGTGACTCAGAAGAAATGGGTTCGGTTTCCGATGCAAAGGAGGGGTTCACACTACTTCGCTAGACAGCCATCTGCTGCTCTTTAAGATGCGTGTTAAGACAACTGAATTAATATATCTAAGATCAAGCATTCCATAAAAATTAGTGGAAGCGCGCGCGTTACAGCTTTTTCCAAGCTTTGTAGTGAATATTCCTACAGACAAAAACTATAGGAAGCTGAAACCAATTAATTCGGTCAATTTTAGCTTATGGACTAGCCAAGAAAAAGCTGTGGGCTGACGATACAGAATTCGATGACACTACCCAACCAGTTTGTCAGCTTTTAGAAGAGGCGCCTAAGAAATTTCAAACTAAGGAGAGTTCTGCTGCACTTATTTGGTAAAACGTCTATCATATGGACCCTCAGAACATACTCTGAGTAAAACCGGAAAATGGGATGACACACCGAACTAACATGTCTATCATCTAGTGTCATTGTCACTACTCCTTTAAATTTTGCTCCAGATAAACATGCTCGTAGATTAATTATCAGAAACATTCTTCCCTATTAGACTGATCAGCTAAGTTGCTCAAATACAGCAAAGTTTCGGGGTCTGTTCCGTCATTTAGGACACTGCGTACAGTTACCACCAGCTCGTGAATTGCCGGAGTACACGCGGTATATTCGACCTAATGTTTTGATGGAGACTAGAGAAATAAAGAGTAGCAACATTGCGAAGAGGTAAAACTGCCGTACTATTGTTTTTCGAGAGTGTGCTGGCTGTCTGATTGAGTCTAGATGCTATGAACTTTTCAATAAACCATTTAATTCAACTTAATATTCCCTAACAATAAGTACGCAGACCATACTGTTTATACTACCGCATTACTTGGTGGTTTAAGCCCTCTTCTCTCTGAGTGTGCCTCCCTGTCCTCTGAAAGGCAGTAAGTTGCAAATCGATGTATAGTGAGCAATGCAATATCACATCTAGTAACTTAGTCAATTAGGTCGTTATCGTCTGCCTTAGCTCAGTGGGCTTAACAACAGATGGGATGCGCACTACTGAGGTTTCCCGAAAGTAAAATCTGATGTGACTGGTGGTATGACATCACCATTTCAATCACAAAAATGCAACATTGATAGATGGACCAGAAGCTGTCTGTAATAGCTTTGTAAACTTCTGGTCGCGTTAGCGTAACCACGGGGTTGCACGTGACCCTAAATCAGGTTCCTTTTCACACACGTACTCAGCCGACGGCGGTGTCCTGGTCACCAAACAAACGACGCGCACTCGGCCTAGAAACTAGGCGCGCGCTCACGTGACCAGGTGTGTCCTAAGCAGCTTACAGAGAAAAGACAGAAGACAGGGCAAACGTTTGAGAGCTCCTGCAAGACCCACAAAGGCCAAACACAGTTGGTACAGCGGTTCATTTTGTGAGAGATATGAATCGCCTTATCGGATAGCTGGTTTACAAAACACTATTGTTCACTTTGGCACGGTTGTGGATTGGCTTGGCCTCGCTAGAAGCTGCTTCGTTGTGGGTAACCAAATGGACCTAGGGGCGGCGCAGTCCACGTATTGTGGTTCCCAGCGCAGTTGCATAACTGCGGGATCACTTGACGTACCTTCAACAGTATCAAAAGAGGGATTATATGACCAAGGATGAAACAGTAGTACGATATTTTGCGGAGGTGTAATAACTGGCTGGTTGTCAGGTGCCATAGAGTTGTACTGATATCGAATGTATCACAATCGAGCGGAGTACAGTTGTATCAACACGTGACGGCTACAAACACATGTCGAGTACGGTGGACTGCTATATCTATAAAGCAAGTTCACCGAAAGCTACTACTTTGTATGCATATCATTTTCAATGTTCCAATGAGATACAGTCGTAAATTAATTAGGATCGCGTTACTCGTTGCTCCAAATGGATGTCAGTCGGAAGACAGTTGTAATGATATCTATGATCCGCTCTTAAGAACGAAACCTGCGTTCAATCCATACATATCACTGCACTCATTAAAGAAATCATTCGAACTGTTCCCGTTACTTGTTAGTTAGGAAAAGTTGAGACTGCTCGAATGTGATATGGGTAAGAAGAAGTTAAGGAGCGCGATTCACGGTTCCGCTCATGTAGTCATATCTTCTGTACTTTCTGTAAGCATCATTGTGGAGCTCTCGGTAAGTCGCCAGTTATCAGGATCGTTTACATATAAGCTTTGCGTTCCACCAGATTCTACTTGGTGCCTGCACTCATTATCGGCAGCCCTAAATTAGGGCTTTCAAAGACATCTGGTAAACTGTGGTAGGTCGTTGAATTGCTGAGACGAAGTAAGTTCATTGTGGAACATCCGTCATAGAAGACACACATTCGAAGTCTCTCACTTTTGACCCTGACTAGACAGTGATTTGGACTAAGGTTGGGCTCATACTTTCGTCTACAGCGAGAACGGTGTATTCCTTTTCTTTTTGCGGATGAACTGTCCGACCGGTTTGTTTCTTCTCATTTTTGGAGTAATAATTTAAATATTTAGACAAAATCAATGAAGAGTTAAGTCAACCGTACTCAGCATTGACATTCTACTGAGATTGGCAGGTGATCTGGTAGGGTCTTGAAATTGGAAGGCGAATAAAAGTATAAATAGATGTTTAATTTTATGTTCCGCCCAGTACTGCACCTAGTAAAATAGAGTAATAATCACAAAGTATCTCTGCGCCACCTTGGCTATGAATATCCTACGTAGATAACGGAAGCTTGTAAAACACCGTGTTGACAGGACGAGCCTGATAGTACCCCATAAGAGAACGATTTCTGGTAAGCAGTTAGGACTTACGAACGAAGGAGGGGCAACACCGATCTCCCAACAGTGTACAAGCAAACTGAAGCGACCGGCAGCGTGCCTCGGTGAATGCCTGAGCATGCTGTCAGACAGTTTGATTTATCACCGATTTCCTTGGTGCTCGATGTGGGACCAGTATGAGGCAGTATAGAATCGACTGACCATTTCAGCGTGATCATTCCTTAGCTGCAGTGTGGAAATATAAACCAACAAACAAAAGTAGAATACACGTTGAAATAAAGTAGAAGATGGATTATGATAACAATGCAACAAGCAAGACTGACGACACACCTAGTCGATCAGGAGTCGAGGATGTGAGAGCCGACGTACAGGAATAACCCCAAATTCCCAGCAAAGGAAGAATTTTCAGATGTACAACAATTCGTGTAACTGGATGTAGAAAACGAAGTGATGCGCATATCCACTTTTGGTGAGTCACTGTTTAAGTAGAACCATCTGATCTAGTAGGAGCTTGAACGGTGGATTGAACATATGAGGAAAACAGTTCGGGCCGTAGTCTAAGAGGTCACAATGATGTACCAATCTACAGTGCTGTTAAAGGCAAGAGAAGTACATAGTACATTGCCAATTGATACCGCATATTTGTCAATGGAACCTACGTGCGTCCTCACGTCGAATATGCAATCCAGGCCTGGCAACCCTGGCTAAAACGTGACCTTGCAGCGCTTGAGACCCCACGGCGTCGAGCAACGAAAATCGTCAAGGGCTTGCGCCACACTCCTTACCAGGAACGACTGGAGATACTCGGAGTGTTCAGCGGACGGTACCGGCGACTTCGTGGAGACCTCATACAAGTGTACCAGATATTGAGCGATCCCAGTCACGTATGCCGCCACCTCTTGAAGCTCAACCGGAACACTAACCTTCGCGGTAACAGTTTAAAGCTGAGCCAACAGTACAGTCGTCTAGACTGTCGAAGAACCTATTTCTCCCTCCGGGTCTGCGGGCCCTGGAACGCTCTTCCAAACTCAGTTGTTTGTGCCCCCACATTAGATACGTTTAGAAAACGATTGGACGTCGCACTGAGCCCCCTGCGCTTTGTTTTATGAACGAAAACGCTTGTATATATTTAGGCTGACCAGCCTCTTTGGATTTATACCCCAAATTCACGGTCGTAACTCTGTGCGAACCGGTGAGTACTCCATTTTTATTTGCTACCATCACCAACGATAACAATTTCTTAGCCAGTTTTGCGTCGTACCACTTTATCCCCCTAAAACTGTTATACTTCTACCTTTTATCTCACTGACGCTCCTTACTTCAACCACTTATGCGGTTTGCCACATTGTTAGTATTTCTATTGCCGACCTGCGGGACTCGTTAAGTGTATGCTTTTTTACCCGTCATATACCATTGTTCCATTGTTACCATTATTAGGCCGGCTGGGTATTCATACCCTCGACTCGCACGAATAAATTTCGCTGAACATTTGGTATCATCCATGACGGTAGATGACACCGCCAACAAGCTTGCTGGCTTTGGTACTAAGAAAAAGGACTGGCCAAATAAAAGTACGGGTTGCTGCCTGAAACACATTAAAATTGACATCAATAGACCATCCAGAATTATGTGTTCTCTGTAGATGTTTTCTTGCATGAGAAAATTAATAACATCTTGTTGGACTGGGGTCCGAATATTGTCCCACTGTTTTCGCATGTTTAGCTCAACCGGCGGCATATACTGAGGTGAATAAATAAACGGATTGCACTAAGCAGAGTAATATTGCTACTGAGTAGCGTAAGTTAGCTTTTTATATAATGTGAGTTCAACTTGAAGATGATGGTATTTCTTTTACTGTAGAAGCGGCAAGTTTTTCGTCGCGTACTAGCAGTGTTCAAAAAGAAAATGCACGTTGAAATAGCGCGGCAACCGGATGAGGGAGCGCGCTGCGGCTACTGAGCGCAAGCGGAGGCTTGCTTTGACAATAAATTGTCATTTACCTCATTTCGCTCTGACTGTTGGTTGGGGAGCTGCAGCCGTTGAAATGAGCACGTGCACAAGCTGTTCGTCGGATTAGTGCAAAATCAGCAATGAAAAAGCTGGGAGAACAAAGCGTGTGTGTGAAATGTCGCTACAACGTTGGCAAAACTTTTGCAGCGACATTTCACTTGCTTAGCCAAGCATACGGGATGGAGTTTATGAGTTGCACGCAGTGCCGCAACTGGTTGAACTGATTTTAACACGGCTACTTGTCGGTCTGTGTAGATTCCAAGCCTGGACGAGCTTCCACATCAACAGACGATGACCATGTCGACAGAGTTTGTGCTGTGCTCCGTGGAAATCGTCCGTTAAGTCTTCGTGAAGTTGCTGACGAAGTGGACATCGGCGCGAGACCACGCCACTAAATTCTTGCGCGTTTGAGGGATGCTATGCACAGGAAGTGGTCCGAACCTTTGGAAAAACAAGACTTGGATGTTAAATCATGACAGTGTGCCGGCTCAAGCATCGCTCCTTGTGCACAACTAGCTAGCAAAGCATCATATTCCCGTGGTGCCCCATAATAAATGAAGCTTATTAAACCATTAAGTGCCCTGCGAAAATTCTACTTTTCCGGAAACCAAGCTAATATGCGGTTCAGGTTGCTGCATATTACTTCATGATACACAGCCAAGGAATATTGTTTCTTCCAAAGATTTCATTGTCCGTTTGCATTGCAAAGTATCAATTTGCACATAGTTTGAAAACAGAAGCAAATATGCATCATTCCGGAACAAATGGTTTTTTATTACCTTCTTACAATGTGATGATTTCAAGACCACCTACACATGCTATTCGTTTCATCGGAAAGCGAATCTCCGGTTGGTAGCTGCGCAAACTCTATTCCCCACTTTTCCCACAGGTTCATTGCAGTTTGGCCGAAGTTATTTGTCGGCTGCCGCACATCGGTTACGGATGGGAACTAATGACATCCTGCATTTGTCATGAAACGTGGACAGAAGTTCAGCAACCCAACAATTGGGTTATGCGTTGGTGTGTAGTGTAAACGATCGGACCACTTTGGTTGTTATTGTTCCCACTTCGGACACCAAAGAACAACAACAGGGTGTAAATGTGAGGTAATAAAACTGGTCAGCAGCTTTTGTGCACATTGGTAGGAGAGATAGTAGCGTGTTCACATGCTTCTTCCGATTCAGCGCGTTTTTACCGAGGGAAGAAAGAGGGACTCTGCGTCAAGTGGAACCGCCGTGACAAATGGTTTCCGTGGCCCTCGATATATTTGATGAAGCATTCCGGAAATTGTTTTCAATGCGAAACGGCATACAATTGAAACGAGAAGAGCAATAATTCGTAGTGGATCGCTGAAGGCTGTCTGTGAGTATTCAGCAGGGGACACCGAAGCCTTTCGACTCTGGCCCACCGGTCGTAAAATCAAATGAATGAAAACCAGAGCCAAAGTAGAATTGGTTGCAAATTCGGAATGGGTAGTAATATGGAGACTATGAGTGCTTATTTTCTTATGCGAGAGAATGAAACCCTACACATCGACAGAAAACTTGACAGTGCGAGATTTCAAATGCTCACACACAATGAATGATTGTTTAGTTGAGCCATGGATATTCAAGCACCAAAATACACCGCACTGCAGAGAATAAAGCTTTATTTATTTATCTATTTACTTTGCATCATATTAGTCGAAATTTTCATCTCCAGCATTAAGCTGTCGAACAAGCAGTTAGGGTAAGTCCTTGTTAAACGGACCACGCAAGTGGCTGGACCAAAGCAGTCAACATAGAGAGGTGGTCGACATACATTTGTCTAGCGCCATACGATTTACACGCTAAATGTTTAAGCGATGCCAAATTTAATCAGCATATTGAGACGGTTAGGATTTTGTGTGGTCATCTTTTGAGGTTGTACTCTAGGCTAAAACTTATCACCCCTTATATATGTGCAGTGTCCACGCATTTCCATCGCCTGTTTCCAGCATTTTGATCCACTGGGGCCCATTCTAAAAATACCCATTCGCGGCAGACGGCACAAGCTAGTAAGTTGATGAGATGAATGGGGTCAGTGGCCAAATGCGGCATCAGTTTCGTGCGACAAGTGTGCAGGAGTAATATGAATCAATAGATAAATGTGTGTTCTGAAACCCACTTGCCATTCAGAATTGTCGGATATTGTGTAACCTACTTGAGAAGATTTTTAAACAGGAGACTGTAAAATTTCATTATTATCTAGTTACATCATTTGAATACACGTGGATCGCTTCTGTTAGAGACGGTATTCGGACCACAAAACGCAAACATTTGCGACGCGGATAACAAACACCCTTGGTAGCTTAAATGACTGTGGTCAACTTACCCGTAAGCCGTGGTATCAGGCAACACTGTTTGTCATGTTCCTAAATGCACTGGAATCTCTAGACCTGAATTCAACCTACACCAAGAGAGATGGAACAGGATTTCACCATCTTCGAATGAATAAAAATTATGCGGCCTCTCCCCACCTTTACACCTGGTGGTTAAACATAAATATTAACGAGACCATCACCATGCAGTGGCACAAGGAAGGCCCCCGTGTACGATTTTAGTGGTAAGTACTGCCTTTTATTTAGATCTATTGCGGTGCGCACACAGCAGGAAAAAGGCGCGGTTCAGTATGTACTTGCTGTGTTTTAATACCCGATAATGTTCTAGCTATCAAGACCACTCCATATTGGCTTCACTCTACGGTGTGCCGTAATATTATTCTTCCGTGTATGTCGATGTGCTTGTTGGGGATGTGCAAGCATTCATAATAGGAAAATACAGATGTCTGCCCACACGCTAGAGTGATCATATACTCCAATTACCTTGTAAAACCACATTCTACTCGCGTCTATGAAGGTGTTGGAGTGAAAGGTGTGTAGCCCGTTGTACAAAGGTATTCACTGATGCTGGCAAAACATGCAGAAACAATTCGGCAGTAGGTGAAAGCATTAGGTTTTTTGTCGCTTGCTGAACAATGACCAACTCGTGTTCGTGGGTACGTCGTGATCTTGCCCCACTTCAATAATTTGGATGTCACAGTCACTGTCAAGACAAGTCGCAGTCGAAACATTTCCATCTTTCTGATTTTTAACATGAAAGGCACTAAAACCATCAAAAGCATTGTCGTTTCCTTTAGCTTTAGAACAGTGCCATCGCATTACAACCGATTTTTCAAGAAAATATGCTGTTCATTATGGTTATTGTGCTGCGGCACACCTGCTGCGGAATACGAGGTAGTTCTTGTTAAATGATCACAACAGGGAAATGATTATTTAGATGAGAAAATACAAATTTCCTATCTGTCTTGGATGGATATCACACTTGTTGTGGTGACATGTGTCTGTCAGAATTTAAGCGTTCATTGTGAATATGGACGTAATTTTGTGTGCAAATCTGCGATAGCGTAAATACACACGGTAATACAGCAGGGTGGTATACATACACTCTCTTCTGCAACCACTACAACCAGGATCCAGACCCTAGTATCTGTGAATAGTCTCCTGCACCTGTACATACGTGTCTCTGCAAAACAATGCAGAAAGGTGCTCAGTGTGATCGGATTGCGGCGAACTAAATAACTCTCGGCGCCACCCTCTACTTATGAGTAGTCAAAAAGTATCTTCAACCTGAAGGGTTTCGGTGTGGCTCACTTAACCCTGCTCTCTACAACCGACCGTTTCGTCCTGGTTTGGACTCATCTGGTAGAGATAAGCTAGCTGGGAGTGGAACTCGGCGCATATTGTTTGGAGGTTTTCGCCATGATCACTAAGAAATTGAGCTCCTCGAGCCGTGCTTGACACAGTGGTTAGAAGTTCATTTTTGGCTATTGGAGCAATATGCGCCGAGTTCCGCTTCCAGCTCCGTTGTCTTTAACATGCATCGAGGTATTTAGTGGATTATCCGTTATTGATAGGGAAGTTCCGACACATTAAGGACAGTCGCCGTCCTCTGCGCGGGCACCAACCTAAATGGCAGTGGAAGATTTGTCAGGTTATTTCACGGTTAACTGATTCCAGGATGGTAAGCTATCTTCATCAACGTTTTAGTGGCATAAGCTGTTGGTCACTGGTGCGATTCGCTTGCAGTGGTTCTTCCGCCTCTCTGAAAGGGACCGAGGAAAGAAGTACAACTGACGATCCCTAGGGGAGAAAGATGATCGACTTGTGTATTTCCGGATTGACAATTGACCTGTTTGCTTTCAAATCTAACAGTGCTTAAATAACTGAATAATCGGCTATGCTTCGATCAGTGTAAATACACCCGGAAATTATGATCAAGCAAGACCTTGAAGGTACAGTAGCTAGAGCAGATTAAGCTTTGCTCTTGAATGGCCATAAGCCTAGGAAATGCTAGCCCACGAAGATGTGCGTAATCCAACGCGGATATCAGGTGGCATTTGAAGTCGGACGCGGTGGAGATATATTCGATTGGCTACAAAGGACTTGGACGCATGAAGTGAGCCAGGAGCAAAGGTTAAGGCGACAAGTTACAGAGCAGGCAAGTGTCGAGCCTGATGTAAGCATTATTCCTCGCCTTGAATGAGCACATCAAGCTGAGCTGTGAGTTGATGGGGTGCTCACGGCAATTGCGTCCTCCTTTATGGACAGTGGTACTGCGTTCGGTTGTAGGGCTGCGTACGGTTGTCTGGCGTTAACTTTGCGGCCATTCGCGAGCTGGTATGTACGCCGTCCTAGTATCCTGGTAGCACTGACGCGGTACAGTAGTGTAGGCTTCCCTACGTACGTCTTCCTTCCTCTCAACCGAAGGAATGTTCCGGGACGCTATAGTACGGCAAACTTTTCATAGGTGGACTGATGAAGTCGGTGACGCTCAAGTTGGCGGGAATCGTTGTGTTCGGGATCGATATAGCTGCGTTTAGTTTCCTTCGCAAAGTCCTGTTAAGCGTTAGCTCCACTAGCGTGCGGTCAGTCACTCCGTGGGTAAAATGAGCCCGAATTAGTTCATCTTCCCATTGCATGTTACACAAAGGTGTTGTCTTTATACCTTCTTTTAGCGAGCGATACTCGCGCTTAATCATGCCGTTGGCAGCTGGGTTGTACGGGACCGTTCGTATCTGTTTCACATTGCCGCGCCGCAGGAATCGATAGAACAAGTAGTATGTAAACTGTGACCCGTTATCTGTCACAACTGCTTCGAGGAGCACAAATCTAACAAATCGGTGCTTCAGCCACCCTATAAGTTTTAGGGTTCACATCACCACGGAGGTGAATTGCAGGCCATTTATTGTAAAAGCACGTGGCCACAAAAGGCTCCTGCAGCCGGCGCTTCGTTCGCACGATGCCTGGATGTCCCAAGTGTGCACATTGGATAGTTTTGGCTGTTAGCTCTTGTGGGCCCAAGAATCGTGTTCCTCACTTAAGACAACCATCAATGACTAGGAGTTCATGCGGTAAAACATAAAACGCACGTAGCTCGCAACTGAGCTTCGTATAGCGAGGCCAGGCTGCGGAGAGGAAGCGGGAAATGCTTAGAACACTGGTCGTTTTTGTTGCCCTTGCACATCTACCTTAGTTATGGCTGAAAGCTTAGTTGATTGCAATGCGGAAATGATTACCTTTTCGTCATCCTCCTTATCTGGAGCGTCTAATAGAATACGGGATAAGCTCTCAGCGATCCGATTTTCTGGGCCATGGCGGAAAGTGATATGAAAATCATAATTCCTGTTACTAATGAGTAGGAGGATTTTACTTCTAATGTTTTCATCCCAGGCGCTCACAAGCTACATAACACAGGCTAGCCCGAAAAAGCACCAGACTCGTTTCACCCTGTTGGGCTCATCCGGGGTAGGCCTTCACCCGGTCCCCATGACCGCTAGTGACAGATGTCAACCAGCCAGCAGCTTAAACCACTGAGCCATGAGGAAGCTGGGCTGGGCTAGATAATTTGCAAGCTAACAGGGACATAGCACGATTTATCTTACCCTGCCACGCAGGTTACTATCTTATCAGATGACAGTGGCTAGCCTCCGAAGATCATGACTTCTTCGCACTAGAATTTGAACCTAGGAGAGGGACGGAAACATAAGAATTATAATTCTCCTACTTATTAGTAATATAAACTATAGCCGCTCCTAGTTTTTAAATGCTACGGATGTTGCCTCTAGCGAGAGGAAGTCATAATCTTCGACGGTTATCCACTGTCATCTGCTAGTAGTAACCTGCGTGGCAGTGGAAGATAAGTCGTGCTATATCCCAGTTAGCTTGAAAATTAATTAGCCCAGCCACCGTCCCCCATGGCTTGGTGGCTTAAGGTATTGGCTAGATGGCGTCTGCCACTAGCCGTCATGGGTACGATCCCTAGTAGGGGACAGAAGATATGCGCACCACTGACGAGCCCAATAGGGCGAAAGGCGTCTGGTGATATTTCTAGCTACGCTGTGCTATGTAGCTTGTGAGCTTTTGCGAAGGAAACATTCGAATCGTAATGCAGCAAATGGGCAAATCAGCGATCGATTCGAAGTGGCCTATGACCTTTGTTTACCCGACTAAGGAGGGTAGTCCATGGAGAGTGGCCTATACGTAATGTAAGCCTCCGATCATACAGAAAAAGATGCAAATTTTCACAGAGCCACGCGCATGAGAAAGCTTCTTTTTGTCAGCAGAATATGAATCATCGGTAGAGGATAATTTTCTGCAAGCATGCGCTATAACTTTTCATTTCCGTTCTGCATCTGAGATCGGATAGCTCTTAATCCAATGTGCGATACATCCGTGGGGACGAAAGCAGGCCATTTCAACAAATGTGGCTAGTACTGAGGTACAGATGATATTTTAACGACCTCAAAGGCAGATAATTGTTCAGCACCCTAGTTAAAAGTGGTCTCCTTGGTAAACAAATTCAAGGGTTCCGCTAGGTTTGCAAACTCGGGTAGATAACCTAAATTGTACGAGCGCAGTCCAAGAAAGTGTTAACATGCAGACGCATTTTTCGGGATGGTTGCTTCTGTGAATAGCCGAGAGTTTGCGGCTCATGGGCGGATTCTCTCAGACAATAAGAGGTACTCATGGAATTCCACCTCCGTAACACAAAATTGGCACTTAAGGAGATTGAGCCGAAGATACAGGCTCTACACTCGATGTACTACAGCGCATAAGCTACCGTTGTGCTCTTCTCTATAGAAACCAGAAACGCTAATATCGTCCATATAAGCGACCTGCCCGGGTAGGTCTGCCAGTAAGCGATTCATAAACTTCCGCCAAGCTGCCGGTGCGAGCTGAGCCCCATTTGAAAAACTTTGTACTGGTACAGACCACTCGATGTCAACAAAGCCGTCAGTGGCTTCGACTCCGGTGTCAATGGCATGTTGAAAGAGGCTTTCTTAAAGTCTGGATTGAATAAATCCGTGGGCAGGTTATCTTGACCAATATTGCATGGATTGTGGGTAGAACGAATTTCAGGACAATAATTTGGTTATTAAAGGCCTTCAAAACCTTACATATTGGCACAGTACCATCCTTCTTTAAGAAGGTGACCATGGGATTTATTAACCCAGAATGGTTAATTGGCTCTATCAGGTCGTTGGATACCATCTACTGTATGGCTTTCTCCCCCATCTCATGTTAAGCCTGGTAGGACGTGACGCGGGTGCTACAGAAAAACGGCTTGCGTTCTTATTAAGGATATGGGATGAGCGGCCGACGGAATCAGGATAAATGTTACAGTGAACAATTTGTGGTATATACCAACAAAGCTCGAGGCATTGAGTGTCATAATGCACACTCCATCGATGGACAGTGTTACATCAAGAGCAACCAAAGCACTTTGACTGTATGGAAAAAGTTAGTCGATTTTCTGGATAATCTAACTGTTTGACCGAAAAATATTTTTCGTATCTGGATAAGAGTCACTAGCCCTTTGTTTGTCAACCAAGGCTGCTCGGAAAAAGCGACAACCTCGGGCAACATGAACTGTTTTGCCACAATTTTTACAAGCTGCTATCCGGGCGGGACAGATTTGGCAATCCGCTTCGTTCCACATCGATAACACAAGACATTCACAGTTTGAGATGGCGCAGAAATTTTGTCCTGAAGTTTATCGATGGCAAGTGTTTCATGTTGCACACACGTGACTGTTCGGGTGTAGCTGCTTTGATCGTGGCGATCTCTGTGGCTGTGTGCCAGGAAAACTTCGAATGGTCTTCGGAAAGTAGAGCTTCTCGTACGCGATGCTCAGTGATGCCGGCTATTAAATGTGGGGCTAGCATAACTCCCTCAAAGTTAGGCTTCGGGATGCTTGCGTAATCACTGATTTACGGCGCAGATCAAACGGGAAATGAAGTGTTCCAGTGGCTCGCTGTCCTTTTGCCTCAACCAGCAGAACTTATGACGTTCAATGAAAGCATTGGGTCGGGCACCGGAAGATGGATTCAATACATCCAATGCATTTGTAATCGTGTCCTCCTGTAGTTCCAATGTATCAAAGTACTGTTGGCCTTCACTTCCTAATAGGTGACGAAGAAGTTCTAACTTTTGGCTTTCACTGTAAATTGGCAGTAAACGGTAGTAACTCCAGATAATTTGTAAAAGTGGTTTTCCACTGAGCCCAATCGCTTTCAGAAGGCTTAAAACTAGAAACACACCAGAAAGCGTCCGGAAGGGATAGATTAATAGAGACGCAAGCGGAGCTGAATTTTGGAATCGAGTGAGAATTGACCAGCCAGTAAATACCAGCCCGCGTTAAAGAGATCGGACTATTCCTTCAAAATGATTAACCCGTGGAGTGAAAGTCACTCACACTGACTTAACACGGGACGCAGAATAGTGAGAGAGCTTGACCTACTAAATTAGCATGTTTTGGTTACCAATAAATAGAGTTAACCTATCCTGTAGATATACACTCTGCCTACCGAGTTCTGGACTTTTTATTCCTTCGGTTGGCTGGGCGCATGACTGAGAAGTCAGACAAGTCGCAGTCTCATAGGACAGCTATCAGCAGTACAACAGCTGTCAGCGGCAGAGAGTAGAGGGCAAGAAGAAGCGTTATAACATAGATGTAATGCCACTGCAGTGGTTCGTAGCCGGGACACCCATGTTGTATCTAAAAAGCGCGCTAAATCTAGCTGCGAAACAACATCAACCGAGGAACCCCAAACCTACATGAACTGTAATCAGAACAAATGCACGACGATCGTGGAAAGTCCATTCTGGTCAAGACTCGTCTGTTTACAGGCCTAGTGTGTCTTAGCAATCAATGGACAAACATTCCTCTAATCAGTTTTGAGACTGAGCATACGGATGCACGCGAGAAATTGGTACTGTCAATTAGTGCATACAACCATTGCCTCCATAAAGGCTGATTTCAGACGGTCGATGATGACGAACTGGCGTCGGTCACAGCGTTCGATTGTAAACGTCTTAACTGTTCGTCTGATTACTTTGTAGAGTCCGATGTACGACGACTGTAAATGTTGTCGTACAGCACCTTCGCGAAGCAGTACGTGAGAGCAAGTAGACAGTTTTTCGCGCACGTTCACCGGTGTCTTCTGCAACTGTGAACGAGTGGACACAGCCTACACATTGTATGAGCCTGTCGGTCGGTGTAACTTCCGTAGTCAAAGGAGGAAATAAATGGGGCTGGTGCCACCAGTTTTCTAGGCAAAGGCAGTGTTCGTCCATAGACTAGTTGCGCTGGAGTCGCGTAGAACTGTATCTTAATCGTTGTTCCTTAGCCTAGAAGGAAGAGGGGATGTTCCTCAGATCATGAAGTATTTGCGTGCGCAAGTAGCGCTGCCTTCAACTGGCGGTGTAATCTCTTTACCACGCCGTCAGCGGCCGGATGCTCCACCGTGTCTGGATGTGTCGGCAACCCAAATCCTTAAGCAACCTGGCAAAAGTGGTCGGGAACTGTGACCCTTGATCGGTGGTCACGATGGCGGGACAGGCGTGCTGAGCTACCCGGCATTCTAAAAAAGCCTTTGCTACTGTTTCCGTAGAGCAGTTTGGAATCGAAGTAGCCTCCGGCCACCTGGGCAATCGGTCGATGCAAGTCAGCATCTATACCGAACCTTTCGAAGGTGGCAGTGGACCTACGAGGTCAACGTGCACGTGCTGAAGGTGTACGTCTGGTGTAGGAAACGGGCTTTTCCTGTGCTTTTGCACATTGGCACTTTGACACGGAAGGCAAGCGCCTGCTCAAGTACGAACGTTACGAATGACATTAAGTCAGAAACGTCGTGCGGTTACTTGTTTAACCAATGCAAGAAAGCCTGGGCGAGACAAGCCATGCAACGTGTCGAACACGGTTTGTCGAAACCCGCGTAGGACTGTTGGGCGCGGCATGTCCTGAGATAAACCGCAAAGTAAAGTTTCGAACGATGATGTCAGCGGAACGCGTCGTGTGTCCAGTGAGGGGAACTTCGTAGTAGATCAATCTCAGGATCACTGAGTTGCGCTACGACCATGGCTGCTAAGTCGATAGTGGTGCCGGCGTCAGCAGAGATTAAGTGATCTTGGGAAAGTGCGTCGGCGACGGTGTTGTGTACACGTGGGACATATCGTATATCGTTCGTAAACTATGATCTCAGAGATAGGGAAGGTATGAGCCTACAGGCACATAGCTCGTGTTGCGGAAAGAACGTAGCTACACGAAGAAGACACACACAAGAGTCGGGGACGGCATGGAGGACGGATAGGCGCACGTACGGGGGGGTATCCAGAAGCACGTGACAGAGACATGAGTGGACGGGGTTGACTAGAGAGAGCGTACGAGAGTGTGTGGTATCGGAACGTTGGGCGGGTTCACAGACAGAGCACACGAGTGCCTGATGCTAGACTGTCCATGTACAAGGAGGGAGCGGTGGTAACACATTCTACTGAGAGATCACGCGTGGTATATTATCCTGTAGTAAGATGGTGAAGCACACATATATCTAATCAATCCACTACAGATCGCGAATTCGGCCGAGGAGCGCAGTGTGTGTAGACACACGAATGACAGCGTAGACGACACACAACACACACTCCATCATGACGGTGGTACAGCAACAGTGGACGACACTCGAGAGAGAAGTATCACACATAACATAGATCACTGAGTCGTGTATATCTGTGTGTTGTCGTTGGGGGGTCGATGTTGTTCAACATCAGGTGCGGCGGGTGCGCTGCGCACTCTACACACAGAGGCACACTAAGAGCTCGAAACTCTAGATAGGAGGAGGACACGTACGTGAGAGGGGAGCGGACATGGGGTCGCGGGGGGTGGTGTCACTAGTAGAAATCGCTCAGCAGTAAGGGGGGCTGCGTATGATGATGGTATGATCTGTGCGAAGGGCTCATGGAGTGCTCGGACTCCTTGGCTCTACGAGTGTCTTACGACACGTGTGCGAGTGCGGCTGACATAACACATATGATGATGGGTGAGTCAGTGTGGAACGATGTAGGCTCTCATCACTTCACAAGTCGTTGCAGCTCAGGCGAACTTATCTCGGCTCCTGCGGATATTACAGTTCACAATGTGTTGGCCGTTGTGTTGAGTGTGTGAGAGTGGACCAGTGGGTCAATTCAGTGGGCGGCATGCGGACGTTACAATGATTGTGTGATGACATGGTAAGCGGAGCCTGGTCGTAGGTGCAAGGAATAATTATTCATCGTCTTCAAGGCCGGGGGCTCGCATTCAGAAGCGCCGAGCAGCGGTGATAGTAGGGGGTCATAGACAAAGTAACAGTATACAGATGAGGCCACGAGTTAGGGGGGGGGTTGGGAGAGTAGTTACTATAGTCCGGGATTCGCGAGAGGTTAGTGAGTAGTATGAGGGTGATTGTAGGCAGATCCTGTACAATATCGTTACATGTGGCGCGTCGCATAGGCAGTGATCTATCGGTCAGGATGACGACGAGAGAGAGGCGGCTGTGTTGCACGTATGTATATCCGTATTTATTCTAGGGGACCTCCCAAAGACACGAACTGCGCTGCACTAAGGAAGGTGTTGATATGTGCTTCTGAGGCACGCTGGGGTGGCCTAGAAGGAGGATGGGGGAGGGGGTGGAGGTATCACACAGGGGAGCCTGATAGAAGTGTAAACAAGTAGATATTGCGTGTGTCGCTGTTGTAGCAGCACATAGTTGTGATGTCGTTAGATTCTGTTGATAGATTCGTAGACTGAGAGATGATCATTCAATGCAAGACTTGAGGTTCGTTCGTGCGGCGTATCTGGATAGGAATGTCGAGACTAGAGGCTGTGGCACTCTGGGTACGCTCTAGCCTACGAGCACGCCGCGAAAGAGCTATTATGGACGGGCTGAGTGGCTCTAGATAGTGTAGTGCATCAAATGACTATTATCTATGTATATCTGTGTCGTGAAGCGGAGAAGCCATTAAGAGCAGTGACAGGAGCGTGTGTGCGGGGCGAGTTAGACATCTGGGGGCGTGACCAACAAGCCTCAGACACTATCAGGAGGGGTACTGTGGGTCGGAGTGGTGATTGGAGGTTTTTGGGGGGATGGATATTTGTGTTGGTAGAAGACGAGCGATTAGATATATAGTAGCTCAAGTGGTATCTCGTGCGCGGAGCGGATAATGCTAGACTAGACGCCGAGACTAGAGATTTATAGTGGTGTTGTAAGAGTGTGGATTGTCAGCAGCCAACATGGGATTCGAGTATTTTATCTTAGACTGCTGTGGACAGATCAACCGTGTATTATGATTCTTCACTCGGGTCAGATCCTCGAATGGCGCGATGATTGAGGGGAGGGGCTCAATGCACAGCCCACACAACAGATGTGCGTCTTGTATATCCGAGTAGATATGAGACTACGATATGGGGCGGTAAATGCACACGGGTTGATGGTGTTATAAGAGTACTCACTGCGACTAGAGCTCTATGCATCAAGATGGACCGCCTAGTCTCTAGGGACTCGAATTCATTGGCACTACTCCGCGTCGAGTCAAGGACTAGATAATGTATTCTGGTGAGGACGGAGGAGGCATAGACAGTGTGCTAGCTAGTGCTGAGCTGTGGGGAGGAGTCGAGTAGAGTGCAAGTGATGACCTTGGTGTGGGCTGCCGGCGCTCAGGTACAGACGTGTCCTGGGTATACAGATTGGCGAAGTATATCACTCACGAACGAGCGCGACCACATATATAGTAGTTCCTGTGTGAACAGGGGAGGACTAGATCATGTGGTAGTATATTTGGTTCGGGCAAGTGTTGTGTTAAGATATAGCAATACAGGAGGACAAAGGCACGAGGATGGAGTCGAGGGGTGCGAGAGGAGATTGTCCTGGATATATGGGTGCGCGTCGTCGTATCACGAGGGATAGGTTTACAGATGCTGCGTAGAGCACGGCACTATCACGCTATGGCCATTGTTACGTGATAAAGGATATAGTCTCTCTCTGGATAAAATTTGGGGTGTGAGTTCACTAGGGACTATGCTGGTGAGGGAGGCGAGGGAATCGTGTGAGTGGATTCGGAAACACATCTTGTTCAGGAAGACTAGAGAGGGCAGTAGATCTTGTGTTGGGTCTGTGCGCTGGAAATAGACGGGATGCCCGAGTTTGGCGAGATCCCCATGCATTATGGATATCGGTTCGGATGTGTCTGCATCTTCTATATCAAGGACGTCAGGAATTGGGGGATTATCCACAGGCATTCACACAGGGAGCAGCGCCCGTAAGCTTGGAAGAGAGAAAGCGCGTCAGAGCAGGCAGAGTATACAAGTGTCACATGTGCAGAGAGAGGTGGAGTAACTAAGTTCTATCGCATCCATTGTCTCTAACGCTCTCAGGTGCTTGTGTGAGACGGATCAGTAGAGGAAGCAATAGTGTTCTCCATGTCACGGGTTATTAGTCTCTGGAGGAGGGTATCTCATGGCGAAATAGAAGATCGATGAGACGAGGGCGGTGTTGCGCATGGACACGTGAGTAGCTGCGTAGTAGTGATCATGTATGAGTGAGAGAGAAGTCATGCTTCACTCTTCACTAAGCACTAGGTTGTCGTGCAGATAGAGCTGGAGTCTGGGATACTCTACATGAGACTGGAGCTGGTAGATACCTACGTCTTAGAGAGGATGACAATGCGTCGCGATTCTGTGGAGACACTCGAAGCATCTGATCTAGGTGCGCGTAGCACGCATAGCGTGCGCGAACATCCGAGGTGATATCAGGTCGATCAGGCTAGTCTGAGACGAACTGTGCTACAAGTGGGGGCCGATAGAGGAGCAGCCAGTAGTGCGCGTTCTCTCAACGAGGCACACAGTCGCACTGGGGTGTTGGACAGGCAGTTGCCGACGATACTCTGAGTAAGATAAATGCGTCAGTCTAACGAGGCTAGGATATCTATCTACAAGAGGGTGGTATAGCATAAGTGCACACATGAACGTGTATGAAGTAATCTCGATATGCGCTCTGTCTAGGAGCCATGTCTGAGAGAGCTTGATTGTGTCGACGAGCATCTTGCGTATAGAGTGTATACCAGGGAACATCTGCGCGTTAATCAGGAGTCTCTAGGGCATACACGGGGTGTTAGCGATGGTGAGTATCGGGATTCCTAGAAGTGCAGATACAAGATCTGTGTCACTCTATAGGAGGGTGACTACCAAAAGGCCAGTGGTCGCATGTCGTGACGGAGTCACTGGGATATGGGATATCTTCTCACTAGACGAGGTTTACACTAGCGATAGACATGTCGCGCGAGTGCTCTCACATCCCTGTGCTATCTAATAATGCGTGTCTATCGGGAGTGTACTCAGGGATCATTTCTATCACTCCTCATCTAGATCTATCTGATACTAGTGTAGTTTCATGACAGTATGAGATTTGATCTGTGAGAGGTGTTCGTCCACACAAGTAGTCTTTTTAAGTCATAGCTCCGGAGTCGATCGGACACGCAGGTCGTATAATGGGGATTGGCTCATGGTGAGCGTGTGATCAGTTAGTTCCAGGTACGCGCCATCGATAGAGTCACAGTTACTAGGCGCCAAGTGTGGTCGCTCACGACAGAGCCGCGGTGATGACATGTGCCGTTCAAGTTAGGACGTAGACCCGCGTGACATACAGATTGGATACACTGAGTCGCTAGTGCGGACACTCTGTGTACGAACATCAGACAGGGGCTAGTCGGAGTAGAGTGTGCTGTGAGTGCGGCTTCAGAGTAGACAACATTGTCGGAGGTGTGTTTCAGAGTCGACTGAGTCACGAGTTAGTTCAGCGCACTGAGTGATTTCAGGTTTCGCAGCAGCGAGGCGCGGAGAAGCCGCGGTGCTCCAACGAGCCTTCGTCCCTCTGAGGCTTGTCTTCACGTCTTATTTAGGGTCGGTGAGGGCGGAGCCAGACAACGGCTTAGAATTCTGTTGAAGTCTCGCTTGAGTCTCTGCTCGGGCTTCAGCCATCCAACACGAGATTTGAGAAATATTAGTGCTTCACAGATCGAGCTCACATACATCCTGAGGGCAAGGTGAATTATATGTGAACGACTGACTCAATGAGAGATACGCTAGTGAGTGATGAGAGACTGAGGCGTCTACTGCGAAGAAACTCGAGCTCGTGACACACAATTCTGCGCATATTATCGGCTATCCAGCGTTCACGGCACAGCCGAGTGTGTGTGATGCGAGGGACCGCCTGCAGTATTATGTGGACATAGGGATAAGAGGAGCATGATATGTGGGTCCTGGGAGAGGAAAAGCTGACTAATGTGGATGTGTATATCGTGAGCTTTCTAGGACGCTACGGAAGATTCAGCGGAGATAAAGCTCTGTGAAGGCGGTGGGACACTTGCCGACTTACCAACGATGTGAGTGTGACTACCTGAGAGATATATTATTGTGTGATATGAGTTTATGCTCGGTAGTGAGATGGGTTTCTCGACTCATAGCGCTTCCGTGCTACATTTAAATTGCCGCACATCAATCTGCGATGGGAGTATATAACGTCACTTATCGTTCGAGAGTAAGCGTGCTTTATGTGTGTCAATGTGGTGAGGGTATCATAAGCTATGAGATGGGAAACTTATATGCACTATGGAATGCGAAGGACTCGAACATTCGATGAGAAGAGCTACGTGAGCTTCTATCCGCACGAACTACAGCGACCGATGAGTGTTCGCCGCGGTTCGACAACACGGGATTGGTAGGGCAGGAGCGTGACTTTGAGCGTCTCCACAGACAAGGTGGGTGATCCGCGGAGCGTCGCGATCGCAGTAGAGAGGAGTGGTTAGTTCGTGTATCATGAGATTGTACCTACTAGAGTTTCACAGACACACTGCTAGTTCGAGGGCTCATGCCGGTAGTATTCACGTATACGTGTGGCAATATCGATGCATATCTTATTAGTATACAGGATGTATCTCTCTAATCCGAATATCGCACACGAGAGCGAATACGTCTGACGTTTATCGCATTATAGTGGTACAGATTTATGCGAAGGTGTACTTACCATTCTACATGGCTGGAGGTTGTTCAGAGTGATGGGTTTCTATTTGTTCTCTAGAGAGTGTTAGGATGGTGGCATGCCAGATCAGCGTGCGTTGTTGGTAGTGGATTAGCGGAGAGGCGGCACAAATCTGAGTGGCAAGAGTCTGTGCTGATCTGGGAGGAACCACCAACATCCGAGCAGCTGAAAACTTTCGAGCTCAGAGTGGATACAATCCGAGCCAAGATGTCATGTATACAGGAGGTGTTCCCGTAGGCCGGTCATATGCACTCAGGGGTGGGTCGATGAGCGGGCTAGGTCTGAAGGCTTTGCGGAGAGGCGCGGAACAATGGGTGAGACTAATCGCGTAGCCGGCTCAACAGGAGGACATATGCGAGACGTGGTCTAGCGTGCAAATCGAGGCGTGACCGCGTGCAGACGCGTCATCTGGTCTCGCGGCTGGACTACAGCAGGACGCGTGGTCGTAAGATGTATGAGGTGGTGATGAGGGGCCGGTGCTGCGAGACAGTGGATTAGCTGAGCGAAGGCTAAGTGACACACCAGTATACGACTTGATGTGATGGACGGAGTCTGCGTCATGCTCGAGTTCGCTTCTTCCTAGACTAGTGGATGCGAGCAACGAGATTGCGTGAGATCTCACTGATATCAGTATCTGTGTGATCGAAGATCTGACAATGGAGCGTAGGAGGAGTCCAGGAGGACACTGGGGGCTGTTACGAATGGAGGGGCGTCTGGTTAGCGCTGCGACAAAAGCCTCATAAGGTGGGCGCTAGGGTTCGCTAGAGCATTGGGGGACACGCTTCAGCGCTTTCTAGCTGCCGTGCGCGAAGCTGAAGCAGGCATTGGATTGAGGCTTAGTCTATAGTCTCTCTCTTCTGCGAACATCGTACACTTCACGAGTCGGGCGTGAAGAATCTCGAGTACGTAGTGAGAGTCTATCTAGGCTATGAGTCAAGAGTGTCTCATCTCTCGTCGTGGCTACAGACTGGTCGGTACGAACTGGATAGGGATCTGAGTGCGTTAACTAGAGGGTAGCGCCCCGGCGACATGGTGGAGACACAGAAAGTTTCAGTGCATGCCGAGAGGACTCGACGCAGGGCGTTGTCGCGCCCATAAATCTCGAGCTAGTCTATAATCTACGAGCGTAGGAAGTTGTCCGGTCCGTCTCGTGACACTCGACATACTAGAGTCGATAGTCATGTCAGTATCGGATTGATATATAGGAGCATTCTTAAGTCATCGGAGTTAGAGCGCTGTGTGTGTGTCTATTCAATCTGGCGTAGCGGAGGATATGTGGCACTCCAGCGAACTATTGTAGAAACATCAGGAAGGCTGTTCACCAATGAAATCATAGTTCAGAAACTTTAATGCGGTATAGAGCGACGAGACGTCTGCGCTCGAGATGCAGGCGTGCGCGCGCGATCGAGTGGGCGGGGGGTGAGCGGGGCGTGTGTGTGGGGTGTCTTAAAAGCGCACATGTGTGTTAGGTATTGTGGAATGAGAGAGGTGAGCGAGAGCTGCGCGAGTGTTTGTGGGGCAATTGCTGTAGGGTTATCATTTGGTTATATGTGAACAGGAGCATAGTGTTCTATGATATGCACACGGAGCGTGTGTATACTCTGTAGGGATTGATCTCAGTTACTTGTTACTGTCAAACCTACATTCTGTGTGGGGCAGGTCTATAGTGACGGATGGATCGCGGTGGTCACACTTATGATTGCTCTCAGAGAGTGGAATGGTGTCGATTAAAAGAGACTAGTGTGAATAGGACACGGCGTGAGTTGCCTGAAGTCCTCTACAACCTGATCTATCTCTGTATCTTATGGATCGTGGATAGCAGAGTGTGGTGTGGTGATCGGTTGAGTTCAGCCCTTTGACAAAGTGTACTGGAATGTGATGCATGATTATATAGTTAGTAGAAGGTGCATAATGTGGGAGGCATGGATACACTCTACAGTGTGTACGCTCAGGGTGAGTGAGGTTTGGTGTGAGAGGTTGTTGAGGTGTGAGATAGTATCTATGACGGGTGTGTCAAGTCAGCAACACATGAAGAGTGAGGATAATCTGCGATGAGATCTCGAGGGTAGGACAAGAAGGTGCGTAGGTATTTCTAGTGTACAGCGAGGTAGGGGCAGGTGTGGTTAGCTCAGCACGGTCTAGACTCGTACGGCGAGCGTGGTCTGACTCGGTAGGCGAGGTGAGTGTCATGTCGAGGGGGGGTCGGCGTCAGTGGTTGATGGAGCGCTCGAGACGCAGTCCGTTTTTGGTGCGCATGTATCTAGAGGGACTTATAGTAGGGGTGATTCTCTCTATGGGTGTAGAGCTGGGGCGGTGATTGGCATGCGGAATTCCGATGGGGGGACGCGCATCGGGAGTGGTGGAGTGGCATGAGCCGGTGTCTCGCTAGGATGAGCGAGGCAGGTAAGAGAAGAGGTGTGATCAGAGGTTACACACGTGCCGAGTTGTATTAGGCTGGAGTGATCTTTCTCTGGTGTGCACAAGCAAATGAGATCTTGAGTGACATTGGTGTGCTGGGAGATGTGCACGACTATCGAGCCTCTTGCCTGAGATCACTATCGGCGTAAGTAGAGATCGTCTTGACATGAGTAACAGTGATAGGATCAGTGGGGCTAGGAGCGCGGAGCGAGTCTCCGTAGGCGTCAATTCTAGGTGGCGGAGTAGTGGAGCGTTCTCAGCAATCTATTCGGGGTCTCTCTCTCTCTTGCGGTAAGAGGACTGTAAGTAGTGTGGGGCACGCGAGGAGACTCCATTGACTTTTCTACCGACATGAGATCGGTAATGGTATCTGAGATGATACGCGTCCTTATCGTCTACTCTGAGAGCAGACACAGAGAACAGTTTGAGTGAGTGACTGGGGACTTGTTGTCTAGCGACGGGTGCTTCACTATGATATGTGTCGAGGTACATAATGTGGAGCCACGCGTGGAGAGTGACAGACAGTAGCGACGACAGGCCCGTATATCGGGTACTGTATTCTACTCGAGGGACTAGGTCTACTGGACTTATTCAGAGTGCGATAAGTATTTTGGGCTGAGATATTACTCAACAGCAATGTTCACGTCAACGCCGTCTTATCATCGAGTGACTACTCTCCTCGAGAGATTGAAGTCATCATGCGCGCACAATCTTAACACGATGACAGGTCTCTTCAGCAATCGTCGCGCTCGTGGAGTTAGATCCGTGTAGGAGGAGAGATAGCGCTCGTCGTGCTCTCAACGTAAACATAGAGTGTGTCTGACACTAAGGGTGTCTCAGGCCTAGTTAGGGTTAGGTGGTAGCAATCAGGGAGTCTGGGTTTGTATAGTATGGGTCAGTTGCATGCTTTGACTCTCGAGGGATCAAGCGACGATCCTCATGTCGATCTGCACTCGATCCAGGAAATATGAGACTTATCGGCTGGGCTTACGAGAACTACTATGGCAAGTTATATATTCAGGTGAGTTGCGAGGATGTAGAGGGATTAGTGATATGTGGTCGCTGATGTGGGCACATTCTATCGATTAAGTGTAGGGCGCCTCGCAATCATGGAAGAGGAAAGCGAGTATACAGATGGAGCGTATACACGGCGCACACACAGACACAATGAGATCAGCCTGTCCGAGCTAGTGGCTACTGTTGGCAACTCATCTCTCTGTTTCTGATTACAGTGTGTTCACGCAGAGTAGAGGAGAGTGTTAATTAGGAGGTATCTTCGTGGCGTCGTGTGATGTGTAGTCTATTCTGTCAGCTTCAGGATGGGATTCTACATGTCGCGTCAATTTGTTGAGATAGTGTCGGAGCTCACACGATAGGTGATGAGTGGCTGTTTACGCTCCGGGCTAGCGTAGAGACTACACGTAGACAAATATGTGCAAGTCACATCGTATTTCTGTGATGGGTATATGGACGATTGCTGATCTAGAGCGTCTGGTCCGCGCGTTCAGACTCGCTTGTGCCTAGGCGTGACAGCGAGGTAGGGTCTACTGGCTATACACGTTATGACTAGTCTCTGACTTGTGAAGGGACTGTCGCAGCTGTTAGTCCTCAGCCGTTCTGTCAGATCATGGCGCGCCTCCTACTCGAAGTGAGAGATAGCAGCCACCCACAGAACATAGTCGTCTGTGGTTATATCAGGGTACGGACAGATAGTGTACATACTCTTCACACACGCACTGAATAGTGTAGGTTTAGCCTTGGTCTTCTGCATGTGTGGATTATATGTGGTATTTGAAGCCTTGAACAGCGTCATGTACTAGAAGGATATTGCAGGTAAGGTGTAGCGTAGATATATGTATTCATGCTCAAAGCTTAGTTTACTTCGGTGTCTCCTTGTTATAGACTACTTACTAAGGGGGGGAGTTAGTGAGGTGATTTTGATGGGTGTGGTGTATTATGGGTGTAGGATTGGGTGTGTATTGTGTGGGTGGCAACTGATTGTCTGAGGACGCGAGGTATTAGGTACTCGAGGCGACGGTGTGGAGGCGAGAGCGTATTTGTTAGTACGCAGAGACGCGCTCATTGTGCCGCAACGGTCTTATATTAGGTCAGCTGTTGCGAGTGTGATGTGGTTTCTTACAGGTTATGTCAGAGTGGGTGCGTCTGTGGACTAGTTAGCCCAAATGCTGCGACGGCCAGCATACATTTCTGTGCTAGTGATCTCGGCGCTTGATCGAAGGGCTGATAGTCGTCTTTCGTTGACGCGACTAGTCGCGGACCGGTATTCCTGGAGCGAGCAGATACTTTGTGTGTGTTCTGATTCAGCGTATATATATAGGAAGTGCTGCGAGATCTGGTGGGGCGGAGCATAGCGAGGCTCTATGAGTGTGTGTCTATCACGGTAAGAGATGTGGACAGCGCGCACAAGCTATATACTAAATTTAGTGTGCTGTGGAGCGATTGAGGGCTGGGATCGGGGTTTGAGAATCACTGCGCGAAGTTTACACATGAGAGCGACGCATGAAGTCTTAAGGATACACCTACACATTCATATCGTGTCTCTCCGATAGTCTTCATGTGGAGTGAAGTGATGAATGAGTTGGCTCGCACTTTGTCCAGGTTTTGTGGTATAGGATCCGTGGTGAACTCTCTATCAGGAGGCGGAGACTAGGCGTAGTTTCAAATGGCACCAAGAGTGATCTGGTAGTTTGGAGAGGTGGTGATCCCACTCTTACGCGGTGTGCCTATACTCTCCGGGACAGCAGGTTCGATTGAACGTCATAAGTTCTATCTTGTGCATGTTGTGGTATGTATGTGAAAGATCTCACAGAAAGTGATCCCAAGCGAGAGACCAGGACTGTGTAGAGAGGAGAACTCATCATATTTAGCACTCATTACGGCGACAGATCATTGACTGCAGTACCACGTAAAAGTCGAGTGATTACGGCAATGCATGCCCGTAAGAATAAGTTGGGAGGGAGTGTATGCTAGCGCCCACATTTAGTGGAGGCCGGGCATCATCTGGGAGAAATCAAGAGTTAGTGTTGATAATTAGTGAAGAAGTAATTTAGTATGTTGTAATGGAAATAAGAATAATGAGATAGAATAGTTAAATGATGAGAAAAAAGTTATATGATATGGTGGTGGTGGCAAGCGATGAAGACACTGTGCCTGCGGTTGAGGTGAGAGGAGGCGCGGAGGAGGGGGGGTATGGAATTTTTTGGATGAGAATTATAATAATGCGTTGATGAGAGAGTGCGAGAGTGGATAGATGGAGCGTGGAGATGAGTGAGAGCGTGAGAGTGCGTGTGAGAGAGTGGTCGCGCGAGCAGAGCAGTACAGCGCTCGCGGCGTGTGATGTGGCAGGCTTGTATATTGTGTGGATTTAATGTTTATGGTTGGGAAAGTGGTTGAGAGTTTTAAGTGATGAATTGGGGGTGGGATATTATTGGAGAGGGTAAGATTATAATGTGTAGTTTTTTTTGGTTTTTGGTAAATAAGTTGTTTTTAAAGTTTTAGGTGTAGTATGTTGAATTTATAGTAAGAGAGTGAGTGCGTGTTGGTTGGAGATTGTGGAATTATATGGGAATGGAGTTGGTGGGGGATGGTGTTTATAGATATTGGAATAAGAGTAGGGATGATTGTTGATATCATAGTGATTCACTCGGTATCAATCAGTGTGTGTGGACGAATGATAACGTTTAGTGTAATGCAGCTAGATGAGTGAACAGAGTGCACGTGTGTCTCAGCGGAGACATCACACATACACTCTACAGGTAGATAATATCTTGAACTGCGAGAGTCTAGGATGTGGTGGGTATAGGGTAGAGGAAAGCTACCATGAGTGAACTATATAATCGAGGCCCTAGTCATGATCATTATCAAATGTGTGACAGATGGGTGTCTTATCAAGTATGGAGAGTAGTAGGAGTGACGCAGGAAGTTTCTCTGGCACTGGAGGGTTGGTGTAAGAGTGTTTAGGTCTGCGACAGTTCGTGGGTTTGAGGAGAGAGAGCGCGCGAGTGTGCACACATCCGTGTGCAGTGGTGAAGGAGTAGAGAATGAGGGAGTAGATGGTTGTAGTCCGAATAACGGTGTTGTAGGTGTTTATTATGGAGAAGAAGTTTAGAACAGCAAGAGATAGTGATATCTTGTCTATGTGCGGAGAGCTGACGCAGCACATAGATCTTCAAAGCGCGTTACATTGGGACTAAGATATAGGCGCGGGAACTGATCTGGGAGAGGATTCTCGAGTCAGCTACGTGTTTGAGGGAAGAGTATTGCGTCGAGGCAGCGATGGGAGATGTGGGAAAGAAGGGTCGTCTCGGAGAAGGCTCAATGACATCTGATGTGTGTTTAATCATTGGCGGAAGAGGTGGGATAGCAGTATGATGGAGGAGATGGAGATCTCTGCTCAGTGGACTATCTATTTCTCAAGGTGGGATGTGTGCAGTGTGCATCGGCGGTGATATCA
This sequence comes from Dicrocoelium dendriticum, assembly GCA_944474145.2. Taxonomy (NCBI): domain Eukaryota; kingdom Metazoa; phylum Platyhelminthes; class Trematoda; order Plagiorchiida; family Dicrocoeliidae; genus Dicrocoelium; species Dicrocoelium dendriticum. The sequence continues at coordinate 63,167,298 of OX104071.1, read as the reverse complement.
GTGACTCTACTTCGGGGGTGTGCGGGTGACAATAGATGATGAGAATGAGCGTAGTTCTTGCGTGAGCACGAGCCTCAGTGCAGGTATCGCGTATAGGAGCGATAATTCTGTGAGGTATGGGGGTCATGTCTATTGTGGAATATTGCACTGCAAAACTTTGTAAGTGCATAGAGGTGGTGCATGTGTGATACGGTAGCTAGTCATGAGTGGGTTACAGCTGTGTTATCAGTTGCGTGCGATCACCTCATGACGTCCGAAGATGTAGTGACTAAGATGTGGTGTGGAGTGAGAGACTCTAGTTGGGGGATTAAGGGCACATAGTGGTAGCCGGGCGAGTTTAGTCTTCTTGTGATATGTAGAGGAACACGTCTATTGTTGCACACAACACTCTTACTGCGACAGAGGAGAGAGTGGAACTGGTGAAAACCTCCATACGCCGTATACAATCAGAAAAAATACAAGGAAGTATTGGTGCGCACGTGCTTAATGTGATGCGAGCGGTAGATACGATGATCGAGAGATCTATACGCTAGGCTATGTATGAGTAGTAGTCTATCAGGCCCTTATGAGGGTGATAGGTCACTGCGGAGAACAGTGGCTGGTACCGATGACTCTATTATTGAGTGTTATATATCTCTCAAGAGATCACGCTCTCTCAGGTACCTATAACTACGGATTGCTGAGAAATTGGGAAGAGCTGCTATGATTATGTCAAGTCGTGAGAAACAGTAGTACTGCTGTGTCCGTAGAGGTCTAGGCGAGCGCAAGCTAGTTAGAGGGTGTGTCATGAGGGATCACAAGCTGAGATGACACACGTGAGCGCAAATAATTAAGGAGAACTGAAAGATTATGTGGGTTGATGTGAGTCTGTAGTGTACGCGGTGTTCTTCTGACATGGGAGCATGAAAAGCGGTCGAGACTGTCTAGACAGTTCTAGAAGGCGTCTTCCTTGTGCGATCTTTAGGAGGAGATCAGCGTTACCTAGATCTCGAATACGAGTAATTATAGCATATTACGGTGCGGGAGACGACTCATCAATAAGGAGCGTTCTTGCTTCGTGTAGTGCTGTCTACTGGAATGCATCGGTGTGAACTAATTTATACGAACTCGCGCTTGCTTGTATAATCTTAGGAGTGATGGGTTCTCTATCTATGAAGGTTGTAAGCGGTTTGACAGAATCTATCGATACATCTTACTGGATAGTACGTGAAAAGTGGGCCACTCACCATTGTATATCCTCCGAAATGGTCTATACTACTTTCACACATAGGTCGTGCGACGCAGGGACACTATATTCTGGTGATTATCAGTGAGATATGCTGTATAGATCCTCTCTCTCTATCTCAGTTACGTACGTTCTTCTATCAGTATGTTATATGTCCTGAGTCGGCAAGTAAGTGTGCTATTGCAGCCGTGTGTCGAAGTAGTAGTCGACACACGCTGCGATAAGACCACTCAGGAAAGAGTAGAGCAGTACGACACCGGGCGGCTTTGTTTAGATAGTGCCCCATCGATGTGTAGAGGAGGCGAGAGCCGAGAGAAGTCAGTGGTGTATGCGAGGACAATGCGAAGATGAGAGTGCTCCCTACGTACTGGTCGTGAGTGTGTGTGGTTTGGGGGGACTCTCGGCCTGATAGAGTGAGCGCGGGAGTGAGTTTGGCTAGACCGGCACGTACTTGAGCGCGAATGCGCTCGATTGAGCTGTCCGCCTAGGAGTCCTAGATTAAGTGGGTGATGAGACGTGAGTGTGTGTAGCTATGGAGCGTAGTGCGCAACACGAGACATTGTATATTCTTTCAGTCGTACTGCCAGATACTGAGCGTTAGCAGCAGCGTCATTCACTGCTGTCACACTTGTGGCGCGCTCTGGCGAGTGTAGTAGCGTAGGACTAGGCAGGTAGTGACGCAGTGGTGGGGATTCTCTACGTGGAGCGAGGACTAGTCTGTGAGCGTTCTCTCTACGACACACGTATTGAGAGTCAACGATCGCTTGTGAGCAATATCACTCAGTACTAGCATGGACACTGATGAGAGTGAGTCACTGCGTGCTAGAAGTTTTAGACTGATATGTACTCTCTACGTAGACAGGTCTATGATCAGAGAGAACAAACATGGTCGGTAAGTAGTTACATGGTCCCAGCGTCCGACTTATTTTCACGCTAGTTCAATATTGCGAAGTGAAGTCTCACAAGATGATGCTCTGGTCGGGAGTGTGCGAGATAGAGCCGAACTGTCGATGCTTTAAGTACATTGGGGACAGGATAGAGCCGTAGATCTAGAGATTGGCATGGTGTGGGCTAGTACACTAAGCGTTCAGGGGCTATGATTCCTGATTTATATGTGGCTTCTGCATCGTCAGTCACAGTCGAATTTGATCGCCGCGCTAGCCAGTCTTACTCGATCTAGAGGGATCTCGTCATTCTGATGTATCTCTATCGTGCTGGAGACTGTGGTTATACGATCTGTTTTCGGACTGGTAGCGATCTATAGTGTGGACGGCAGGCGTAGGGAAGGGGCGCTTGAGCCCGTATGGTCTACGCACGACATGGGTAGAAACAACAAGTTTGGATAGCCTATTTTATATGCTCAGTGTGTATGCTCGTGATCTTATCAGTGTACTATGTACATAACAATAGTACTTGAACACGTCAGCGCGTATTGAGAGTTACACAATATCAAAACTGTGATAGTAATAAGTACTAGGACATACTACGGACTTCCTATAGCGAAATCGTTTCAGGTAAAGCAGGAACATGAGACACTGGATTGTATCCGATAATCCGCTATTATGTCGCGCACATATGGCTGCACAGACACAATCGTGGCACAGGCGTGAGCTATCTAGAGTGGTCTATTCTCGACGGCACACATAGTGCACACATATGTCTCTAACTACGTCGCGAGTCTACACGAGGAGAGTGGTTCAGGAGAGTGACTACACAGAGGAGAAGTGCGATTTTCACACTCTGAGTCTATACTCAGCTATAAGTGCTTACTCACTATGCCATACACTCCGAAGAGATAGTTCGAACTCAGAGATAGTGCAGAGATAGTACACTGACACACAGATACGAGCTACTCGCCTGGGTTACTACCTCAGCAGAGTAGATGCCCCAAATACGCTCTCCATCGAGTCGCGATGGGAGGCCTGCCGGCTACTGGAGAGGCTGACTTTCGGGACAACAGTGACACCTGTCTATGAGGCGGAGCTACTCGGTTAGATTTGCTTATGAGGGTGGATCAGATAAGTGTGTCTCTGTAGAGCCGAGAGAGAGAGCGATGATCTCTGGGCAGGAGCGCTGTCAGTCACAAAGGATATCTATGTGCTCTCTTCTATGACGATGTGAGTGAGAGGCAGCGGAGGCAGACGGAGTCAGTGATAGTAGCCAGAGCCATAGACAGACGAACAAGGGGCACGCCAAATACACTGCGTTTCCAAGTGACATCATTATGGACTCGCAAAACGAGTGACAAGCGAGAGATTAGCGCTCACAGTTCAACACGCCGGCTAGACAGTGTAGTGCCTGAGAGAGTGTGGGCGTCGATTGGTGATGCTTTTCATTCAAGCGAAGTGCAGCTGCACCACATCTCTCGTAACGCGTGTAGAATGACTGGAAGTTGGGTATCAGTAACCCTGAATACTCTCTATCTCAGTGACTGAAGGTGTGTATGTGTCTCAGGAGAGCGCGCTTGTGAGAGTGTGTTAGAGTGAAATGGTGGTCTATCCTCGTGAGATGCTTGATGTTACAGGTGTGAGCATGTCTAGCACTCGTTGTATCGCATCATTATATACAATAGCTAGCGTTTATCATTAGCAAGTTCAGCAGGTTGTGCATGGATCCAGATCTGCGTCGTGGTGTTGTCGGGAGAGATATGGGTTTGACACACAGCACGACATCAACGAGACCGTGGTGAGCGCGGACAGAGGGCGAAGAGCGGCAGACACAGCCACGACTAGTGAGAAGTGGTGAAAAGACGAGACACAGAAGTACAGTGGCCTGGCTAGCTACTGAAGGGACACACAGGACAACAGTACTGGGGAAGACACAGTCGAGCTCGCAGCCATGGACATATATACTCTCAGGGCAGCAGGGAACGTAAGTGACTGATCGTAATAGTACTATAGTAGCGAGTGGCTGGCATTTTACACTATACACGATAGGATGGTGAGCGAGAGAACCCCGTGTGACTCACGCGTAGTTGGGAGTAGTGCACTGACGACGTTAACAAACACATAAATGCGTGATGAAGGGCGAGAACGAGCGAAGCACTAGTGACACTTTTGTTAGATTCTGGCCGAACGAGCAACGGATGTCACTACACGAGAGCCACTACTCTTCAGCGACTACACGACACCTAGAGAGAGAGTGTGAGATGTGTGACGAGTCGACGACCGAGGAGCCGCTACACGACAGCGCTAGAGAGTTGATTGCCTGTACTACTCAATCGATCCCTAGTCACATCTCTATATCTTCTCGGAGGAGAGTGTGACTAAGTAGGACATCACGAAGGGTTACGATGGGTGAGATTGGTGGAGGTGCGACTAGACACATTATCAACATCACGATGCGAGTGACACATGACGAGAGAGACTGTATTTCGCGTTTAGTGATGCTCAGCGGCAGTGTGTACATAGTTCACTAAGATGTGACGTGGTGAGCATGAGCACATACCTGGCAGTCGTCCATTGAGATGCCGTGTGACGCTTTAGCTAACACTGGTCGAATGACGAGACTGCGACAAACCACTGGCCGCGATGAGGCCACGCTAAAGCTAGCGAGTAGACTCCTCGATACCAGGTACGTCAGATAAACGGGATCGCGAGGGAGGCTCTTGGGTGGCGTGACGCGGCAGACAATGATCGTCAAGGACCGAGCTCGTGAATCATGGACTAATCAGTGCGCATCATAAACTAACTTGGGACTGAGAAGACACAATATGCTTACATCAGAGCCATACAGCGATTTGCGCGAGCGCTGATCTAGGCAGGCTAAGCTCTCTTGTAGAACATTGTCTGCACCTTAGCGCCACGCTGAGCAGAGCGCGGTCTGCGTATCTCACGAGATCTATTTACTGTATCATGCGTTTGCGCTAATGCTTCTATTAGAGAGAGGACTGAGGCCACACGTATATGTTATGAGTACATATGCGTCGCTCATCGTGCACTCGCGAGGGCGTAGCTCGGAACTGACTATCTCTAACATCACTGATCGCGTCGGTGTATGAGTGAATGTAAAGCCGATACTTATGTCGGTGCGAGCTAAACTTTGGTACCTACTCACTCTACCGTCACTATTCTGAGGGTATGCTGCGATACTCGAAACACAAACATACAGCACATGCTGCGTGGGAGTGAGAATATAGGTGCACATGTGAGACACACAGATGGCAGACCGATCACAACAGGCTAGACTGGTGTGAGATTGGTAGAGAAAGTCTGCGGCGACTAGACAACAACTATACAGACATAGATACATACGATAAGTATCACAACACTGCTGAGAAGTCGTGCAGTGTTAATCGGCGCATTTATCGGACACATGCACAGTGAGAGCAGATCGGCGAGGACATCGTGGGGAGCGTGGACACATAATTTGTATCACAGCGTTCAAGGACTAAGCCACGCAATAGTGACTAAGTAGAGCGACGCTAGCGATATACTTCGTGATGAGCATGTAGTACAATTCTTCTGATTAAAGGTATTGTCACGAACTTGAACTCACGATAGTGAGCGAGTATGTACGCGCACATATTGATTCTCGAGCACGTCCTGTATTCAGACAGCGTACCACTAATGCCTACTGCTGCTCCGCTTAAGAAATACACGGAGTCACTCACTTCAAGACTCTGAGTGTCTATGTGAGACTTAGACAGAGTTAGTCTGATTGCTCTTCTCTGGAACGTACATCGGCGAGCTAGGTTAGCTTCTGCCTTGTACAAAGGGAGCAGGTGGTACAGTGATTTTCGGTAATAACAAGTGGGTGGGAGTTCTAGGTGTAGCAGTCGGGATCAGGAGTTTCTCTGTGCACTGTGATCAGTTGAGCCTATTTGCGTGTCGCGTCACTGGTGCGCGACGGTGCGTAGGGAGAGAGTGAGAGCTGAGGGGGCACGGGGGGCTGTGGGTGCCCTACGTTATAGCCACTTAGGCATAGCTCGTCAGTGTGTGTTGAACGACTACAGGATAGGCTCACACATCTATTATATGGGCAAGGTATAACTCTAGCGGGGGCGGGATAGGAGCTCGTGCACGCTATCCACCCGAGACCGGAAGGACGTACATCTTATAGTATATATGGACGGTGGGCGCGGCGAAGTATGATATTCGAGTAGCGAAGGGGGCTCAGCTCTTTAGCTCGTGGAAGAGGGCTGGGGTAGTCCTAGAATTGATCCTTGAGTGTCTCTTTTCTAGTTATGTGAGCGGATGTAGGACGCAAGGTGGAGATGGCTTGAGATCTGAGCAGCGAAGAGAGATTATATGGATTCGATCACCTATGCGTAGATGGTGCTTTGAGTCTACTCTCAGATCTATTCGTGATACGTGGCACTCAGTGAGATGGCAAGTCTCTCTGGCTGAATATTGGGACACAAGGTAGTGCGAATGTGCGGGTTATCAAGGGTTACTTCAGCCTAGATGAGTGTGTGATTAGGTGGAGTCACAGAGACAGCGTCACGTCAACACAGAATCTTACGATTGTTCGCGATTTGGTGGGCCTCTGGTGGATAGACAAGGAGAGGATGTGATATTGTATAGGATAGTAAGAGAAAGGCGGTCAGTGATCTTTATCTACTGCTGAGGAGGTACAAAGTAGTCCAGTGTTAGGCACTATATGTGTGATAGTGTGCAGGTCTCTAGGTTGGTGTGTTCAGTTTGGTGGTGCTGCGGAGAGGCGCTATCTACACGTAATCTTACGAGATTGGCAGGGTTGTACCGTGATGTAAGATGCTCATGCGACGTAGTGAGTACAGCAGTATGTGGTATATTAGAGTTACGAGATGGGTGGTTATCACACGCTCGTGGTAGTCTTGGCGCACTAAGCGGTAGAGGCTATAGAGTAGAAGAGGAGGTCAGCCGAGACATATGGACGATACATAAAAGGCAGGTGTGATCTTGTTCCTACACTGGCGCGGGAGTCATTTAAGGTCTATATTCAGGAGAGATCTCTTCGCATCACCGGAGGGGGGGGGGACGTTAGGTCTAGTGAGTGACTAGTGTAGCGATATGAGGGTCCATTATAAGAAACTGATGGATAATCTATTATCACTAAGAGCTCGTGACAAGATAGAGGGGACCTTCAGTGGCCTGGTCCGGTGACGAAGCTAGAGCGTGGGAGTAGACAGAGTGCAGATAGAGCTGTGTATCACTTTGGACTGTGCGAGCATGATGGTAGTGCGACGGATTCTGGAGAGCAGTTCTATATGAGGTGTAGGGAGATGTCGTTATGACTTTAGCACACTATAGTGAGTCGCGAGAGGATGAATATAGGGTGTTGGCGCGGGCGACGTTCACACATAGACAGCTCACCCATCGACAGAGTACTCGAGGTGAGTTGAGCATTGGTCGTAAAACAAGCCGTCTCGCGAAGAGTGTTACTGCTCTGCGTATAAGTGGGAGTGCGAGCGGTTCTGTCTAAATAGGTGTCTCTATTGTGATCTCTGGCGGAGTGGAATGCACAGCGTGGGTGCGAACGATCTAGATCTAGATCTATGAAGCTTCAGAGTGGTGTGGCGTGGTGGTGAGCGTGTTGGACGGCAGGCTTGCACATAACTCCTTTAGGAGAGTAGGATGGGAGACGTGTGACTCATAGTCTAATATTGAGTGGAGGTACATATGCGAGTGTACGAAGATTCTGGGATTACTCGAAGAGGAGCATGTGACACTCTGTCGGACTCTTCAGTGGCCTATGATTCGTATCGCTCTCATGCAATCTCTCACACTGTTATGGAGTCATGAGTCGTATTCTAGTCAGGGCGGGTGATAGCCGACTTTTGTGGTGTCTATGTCACTGAGCTGCAGTAGGGATCGAGATGACATTAGTGCTATAGGTTGTACTCTAACTACGCCGACAACTTTAGGTCTAGTGTAGTACTCAAACTTGAGTTAGTCATGAATGAGGAGAGATTTCACTAATTGCTTGACACGGGACTGAGCACCATATAATAGAACTATATATTACTTCGCAGGCTATTCGGCGGCGTCTCGTCTTCGGCTGAGGCATGACTGTGCGGCGTGAGTGATACTCTGCCTGTGTAAGAAAAGAGGGGTCAACTCGCGCGAGAGCTCGTTTCACCCTGTTGGGCTCATCCGGGGTAGGCCTTCACCCGGTCCCCATGACCGCTAGTGACAGATGCCAACCAGCCAGCAGCTTAAACCACTGAGCCATGAGGAAGCTTGGCTGGGCTAGATAATTTGCAAGCTAACAGGGACATAGCACGATTTATCTTACCCTGCCACGCAGGTTACTATCTTATCAGATGACAGTGGCTAGCCTCCGAAGATCATGACATCTTCGCAATTGAATTTGAACCTAGGAGAGGGACAGAAACATAAGAATTATAATTCTCCTACTTATTAGTAATATAAACTATAGCCGCTCCTAGTTTTTAAATGCTACGGATGTCGCCTGTAGCGAGAGGAAGTCATGACCTTCGAAGGTTAGCCACTGTCATCTGCTAGTAGTAACCTGCGTGGCAGTGGAAGATAAGTCGTGCTATATCCCAGTTAGCTTGAAAATTAAGTAGCCCAGCCACCGTCCCCCATGGCTCAGTGGCTTAAGGTACTGGTCAGCTGGCGTCTGCCACTAGCGGTCATGGGTACCATCCCTAGTAGGGGACAGAAGATATGCGCACCACTGACGAGCCCAATAGGGCAAAAGGCGTCTGGTGATATTTCTAGCTACGCTGTGCTATGTAGCTTGTGAGCTTTTGCGAAGAAAACACTCGAATCGTAATGCAGCATATGGGCATACCGGCGATCGATCCGAAGTGGCCTGTGACCGTTGCTTACTCGACTAAGGAGGATAGTCAATGGAGAGTGGCCTTTACGTAATGTAAGCCTCCGAGCATACAGAAAAAGATGCAAATTTTCACAGAGCCACGCGCATGAGAAAGCTTCTTTTTGCCAGCGGAATATGAATCTTCGGTAAAGGACAACTTTCTGGAATCGTGCGCGATAACTGTTAATTTCCGTTCTGCATCTGAGACCGGATAGCTCCTAATCCAATGTTGGATGCATCCGGGGAGACGATTTCAAACCATTTCATCAAACGTGGCTAGCATTGGGGTACAGATGATATTTTAACGTCCTCAAAGGCAGATTATTGTACAGGACCCTAGTTAAAAGTGGTCTCGTTAGTAAACAACATCAAGGGTTCCGCTAGGTTTGTAAAATCGGGTAGATAACCTAAATTGTACGAGCGCAGTCCAAGAAAGCGTTTACATTCAGACGCATTCTTCGGGATGATTGCTTCTGTGACTAACCGAGAGTTTGCTGCTCATGGGCGGATACTCTCGGACAATAAGAGGTACTCACAGAATTCCACCTCCGTAGCACGAAACTGACACTTTAGAAGATTGGGCCGAAGACACAGGCTCTACACCCGGTGTACTACACCGCGTAGGTTACCCTTGTGCTCTTCTCTAGAGGAACCAGAAACGCTAATTTCCTCCATATAAGCGACCTGCCCTGGTAGGTCAGACAGTAAGCAATTCATAAACTTCTGCCAAGCTGCCGGTGCGGAGATGAGTCCCATTGGCAAAACTTTGTAGTAGAACAGACCACTCGATGTCAACAAAGCCGTCAGTGGCTTCGACTCCGGTGTCAATGGTCTGTGGAAAGATGCTTTCTTAAAGTCTGTTTTAAATACAAGTCGTGCGCAGGTTATCTTGACCAATATTGCATGGACTGTGGGTAGAACGAATTTTTCGACAAAAATTTGACCATTCAATGTGTTCAAAGCATTACATATTCGCACAGTACCATCCTTCTTTTAGACGGTGCCTATGGGATTTACCAACTCAGAATGGTTAATTGGCTCTATCAGGTTGTTGGATACCATCTACTGTATGGCTTTCTCCCCCATCTCATGTCAAGCCTGGTAGGACTTGACGCGGTTGCTACATAAAAAGCAGCTTGCGTTCTTATTAAGGATATGTGATGAGCGGCCGACGGAATCAGGATAACTGTTACAGTGAACAATTTGTGGTATATACCAACAAAGCTCGAGGCATTGGTCATAATGCACACTCCATCGATGGACAGTGTTACATCAAGAGCAACCAAAGCACTTTGACTGTATGGAAAAAGTTAGTCGATTTTCTGGATAACGTAACTTTTTGACCGAAAAAATATTTTCCGTATCTGGACAAGGATCATTAGCCTTCTGTTGGTCAACCAAAGCTGCTCAGTAAAAGCGACAACGTCGGGCAATATGGACTGTTTTGCCACAATTTTTACAATTTGCTATCCTGGCGGGACATTTTTGGCAATCCGCTTTGTTTCACATCGATAACACAAGACATCACATTTTGAGATGGCGCGGAAATTTTGTCCTGAATCTTATCGATGGCAAGTGTTTCACTCGTGTTGCACACACATGACTGTTCGAGCGTAGATGCTTTGATCCTGGTGATCTCTGTGGCTCTGTCCCAGGAAAGCTTCGAATGGTCTTCGGAAAGTAGAGCTTCTCGTACGCGATGCTCAGTGATGCCGGCTATTAAATGTGGGGCTAGCATAACTCCCTCAAACTTAGGCTTCGGGATGCTTGCGTAATCACTGATTTACGGCGCAGATCAAACGGGAAATGAAGTGTCCCAGTGGCTCGCTGTCCTTTTGCCTCAACCAGCAGAACTTATGACGTTCAATGAAAGCATTGGGTCGGGCACCGGAAGATGGATTCAATACATCCAGTGCATTTGTAATCGTGTCCTCCTGTAGTTCCAATGTATCAAAGTACTGTTGGCCTTCACTTCCTAATAGGTGACGAAGAAGTTCTAAATTTTGGTTTTCCCTGTAAATTGGCAGTTAACGGTAGTAAGTCCAGCTAATTTATAGAAGAGGTTTTCCACTGAGCCCAATCGCTTTCAGAAGGCTTAAAACTAGAATCACACCAGAAAGCTACCGGAGGTGGTAGATTAATAGAGACGCAAGCGGAGCTGAATTTGGGAATCGAGTGAGAATCGACCGGCCAGCAAATACCAGCCCGCGTTAAAGAGATCGAACTATTCCTTCAAAATGATTAACCCGTGGAGTGAAAGTCACTCACACTGACTTAACACGAGACGCAGAATAGTGAGAGACCTTGACCTACTAAATTAACATGTTTCGGCTACCAATAAATAGAGTTAACCTATCCTGTAGATATACTCTCTGCCTACCGAGATCTGGACTTTGTATTACTTCGGTTGGCTGGGCGCATGACTGAGAAGTCAGACAGTCGCACTCTCATAGGGCAGCTAGCAACAGTACAACGGTCGTCAGTGGCAGAGAGCAGAGGTAAAGTAGAAGCGTTATAACGTAGATGTAATGCCATTGCAGTGGTTCGCAGCCGCGACGCCAAGGTTGTATCTAAAAAGCACACTAAACCAAACTGCAAAATAATGTCCAGCCGAGGAACCCCAAACTCACACGAACTGTAATCAGATCAAACGCAGGACGACCGTGGAAAGCCTATTCTGGCCAAGACTCGTCTGTTTACAGGCAAACAATGGACAAATATTCCTCCAACCAGTTGTGAGACAGAGCATACGTACGCACGCGAGAAATTGGTACTGTCAATTAGTGCATACAACCATTTCCTCCAAAATGGCTGATTTCACACGGTCGATGGTGGGTGACCTGGCGTCGGTCACCGCGTTCGATTGTAAACGGCTTAACTGTTCGTATGATTAATTTGTAAGGTCCGATGTACGACGAATGTAAATGTTGTCGTACAGCACCTACGCAAAGCAGTACGTGAGAGCAAGTAGACGGTTGTTCGCGCACGTTCACCGGTGTCTCCTGCAACCGTGAACGAGTGGGCACAGCCTACACATTGTGTGAGCCAATCGGTCGGTGTAGCTTCCGTAGTCAAAGGAGGCAATAGGTGGGGCTGGTGCCACCTGTTTTCTGGGCAAACGCAGTGTTCATCCATAGACTAGTTGCGCTGGAGTCGCGTAGAACTGTATCTTAACCGTCTTTCTTTAGCCTAGAAGGAAGAGGGGAAGTTTCTCAGATCATGAAGTATCTGCGTGCGCAAGTAGCGCTGCCTTCAACTGGCGGTGTAATCGCTTTACCACGCCGTTAGCGGCCGGATGATCCACCGTGTCTGGATGTGTCGGCAACCCAAATCCTTAAGCAACCTGGCAAAAGTGGTCGGGAACTGTGACCCTTGATCGGTGGTCACGATGGCGGGACAGGCGTGCTGAGCTACCCAGCATTCTACAAAAGCCTTTGCTACTGTTTCCGTAGAGCAGTTTCGAATCGAAGTAGCCTCCAACTACCTGGTCAATAGGTCAATGCAAGTCAGCATCTATACCGAATCTTTCGAAGGTGGCAGTGGACCTACGAGATCAACGTGCACGAGCTGAAGGCGTATGTCTGGTGTAGGAAATGGGCTTTTCCCGTGCTTTTGCACATTTTGCACTTTGACACGGAAAGCAAGCGCCTGCCCAAGTACGAACGTTACGATTGACATTAAGTCAGACACGTCGTGCGGTTACTTGTTTAACCAATGCAAGAAAGCCTGGGCGAGACAAGCCATGCAACATGTCGAACATGGTTTGTCAAAACCCGCGTAGGACAGTGGGGCGCAGCATGTCCTGAGATAAACCGCAAAGTAAAGTTTCGAATGATGATGTCAGCGGAACGCGTCGTGTGTCCAGTGAGGGGAACTTCGTAGTAGATCAACCTCAGGATCAATGAGTTGCGCTACGACCATGGCTGCTAAGTCGATAGCGGTGCCGGCGTCAGCAGAGATCAAGTGAACTCTGGAAATTACGTCTGCGACGGTGTTGTGCACACGTGGGACATATCGTATATC
>OX104071.1:63130676-63153784 GCA_944474145.2 Dicrocoelium dendriticum | reverse complement strand
CGTGGTAACGGATAACAGATTGCCTCGTTTCGAGCTCCGCAGCTGGATATTCGGCGTAGCAGATATAATCGAACTGCAAAGTCACGTGATCGCTACGGCCCAAAGGACTGCACACCTTTAGTCCATCGGCCATGAGCTCTTCGTTAGTGAACACTAGATCTAATATCGATGGGTTGTTTCCTGTTCTGAACCTGGTTGGAACGGTGACGTGGTTATACAAGAAGGTGCTAGAGAGTAGCTCTTGCAAATATGCCTCGAATACTTCTGTCTCGGATGCTGGGTTTTCCAAGTCATGGGTGTTGAAATCTCCTGCAACGAGGATGTGGCTATACTTCTGATTAAGCACGGAACAAAAAGCGGAGATAAGTCTGTTGTCCCTTTCCGGAGTGGATTTCGGTGGTCGGTAAACCACAGAGAGAAGGCATACGTCGTTGCGTTCCAACCACAGTTTGCACCAAAGGACGTCGGTGACACAAGTCTGGGGATCGTCTATGAGCTCACAACGAAGGTTCGTTCGGAAATAAATGAGCACGCCACCGCCCTTGCCCGTTCTGTCGTTCCGGAGAAGTGACATACCCGGTATGGCAATCTCAGCGTCTGTGATTTCGCCGCTCAGCCAGGTTTCGGCGATCATTATGATGTCTCGAGGCTCAGAAGCCAAACGGTGACGGAGTTCTACCAACTTACTTATGAGGCCTTGTGCATTAGTATACATGCAGGATAGTGCTTTTGTAACCAAGAGTGAGCTAGCACAGGTTGTGGTAGGAATGGAGTTTGTGCCGACCTTTAACGGGTCGGCCATTAACCGTTTTTTTGTGGTGACGTTTGCCTTTGAGTTTGCTTTCGGTTAGACGACTGATCGCGGCCTTTCGAGCCCTGCTGGTCCCCCGTGTTCAGCCGTGTTTCGTGGGATATTGTGGTTGTCGATAAATCTATGCCTTCACAAAGTTGCATGAGTGGATGGTTCAACAATTGGATCGCTCCCCGTGAGTTGTTGGTAATCCGTGGCAGCGTACCTGATACCTTTATTCGAATTTCCGCTGGCAGCTTCATGCGGAATTTGGACCAGTATTCCAAGGCGAGCTGTAACATAAACTCAGATTGAAGCACAACCTTCATAAGTCTGGGCCAGTTCCATTTGTAGTTAAGTGAAAATGGAATCCTGGTCAACCGCTTAGCGATGATATTATTGAGGGTGATTTCGTGGCGGATGTAACTCCATTGCTCTCGGTCATGTGCATCCGCTGCATCAGAGGTTGAGTTTTGGAGTTCAGGAACCCCGTACACAATTATCGTCCGTTTCGCCTTGGCTTTACGAACTTCCTCACGGTTGCTCATCTTTTTCGGACGTTCGCTCCAGGGGATATCAGGAAGTATGCGCGCCTCGACTGATGCATGACGAAGCCTGTTGGACGATAGTAGGACTGCCTCTGTGTCCTTGGTGGAGTTTAGTGTCACCCGGAGAAGTCGGGGTTCACCGTAGTGCGCTGAATTTGGATGACGTGTGACTCGTCTCAGCATTGCAGGTTCAACCGAAATGCCAATCGCAGTACATATAGACTTCCACTGATTACGATCATCCAACACCTTCCCCTTTATTGTACTCGCCTGTGATTCAGGAACATTTGTACACACAACGGTTACCGCGCCTTGACTCCTTGCGTTGGATGCAGATTTGCCATGACTTACAAACACGGTATTAAACGGATTGTTTGGTTGTTGGAGTCTGGTCAACTTACTGTTGTTTGGTGAGGCCACCGGAGTCGGAGGTAATTCAGCCGGTGTATGCATTGAGGCGACTGAGGCGTACGACACCCGACTTTTCTCTACGGCGGAAGAGGTTTGCCCCGGAGCTAACGCGGTTGCTGTTGAATGGAGGTGGGGCGTGTGACTCAAAGGTGTGGACACCAGTACTCTGGATGTTCGACCGCTTTTGGGAGTTCAGTTAGGCAGGGGATTTGGAGAAACTGAGGCTGCAGCGCGGCTTGAGCGTCTAGCCCTTATTTTCGGCCTCGAGGTGGAGCTTTCTTTGACCGACTGTGGTACAATCATGGCCATATTCGCGGCCGGTGGTGCAAGCCTGGCGTTCGACAAATAAGCGATTGTTGCATTCAAATATCGAACCTTTCCATGAGTGCACATAAACAACCAACCACTGGAGTTTACTGGCAAGTTGGAGAAAACCAAAATGCGTCAGTTGCCTTGTTTATTTGCCTTGCTTCTTGGGCGGACTTTCCTATACAGCTCGGGTGAAACGACCCACTGCAGTTTCGGCACGTTATACCCATTTTAAGGGCTTTGCCGCAATTAGCTGAAGAGCAGATACGTCGTTGCTGATATTCGGCATAGTTGTTGTATTTTTTTCAAGCACGAGGACAAGCAGGATGTCGATCACAAATTGCAAAATGACGGGCAGAGCCGTAAATCACTGAGATCTCCGAAGATATCAAGCGGAATTCTACGAAACTTTCACGGATTGATGAACACAAGAAACAAAAAAGTTTGGTGCACAACTAACACAGCAACACACGTAAAATACAGCAATTCCAGAGAAAAAGCATGATCCAGCGCGTGGTAGCAGAAAATTCCGCGGCGTCCATGGGTACAGCCAGAGTGGTCACGGAGTAACGGCGTCCGTTGTTCTTCTTATGGTGGCCTTCTACTAACACCCGCCTCCATCCTCACCAGGTGCAACCTCACAGATACACCCACCCGCAACTGCGTCTTCCACACCAATCACTTCAGATCCCTCGATTACCCTTGACTCTCTGCCAACCCAGCCCCAGCCTCAGGCAACTGAGCGACGAGGTAGACATGTAAGACGTCTGGTTCGTCTTAACGATTTTGTTAAGGTTTGCTATATTCCTCGGATATGTACTTTTTATAGTAGTCGCGTGTTTAATCCACAAACGTTTTGCAAGACAACAAAAACGCATTGAAATCTTTGAAAAACCAAATAGGTGTACCACTTTCTGCTCTGAATTCTAACTTTGTTTTCCATACGGCGTCACGCCGACTGCCCCGACCAGGCTTCACCCTCTGAAGGTTCATGCCCCAACACCTTGGCTCCAAGCAAACGCTGCTCCCTTTTCTACAGGTACCGGCAAGACAGTCTGGTTCGCGATCGCTCGGATACGGTTCTCCAAAGATAACATCTGGGTTTTTCCCTGGGACGAGGATCGTCATCGCCGGAGATTAGAGTGAGGTGGGGGGCGTGACACCTCCCAAGCGCACCGTCGAGCCGCAGCTAAGGAAATGCCTGTCAGCACCTTTACTGGAACATCTAGTCCGACCAGCCCGCACCGATGGCCCACAGTTGATGCATTCCGGTCCACACCCAAATAAGGAATATCAAATAACAATGAAGCTCGGACCCAAAGAACACGATGCACCTCTACTCTGTCCGTCGGCGCCTACTACATTGATACGCTACTCTCCTTCCTGCACTTCTTTCCCCACCTGATATCTATCGAAGGCTTCCCCCGTTCAGCATTCTATGCGGAAACCCCTGTAGTGCACACGAATCATTTACGCTTTCAGTATTTTGAGATATTGGATTTTATTTTTGTGTATAGTTTTCGATGATCCATTTGTTTAACTAATTGTACCGACTGATCACTTCGTTCTCAAGTGGGTCATGCTGCACAGAACTGACTGCCTCCGCTTAACTACCCTCCAGTCCTGGTAGCTTTTGCCAATACACTTTGGGTCCAGCGGATGTAATTGTTCTCACTAATTCCGTACTCGGTACTCCTCTCACTTGTCATCTCCTTCGACTAGCATCTGAGTAGCACCCCACAAGTCTATCTACCAGTCTAGTTATGGGAAGGTATCCGAACTGTTTCACCGAAAGGAATGGCTTGTGAGTTCGGAAACGAATGACAGCTCAAGCAAGTGTCTTCTTATGCAACAAAATACCATAAAATAAACCCCAGCTAGACACTTTCCAGTCCCCGAGTTCATAGTAAAATTATTTAGTGTAAAGAATTACGCCACTTCGCAACCGGAAATCTAGAAGTTTCAAACATCTAAAAAATGTAACACATGTTTACTTGACTTTTAATAAATACTTGGCTATTAATAGAAAAGCAGAGATTAACAGAACGGAACTTGGTATGTGTTTTACGAACTGCCAGTGGCCCAATGCCGACCGAGTTATAGTGCAGGTGTTTGTGGTCAAGTATGAATTTGCACCTTGGTACCAAGCACAGAGTGGAAGTGAATCGCTCATAAATAGATCAAAACACTAAAAATTCTATTACCAACTAATACGTTGACTGGTCAAACCTTTGATGCAATATCCTTTTGATGGCATTTGATTTTGTAGAATTAACATACGGACAAATTAATAACAAATAATGTAACTCTCAGAACCAGGCTAGGAAGTGCAAGTTTTGCTAACGATCCACAAACTTGATAGTTCAATGAAGACCAACTCGAATATTGAACGTGCCACGCACCATACAGTACTATTTATGCAAATGTGTACTTGAAGGTATTTGGGTAGGTTTTCATTCTCACTCCAACACCATTTGAATGAATCGGAATTAACGAATAATCGGATCGCTATTTGTTTTCGAAGATATCGGAAAAGGCTTAGTACTTAAATCTTCGTACGATATATGAACTTCGTTATCCAAACGACTCGAAAGTTTCATTTTCTTTGCATTCAAATTAACTTCTTCGGGTGGGACAACTATATAAATGGTGCTAAAGCAATCCGCACAATTACGGTATTCATTCAGCATGTCCTTGATTATTTTAATTTTTGTAATTTGCTTTCTACTTGGAGTAGGCTGCTCCGATGTTCCCTTCAGTGACTGTGGTAAGTCAGTATGGCACGCAGTTAGCGATCCACAGTATGACGCAATTTATGTGTTATTAGTGAAATAACATAACTATGGCTGATTTGTTTGTTCCAGATCCTAAAATCATGGCGATTTTACGCTTTCGCATGTCAGCTTACCATGCTACAAACAACCGTTTTCATCGAGCGCAATTTAACAGAATATGGGTAGATATTGACTCACGTGAGTCAGCTGCGTTTTTATTAATTTTTCAAAATACCTTTCAAATATGTGCTGGTAATAATGTACTTCATTTGCTGCTGTCAAAGCAGGCTACAATGTCAGTCTTGGCACCGTTACGTTGACGGCAATAGCTACGAAATCATTGAAACGATCGGTTATTTTTCGATCGGATATTTCGTGCCATTTTCTGATGGAAGTTAATTGCGAAATCGAAAAACACGGAAGTTATTACACATATTCACATTTGGTACCGATTTATAACGATTTCCCTCCAGTAAGTGCTTCAGTTAAAAAATACCACAACATATTTATTTTCGCAAAAAGATTTGATATGTGTTATTCCCTATGTCATGTTAAAGTAACAAATTAGCGTGGAATCACAATACTTTGGAGCAGCTAATGGCATCCTCGTGGGTATTTCGCTGACTATCACTGAACAGATTAGTAAAAATGTAAAAATTTCCTTTGCTGCTAATGTAAGACAACTAGGTATGTGCCCTTGGATGAACTGCCAAATGAAACATTCCGGTCCAACTTTATCAGAAACAGAGCATGCCTAGAACTAAGTTGGTGCAAGATGCCTAAATGAAAACAAATAATACCGCACTACTGAAAATACTTTTTTTAGCAAATATGTCGTAGAATCTAGTACATTTAAACCTATCTCACATTAGTATGTAATTTTGTCCATAATTTCACTGATATCATTCTATTTTTCAGGGAAGACGAGCAATGCAGTGGGAATTTAACCAGAATGGTCGAACGCAGGCGTGCGCATTGTTCTATATTAACATTGTTTAACGAGTACGTGGGGTTCGCCCACCTAATACCATGTTATGAATTTGAGTGCTTTGTACAAATTAAACTGCACGAGGATTTTTCTCCAGCACGTTTTTACTAACACACACTACTGTTGTAACCTGTACTGCTAATAATTATGGTCCATGACAACAGCTTTATTACTACGGTTTCGAGTTCTCCCTATCTTACTTGTAATTCCGCTAGCTTCGTTTTTGAACTTTATCTACTAGGAAGTAGAAGGTAGTCGACATCATGCACTTGCTTGGGATGCATACTACTTACCGCAAGTTACCTAACAGCTAGACACACTCACATCAGATAGAAACAATCCATCAATTATTTCGTGGTTTTGGCATTTTTCGGTCCAACAAAATATCCTATGTATACGTTGAACAACCAGCAACCACTGTGGAACTTAGTACAGTCCGATAACTGCCAATTTAATTTGCATGTTTCGTAATAACACCAAGCTTAATTTTTGCCTCTTACTTTGTTGGGGAACAGAGCAGTAAGGGAGATTTTGTATCTACAATTATCTGCAATGGTAGACCCACGCGCAAAAGTATACGAGCTCAGTATCCACTAAAAAGTTATATTAAACAAATAAATATAGGGTGTTTTCCCTGGATGACGCTAGGCACAGTCCGACTGATTGGTTTGGTCATTGTGTACAACGAGATTGCGTGGGACGGATAATATTTCTTTGAATTCTTTTTCAGAGCAGTTTCCCAAACTATTTTGCTGGACTGATTGATCAGTTGAATCTTTCAAATACATGTTGCATGATTAAAATACTAAATGCAGATAAATCTAAATGTCCTAACAAAGTATAACGGCTAACCGTGTATTCGTCTCCTGGGGACCTGCTTGCATGCAGGTTAGTCCATCGAAAGTTTTCCCCCGCACTTCCATATCTGTTCTGACCGTTTACTGATGTGGCTTTAAAGCAGATTTGCCATCACTTATTGTACTCATGGTTAGGGCCTTTTTGAGTATACACACATATATATATAGTGGAAATCAGGCCGTATAGCCCTAAGATCAGTCGGTTTCTTTAAGTGAAGCACTTTTGTTCGCGTCAGACTCCATGGCATATTTCCTCACCCGGGGTCACCGATTGGTTTAGAGGCTAAAATCCTTTGCCTCTGGAGATCGGCTCAGTCGTAGCCAACAATGGTATGAAGAAGAGTATAGAACATGAGGAGATAGAAAGTTAATTACGGATATGACGAGAAATAAGAAATCGTTGCGGTTATATAGCGTCAAGAAAGACCGACGGATTTCTCGATCAAACTGTGCGGTGGATCTCTGTAACGGGTGGTTGCTTGGATTGTGGATATGCGAGGCAATTCTGAAAGGATACTTCAGGTTCATCCGACAGTTGCCTGAGTTCGCAAAACACAGTATTTGATATCGGTGAGCATTGAGAATCGTTACCTGCTGCTTAGCTGTTGCTCTCAAGAAAGTGGAAGATTTATTTAATATTACGAGGCGAATTTAAAGAGTAGAAAGGTAAAGGAAAGATTGTTTATATCTCGACGGCGTGAGATGCGAATTGAGATTGATCTGGTCGAATATTTTAGCCAGATTTTTGTAAACAGTTTCTAGTCAAGTTCCCACAAGAAAAGGAGCACGGGATTTATCCATCACTAGCAGCTGAGGTGTGTAGGAATTGACACTGACGGATGTCATGCAACACCCTGTAGTTTTATGGTGATACCTCTTGACAGGAAAGGATATTGCTTAGAAATGAGTAAAACAGTTCGTTCATAAATAAAAGTTATTATGCAGAGCAGCAAAAATTCGTCAAAATTTATTAGTTACATCTATATGTTTTGTTTTGGGGACTCCATGTGGCAGTTTCTTTATTGTTATACCGCAAGCCAGAATGGTTTCTTAAGGCCAAGTTATAGGTTGTCAAAATATTGAATACGGGAGGATAGGATGGTTGCGGTCGCTACCATAGCTTAGATATGTGATAGACCATTTTCGTTTGCCATCTCCTCCGTGACATTTTGTCTTGGCAGCTCGGGTAGCCTATTCAACATTTAAAAAGGTGCGGATCTTCTTACGGTAGATTTCAGGTGATTTCCATTCTCGCAGTCTGGAAGGTAGGCTGTTTAATATCATTGCGTTAACCTTCACAAAATTTCCTACTTGCCTGAGTTCTAAGCCTTTTTATTTTATCAAGTTGTGGCTGTCTCGAATAGTATAGTTTGGCCCAACTTTACATTTCAAGTTCAAGCTTGAAGCACAAACTGTCTTGTGTATGATATCGAATAAGAAACATATATTAACTTTCGTCCGTCT
Organism: Dicrocoelium dendriticum; assembly: GCA_944474145.2. Lineage (NCBI taxonomy): Eukaryota > Metazoa > Platyhelminthes > Trematoda > Plagiorchiida > Dicrocoeliidae > Dicrocoelium > Dicrocoelium dendriticum. Next base: position 63,145,643 of record OX104071.1, on the reverse strand, counting down.
GAGCTCTACCGGGGCTAGTTTTAAGGCATGCAGCGCTGTGTGTAAGAGATTCGAAAGGACATTCCCAACAGACATTCAGTGAGCCTATTAACTTCTTCAAAAACCTGGTATAACATTTGCTTAAAATTGGACAGGTTGCATAGCTGTACAAACTATTACCACGCCGGTTTGAGGAATAATATCGCAGTATCTTCTTTGTCTTTAGAGCATTAGCTGTCCACGAACCAAACGCACTCTAACAGCTTCTTGAAAACTTCTAAAATATCTCCGGACCCATACTATTTTCCACTGTCTTCAACTGAGTGTTTCAGATTAATGATTCAGAGTAATGTGCCTTTTTGCTTCGGATAAATATGTTTTGTCTGCAGTGCTCTGCTTAGGGTCAAGAATCCACTCATTGTATAAAGAATTTTACCTGTTTGTCATAAAAATTAGGCTAAAGGTAAAAGATGCACTTCCTAGAAGTAACTAAAATTTTACCACACGGATAACGGTACTTACCACTCACTTAACAAACATCTCGTGGTGTTGCATTAATTCTGACACGTGTGTGATATTAAGATATTATGCCATCTAAAATTGGCAAGTATATTATAAATAAATATAAAGAATATGCAATTAGAAATGTTGTGAAACAAATGACTTTACTCACCATCGCAACTTTTGCAAAACCTAACGTACTTAACTATAGGTGGATTAAATTGATACGCGCCAAACCGTGCAAGGACGACGCCTAGCTGTTGGCAGTTTATCCAGCACAAATTATTCCCATGGAATCAAAAAATAACTTTTGTGCGAAAAGTATGGTTTTTGTGAAACCACCTCAGGCATCTACAATTATAAAGTAATTTATGACACGGATAAGCGTGTGAAAGCCTTGGTAAAATAGAATAAATGAACATAGGGGAAACCACAATTCTGTCCAAATTGTTAGCTGAACGCTATAAAATACTGGTTGATGGTTTGCTCAATCAGACTAGGTGGCATATGCAAATATAGGTGAGCAACATTGAACACTGAAAGATGGAGCGAGTCCATGTACGAATCGCGATGGTCGAGGCGATGAGTATTGGGTGTTTCTTGAGCATTTTTAGGCAACGTCTAGGGATGGTATAGACCAATTAAAATGACTCACTCATCCGAGCTTGATAACCAAATTCAACCAAGTGTTGTAGCTTGGAATTCCTGATGTCCTTCGCCGCGCCTTTGTTCAGCGACGCTGGACTGTGCTTAGCAATCCGTTTGGACAAGCACACAGTCGTATGTCCACGGTGCCTTGCATCAAAGGTGCGAGTGAACTGGTATACGATGAAAGGTTCGGACCTGACCGGAAATTTGTCCTTCAGATGATGAGGAAATAAAGATATGGTTACAACAACTAGTTTTAGCTTAACAGCTGGATAAATATGGGTCATTGCAGTGGAAAGCTTTTTGTTCAACAGTTCGAAGACAATGTCACTTTTAAAAGGAACCGCAAGGAAGACATCCATCTTTGGTACTGCAACAACAAATTTTACAGAATCAGGCGGAGTGGAATGGTTTTAATGAATTGCGTGTGATAACCGTTTTCTTCCAGATTGCTGAAGATGATTTTTATTTCACTTTCAATCGTCTCCGGTATGCAGATGGATCTTGCGCGATGGTACAGACAGCAAATTAATTTTCTCTTGTAGGTCAGAGGTACAAAACTGTGAAAGTGGGTGTGCTGAACCACCCACGTTGCTTTGCGGAAAACACTCCTTTTGATTGTTCTGTCCTCACGTCTGCTTAGTAGAACGTCTAAGAAAGCCAGGCAGCCGTCCTGTTTGATCGCGGTGGGGAATTTCAGTGAAGGATCTACTCGGTTAAACTGGTCTAGCAGGTTAGTGATATTCATGGAAGAGTCACAGACCATTAACTTGTCACCCAAATAACGGTAGTAAGAATGCAGTGAAGCGATAGTGCTACCCAATTGCGTTCATTCGAGTTTTTCAAAGAAAATGTCTGCCAAGGGTGGACCTAGGGGAGAACCCATTGGGACCCCATTGATCTCTTTGTAGTAGGTCCCACCCAACAAAATGGTATATCAAATGTGCACTGTAACATCAATAACTTCAGCTTCTGGACCGAAACCCTAACATTTATGTTTCTCTCAGTGACGCAGTCACGAATGAAATTTGCAGTCTTTAACAGGAGTACGTCAGTGAAAAGTGATTCCACATCAGAAGACAGCATCAGTTTATCCTTCACGTTTGACTTCACTATTCCTTTAACGAATTGGTATGTGTCTGTTATTGTATACATCAACGATTATTCGCGTACAGATTGGAGCAATTCTGTTATCCATCGTTCTGTCACCGCCCATGGTTTTGCTTCTGTAAAGCATTGCATTTCCTCAGATGGAGTCTAAATCTTTGGGTGGACAGGGCCCCTGTTTGGCAGATTGTCGAACAAAAGGCATATGAAACTTGCAACCGGTCACCGGCTCCCAGTGGACCCAATCTCCTGATGTCCGCCCGCTGCCTTGCGGGTAAGCTATTTAGCCAAAATCTCGGGGCAGATTCCCCCAAGTCAACTGTCTATCTCGGCCTGGGCAACTGGGTAGTATCACGCCCGCTGAGAAAAACCATGGATTCACTTTTACCTTCCTTTCAACCTTGCGCTACTGCTGTTTTGCATTTCATCAACTCCCACCACATGCCAACACTTCATTTGTTATCAATCCCACCTCCGTTGATTCTGCCTCCGATCCCGGTCTTGCTGACACCCGAAAAGTTCAGTCGGCAGCCATACTGCAACCTCGATCGATGTTCCGATTGGCCTGCTTCAAAGTGAGAATGATTATGCAGATTGGTCAACAGACCGGCCTGTTCCGCATCTTGGAGTCTCTCGCCATTGACATTTGTTGCGTTTCCGAAACCCGGTTGTAGGATCCCAACAGTGTACTCAGACTGACGTCCGCTTCTTATCGCGGGACCATATACCAAATGCGACTGTCCATTGACACAAAAGCAGCTACAGCAGCTTCGGAAAGCGTTAAGTAAGAAAGCCGAAGCTGCTTTGCTAGACTAGGTACCAGTTAACAACCGACTTTGAGCAGTCCGGATTCACGGATCATGTCCTATCAACAGACATCGCAAAGGAACCTGCAACTTTTGTCGTTCCTGCCCACTCCCCAACTGACTGAAACAGCGACTCTATCGAGAAAGCTTTTTACCGCGAACTTCACTTTCCTCTGAGTAAAGTGGAAAAATCAGAAGTTATTATACTTACTGGCGATTGTAGTGCACAGGTCGGTCGCCTGATTCCCTTTGAACGCCACCTTGGAGGTCAGCACGCTCATAACAAGAGACGCGCAGATAATGGAGACCGGATCCTCACATTGTACGGACACAACCACCTGTTCCTCTTCAGCAACAATTTCAGTCATAAGAAGAGAACTTCCGCAACTTGGCGTTCTCTGTCGTCAACACAGTTCTGGCTCCAGATCGACCACATAGCAATCCGTTTTCCTTAGTGAGATAGTACACAAGACTGAGGTCATTCTGGTCGATCTACCTCAACCCATATCACCCGATAGTTTGTGTGAACATCTGCATAAGATTCGGTGGGCCGCAGAAACAACTACATAGTAAGAGTGACGCAAACAGGTTAATTAACCCCTCTGTCCAACTGAGCTATTAAGCTGTACTGTCTGATGCTCTCACCTGTAGTCCAACCCAGGATGTTGAGAAACATTGGGTTTGTTTGAACGAAGCGATGTATTACCCTGGCCAATCATTTTGTGGTGTCACCCAATACCCTGGAAAAAGTTGGATATTCACTCGCTTGCTAGAGGTGTTTGACCGCCGTCGAAATGTACCACTAGAGTCAGCTCATACTTTTGTACGCCAGACTTACAACTGGCAAATCAAACAAAGCTTGCATAATGACCGCAAGACTTGGTGATCTTAGCGCTCTTCGGAGATGGAGGCCCTTGCTCTCTCCGTCAATTTGCGCAAGTTGTTCCATCTCATTCGGTTCACAGGCCCCAGAAGACCTGGTGTCAGCGAGACTAGCTGTGAAGCGGATGGGTCAGGAATCACCAACCTGTGAAGACGCATAGAGCTTTTGACCGAACATTTTCACTCCCATTTCATTCCCCATCTATTGTCGGCTAGTATGACAAGTACACCCACTGCATGCCCTGGGTCATTTTATTGGAACTACTTAATGAAGCGTAGGTATCCTTCGAGATTTGACATCATAGGAGATGCAAGTCCCCTGCTCGGAAAAACTTCTTCCTGAGATGTTCAAGTTTAGCGGCCTACGACTTGTCAACCAATTGACTTCGCTGTTTTTCAAGCTATGGCATGAAGAGGTTACCTCCTTCAGGGATGAGTTAGTAATTGTCCCTACTTTCAAGAAAATGCTCGCACATCCTGTGCTAATCATGTGGGAATCAGGCACATGCCGGTTGCTTCCTAGCTGCTGGAATTCATACTGCTCCGCAGACTATCCCTGATCCGCGATTTGTTTTACCGCGAAGAGCAAGCTGGATTTCTCTCCTGTCGAGAGTGCGTGGACCAGATCTTCATGCTATGCCAAATTCTTGAACATCGCCATCTCTACCATCAGCCAGTCAGCGTCGTTTTCCAGTCCATTTGAGCCGCCTTTGACTCGGTTTATCGGCCCGCTTTGTGGTCTTGTCTGAGAAGCAATGGAACCTCCAGAAATTACTCTCCGACCATTCGGGTACTTTACTTCCAACTGTCAGGTAGAGTAAGGGTCTATGGCAAGCTTTCCTTACCCTACGCTATCACTAGTGCTGCGCGACAAATGTGTCCTTTGTCTTCATTCCTCTTTAGATTTTCAATTGAGGAGGTCCTGTTGAGATTTCTGGAAGGCTCCCAAAACCTTGGTGTTGAGCTTCTTCCTGACAATCGCGTGACCGACTTAGATTATGCTGATGGTATCTCTCTCTGTTCGGTGACGATTCACGGTGTGTACAGCACTTGTTGAACGGTCTGGCGATTTAATCGACTAAGTATGGTATGTGCTTTTCCCTTTAACGTGTAAAGTGTTACTCCAGAACTGGAAGTCGTCTGCCCCCTCACTTACCATTGAAGAAAAACAGCTAGAGCTAACGAACACTTTTGTCTACGTTGGAAGCTGCATTGCTGCTGATAGCAATGTCGGAAGGGAGGTATCTATTCGCATCGCCAGATCCCTGAGTTATTTGTGGCGTCGTCGGGACATATCACCTCCTTAAAGCGGATGGTCTACAACGCTTGTGTTCGCGCGGTCCTGCTGTCCGGAAATGAGTCATGACCTCTTCGAAATCTCTCGGCATACGACAACACATGTTAGCAGCGGATTGCACATGTGTGATGGCAGTGCCGGGTTCGAAACAATGATTCCGGTGTCACTTGTTAGAAAACATGGACCCCCCGCTTAATCGCCCTGGCGAAATGCATCAATTGAGGTGGCTTGGCTACGTTCTAGGTATGTCATACGAGCACTTATCACGTAGCGCCTTATTTGCTCGCACTGGACTAAATTGGTAGAGAAGGCGTTAAGTTCAACCAACCAGATGGCGGCAAACCATGAAATCGCTGACCTCCTGCCTCGCAATTATCGCTTAGGTATGTCTTCCTGGTTGGGGCATAAAGATGAGGAATGCAAGTGACTTGACAACTTTGGCGTTATGGGGCGAAACCCGAATCAGTGGAAGGAATGTATATTGAAATGTTTTGAACAATGTGCTTAGAACTATACCATTCAAAATGACAAAAAAAGCATGGGAAAACGGACAAATAAAAAAAAAACCAAAAAGCCAAGAAATTGTTATTTGTTCCTGACATTTGTACTATGTTCCATTTTGCTCCTCAAGATTCTTCGATGGCTCAGCGTCTATTTAGAGACTAATGGATATATATGTATACATATATATATAAAACCACTGTGACATTGAATTGTCTGGCCCGCGAACGCAGAGGAACGTTTGCCAAGAGACGACCTCAGAGATTCTTCGGGCGACGACGATAGCCCTTGTCGTGGATTGGGGTGCGTTGGTGGGAGTGACAACTCCCAAGCGCACCGTCAGGTATGCAGTGGAGGCAATGTCCTGTCGCCCTTTGTTCTGGACTAGCCAGCTTTTATCAGTCCGACTAGCCCGTCCGGACGGTCCACTGATGATGCACACCGGTCCACTCCCAAATAATAAATAACAAATGACAACGAAATCTGGACCCAAGCGACTTCACGCTAGCCCTCTCTGTCGCCTTGCGCAGTACAATTGTTACCCAACCCTCACATTCTCAATTCGCCTCCCTCGCTGACATCTCTATTGAAGACTTCCTTCATTCAGCCTTCCGGCGGATACCCCTCTAGCGCACACGAATCATTCACACATTCAGTATTTTGAGATATTGGATATTATTATTGTTTATATCATCCGACCGTCCATGTGTTTAACGGATCCTACTTACCGATCACTTGCTCCTTTGATTAATCACATTGCATACTGCTGTCTGCTTACCTGCCCTTAGTTCTTTGTAGCGTAGGTCAATGCACGTTGGATCCAGACGATCTATCTGTTCTCCCTGCTTCCTTACTCGACGTGCCTCTTACGTACCACCTTCTATGACTAGCATCTGAGTAGCACCCCACACGTACACCACTTTGGTAGTTTAGAGTGCGGATCCCGTACATACACATCGTGTATCATACATCATTTAAGATATCGCTGATGGAGTACTGTTAACGGTCCAGCTAAACGCATGATTGCAACTTTCAAAGCCTTCGGGTGAATGCTGTGTACACAATGAGAGCTGTTTTCGCGTAAGGAAGTCAGTCGTTGCAGTAGAGCTGCGGTTGTAAAGGATATGTGGGGTAGACATGTGGGCTACATGATATATGTAGACAGGGTGCAAGACGATTGTACCCTTTCGAAGGTACAGCTAAGTTGCTGTGTAAGAACGTTGGTCACGTTTCGTAACGTTTGTGCTAACCCGCATGCTGTGTGCATAGCAAGCATTTCGCGCCTAACCAAGCGAAATTTGTTTACGTGTCTGTACAACAAGGTTGAATCAGAGAAAAATTTACCACTTGCTCTTGTTGCTTCTTTAATTTATCCTCTCGGAAGACTTTGACCAGTGGTTTCTTTGTGTTTTATAGAAAGCCGAGGTGTCCTCGCTCGGAGATGCTAGGTGGACAACCATGACAGATTTGTCAATGCTATGGATATCCGCGTCTTGCTCTGTAGGAATGACTTCATCATTTTCGCGCCGTGGATTTTCGTGCCGAATGTACTTGTAACGAGCCTGTTGAATCTGTTGACAAATTGCTTGCAGGCCGCCACAGGGAAACATTCGGCTAGGAAAGACAAGCTTGTTGCCCTAATGAGGTCGGACAGGTTATCACAATTGGCTACGACGTGAGATCCCTCGGTAAGTTCCTTACGATACTTTGTGTAGCACATGTAGTGGAAAGCTAGTGTCGCATGATCGTTGCAGCCCAAAGGATGGCACGTTGTTACTGCATCGATAATATGTTCCTTGTTGGTAAAAAGTAGATTCATGATGACCGGTGTATTTCCTGTCCCTAAACGCGTTGGAGAAGTGACATGGTTGTACGACGATAGACCAGTGAATAGCCCTTTTAGTTTCCACGAATCGCTTACCGTGAGTATTTAGAGTTTGGGGGCTGTGCCGGTCGATGTCTCCTACCAGGAGATTGTGGCAGTAAATCGTGCTAGTAGCTTTTTTATAGCGGAGACTTGAACCTGGTCCATTTTTAAAGTGGACATTGGTGGGCACTATACAACGGCCGCTAAGCATATAGCGCTCCACCTTAGGTGTGGGTAGCACCATAAGGCGGCTGCAGTTTGAACCCAAGGGGCATTAAGGCGGATCTTGAGCAGGTCGGAACGATAGTACAGAATTACACCGCCACTCTTCTTGGATCGATCGTTGCGCAAAATTGCCATATCGGGTAGTGCGATTTCTATACAAGAAGGGCAGTCGCACAGACTGTTCTAACCACAGAGGTATTAGTCTAACTCCAGTTGTGGCAAAATCACTGGCCTCGGATCTAGTTCATTGCCTCACTGCGGAACGGGAATCTCGGAGTAGGGAAAAGCAGACCGGTTTCCGCCCAGGACCTGGCTGTGTAGGCCATATATTCACTTCGCGGCAGGTGCTAGAACAGCGCCACGCATACCACAGACCGACAATAACTGTTCCTCGATTTCAAGAGTGCGTTCGATTCAGTCGATCGATGGATTCTGTTCGAAATACTTGCGTGGAAAGGTGTTCCCAGGAAATATGTGAACATCCTTCGTGCCCTATACTCGAACACTACAGGCCGTGTCAGGGTCTACGTTGTTCTATCGGATAGCTTTCCGACCAAAAGTGGCGTTCGTCAGAGTTGTCCGGTTTCCCCGTTTCTGTTCAATTTCATCGTGGATTCCCTTGGGAAACCTCACAATATAGGCGTGGAAGTGCTGCCTGGTGAAAGGTTAGTGGATCTATATTATGCTGACGAGATCGTCTTGCTTTTCGAATATGTTTCGACGGCACAATCAACCCTGAATAACCTGTCTGGAGTGGTCCCATTATTTGGTATGCACTTGGCAACTTCAAAGTGCGAAGTGTTGCTGCAGGACCACCGGCCAATTTATAATCCCTTGACCCTTGCTAACGAGGAACTCGAGGAGGTTGCGCAATTCACTTATCTTGGCAGCTGCATCAGAAACGATGAGCGCATAGCAACTGACGTCAGCTCACGCATTACAAAGGCCAGAGATGCCTCCTTGTACCTGCGGCATCTTTGGCAACAGAAGGGATTTTCCCTCCATCTGAATGTCCGTGTGTACAAGGCCACAGTGAGGGCCGTTCTGCTCCATGGTAGAGAGACTTGGCCCGTTCGGTCTGAAGATCTGAGGCGCCTTCAAGTCTTTGATCATCGTTGTCTGCGAAGCATTGCTGGAGTCGGATGGCACCAGCGTGTCCGCAATGATGAGGAGCCTACACGAGTACTATGTAGTCATAATCATGCTTGCTCCTTAGAACAACAGATAGCACTGAATAAGTTACTTTGGCTCAGGCACGTGCTACGTATACCTGGTCACCGCTTACCTAGGAGGGCCTTGTTTAGCCTACCAGGTGTATGGTGGCGCAAGGCTCGAGGTGTACAGAAGTTGAATTGGCAGCATGAAATGAAGTCACCGACGAACAAACTGAGTGCCGTTTGTCCGTCTCGCCTTCCGGGCTGGAGACCACGTGACTCGCCTTGTGCTTAGCTCAAGGCTTAACAGGACATGACTCGCAAACGACACCAGTGGCTCGTCTGCTGCCGTCTCCTAATAGGATTGCCTGTTTAAAGGGTGTTTGGTGCTAAGTTATCTGCGGGGTAATGGCTGATTATGACACGGGGCATTGAAAGCCTTAAAATAGCTGTCTCGCCGATGCCGCCTTATCTTTGCATGATAACCAGCTGTTTGTGACGGTATGTTGTCTACACAAGGTGTAGGCGTCTTGACCCTGAATGTTTGCTTAAGGCATTAAGGTTTGCAGGTAAGTCCCCCTTCTCTCCCTCTTCATATTCTTTATTTCATAGGTCCTCATGGTTGTATGGCAGCGAAGCATTAGTTCAAATGGCTGTTGTACTGCTGTTGATGATGAGTGCGATTGCTGCGTCGATCATCACATTGTTCAGCCATAGCTCTGTTGCCATGGTGAAGTTCAAACACACTGAAGCTTAACTAGATCAAAACTCAGCCAAGTTGTTGAGACGGCATTGTGTGTAGATATAGAAACATTTGGGAGCTACGGAAGCCAAAAACGTAGCTGAACACAAAAATGATTCCCCTTGATTTTACGCCCACCCTTGTGGGGGCCGGCTGACAATTGTTTTGTGCGTACTTCTGGGTTACTCTGCACGGCTGTTTCGCGATGCTGCATAGAGCAACCAGTACCTGATATTTCAGAGGGGATTAGTTTCTGAATACCTGTTCCATCCTCTTTGGACGGCTGCAGAGTTGCACTGCCTTCCGGTTCGGAAATACAGACAGCAGGGCACGCGACTTAAATTCGCTTCTTTTGTGTTCACTCAGTCAATTCTGTCTTGGCTTCTACTCTTTTCAGACGTAAACCCCACCCATATTGTTTTCCTTGTTGTACTGTTGCAAACACTTCCTGCTCGTAGCCATAACGAGCGCAATGCTGGTGAGCAATCCGGTGGCGCGGGCTCTATTATGCGTTGGCACCGGGTGACCTTGGCAGTACCATTATCGCAGGTGCAACTGGCGGTTGTTACGTGACAGCGAAGTGTCGGAACGGCGGTCCGACGTACCGCAAGCGACTTCTCCAAGTATAACTTCCGTGTATCAATTCCACAACTTGTTTGGAGTAGAGCAGGACGTTAAGCATATTTGGACCACGTCCTTTAGAAGTGGATAATATTGGAAACCTTGACGTTGGGCTGGCAATCACGTCATGGAGAGAGCGGGCGTCGCGGATATAGCGCCACTCTTTTAACTTAACAGTTTGAGCTTGTAATTCTTCCAAAGACTGGATTTCGGGAACATTATGGACCGTGACCAATCTTTCGTTGATTTTCTTACGGCATTCTCCTGGGTTGCAGTTTCTTTGCCGATGATCGCAACAAGGGAAGTTAGGGAAAATAATAACCTTGCAGGACGAACCAGAAAGATGATGGGATGACAATAGTGCGGTCTCACCACAGACTGAATTGTTACTTGAAGTCGCGTTTGCTCGCCATAGTGAACTGAGTCGGAGTGGCGGACGAAGCGAACCAAACTAGCTTGTTTGCACTGGATTCCCAGTGTATCGGTTCGTCCAGTAGTTTGCCTTTCATAAGGTTTGCATTCGACTAGGGCACGTTTAAGCTTATTATCTTCATCGAATTTGGCGTCTTCCTTTTGTTTATAATTTTGGATAGGTAAGTGCTTCCTTTTTCTGGCAGCGTGGTAGATTGCCTTCTCCAAGGCGCGTCGATACTCGTATCATTTCGGTCACTATTTGGAGTTGTTGCAAACGTGACCGCTAATATCTCCTAAAATCTGCATGTAACGACGACGGATGCGTATGTTATCAGACCTTCGGTGTCGTTAGCTAAACCGGAATGCAATAGATATGACACCGACACGCTCCCAGGAAAAACCACAAATGCAAAGTTGGGGTTCCCTGGGTTGGCGAAACCTGATTGTTCGTCTGTTTGATTCTCCTCATGGTTGGGTTGTCGGCTCTACGCTGTTTATTGCGCACTGGTTTTGGCCATTCAGTCATAAATTTGGCAACTAGACTGAATTCTACTGCGACTGATTCCATTGCAACTGTTACACCAACCGTAGCACGCTGCACAATCGCAGTTAGTTCCCACATTCATGTGCGATCACGACTACGCACCTTACGAGTGGGTTGAGTATACACTCTGTATATAACCAAATGGAGCCTAATTCAGAGTGTCGTTCTTTCACTTCCGCTATGTGTACATTCGTGCATCTGGGATGTAATTTCTTACTGCATTTGCAACATGTGCTTCCGATTCATACAGCCTTGAAGGCAAATATTGAACCGCAGATAACTTTTGTTTGCTGCAACCTTGACTGCATACGCATAGTTAATCTGTTGTTAACCGTACCGATGAGTGTTTCACGTGGGGAAATTAGGATCACCTTTTTCTTTTCAGGGTTCAGCACCCTGAGTTTGTTGGGACAGGTACACGATATCGGTTTGTAATATGTCAGGTGTGGGACCACAACTGCGAACTAGGCCGACGGAAGTCAAGGCGCGACCCTTCTAATGTAGGTAATCGTCGGTTGGCTATCGATGGGTTTGGGCTTAAGCTTGGTGGAAAGTCGAGCTACGACTAGCGTGGTCGAAGGCACGTTAGCTTAGTGAGTGTTAAGATGATGGCTGCTAAACGAGCTGCAGTTATCAAACGGAGGGCCGGATTCCTGTGGTAAATAGATCGTTGGGCAGCGCGAAGAGCGTTCTCTCGCATGGATGGTATGTACTCAAAAAAGGTTGATATGCGCTGGGATCTCTGTAAAACTCCCGCTGAAATTGCAGTAACCGATGTAAAGCTTTTGTGTGTCAGACACTTCCGTAGTTGATCCACTGGATTTCGCTGGGTAATTCGATTTGGCTGTATGTGAGTGCGGTGTTCTGCGTCGAGAAGTGTGAGACGTTAATCCAAAAACAGATGGGCGTCAATTCAGTGCGACCACCCGGTAGACTGCAAATAGGCGACTGATGAGGATGATGATGCAAAAGGCATTTATCAATGCTATACGATAGTTTAAGTAGTTAAACTTTTAGCTATAGTGAACCGATACGAGGCCTATTTCAGGTCAAACACAAGCTGCAATTCCTCAGTCAAATTGATTTAGTAAACGATGTTCCTGGAGGGATTTGTCTCAGTTTTGTACAAAAATTTGTTACAAGGTTAATTCTATAGGTCTAAGCTAGTAACCGGTTTGAGCACTTTTAGTGAAGAACTGTAACAAATACACTATGGTTAAATAGTGTTTACTATTTTAACATAACATATTAATCACTACCTGTCATATACCAGTAGTTATAATAGACCTCAGCAGTAGTACCAAGAGCTCGCTCGAACCTGGATCTGAACAAGCACACGACGCTCTATGCTCTGTATGTTCTGTCTAATGACTCATCACTTTACAAAAACAATGAGTGCTATTGATCAATCGAAAACCGTTCATCCGATCAGTTGCACGCTGGGCATGTGTACACACTGGAGAAAGTAGTACTAACGGTAGCGTGCACAGTAACACCATGGTCTGTCAGAGACAGCGTGCGGCCCGATAGGCACATTGGTCTTCCAAGTTCGGTGGGTACAAGAGGTCAAAGTGTCTGATGTCTGAGTCCAATTTAGAGTTATCATCACCAGTTAGAAAATAAGTTCTTTTTCTCAGATAATGCCGTGTTTAGTGCTCAGATGAGAGTTGTGAACGTGTTTCAGCATTTTTCTGTGGAAAGATACACGTATCAAAATACCGTTTCCGATGAACAGCAGGAAATCCTTGGCAATGAGTTAAGCTAATATCTTGTAGGGCATTATTTCTTTTGGAAAATAGAGTCCGCATTCAGCTCCATTTCAGGGTCAAATATCACAAAGTTGTGGATAGACAATAGTTTTTGGTCCTCCACTGCTGCTCTAAGGTATTATACAAGAGAAAACATTCCATCGTTTCCTGATGCTGGTTGACGAGGTCTTGACAGCGCCTTAGTAATGAGCATCCATGAGTAAGCAGAGTGCACAACACCCATGCTGAAATTTGATATAACATAACGGAGCTCTGGCTGCGGACACAATGCGTTTGCCGTAGATACACAAATTTGCTCTACTTCCAAAGTTCTACTTGCTGAAAAGTTCCATCGCATGATCATTTTCCAAGACACAACATCTTGGCAAATAAATGTAAACGATCAAGAACTCATAATTTCAGCAAGATTTGAAAATAACCCGTTGGAATAGTTTGTGGGCAACGCTTCGTTTTTGACACAAAAGCTTCGTCAGGCCGGGTGAACCAACCGAGGATTGGTATAACAGTAATGGAAAGCTGGGATGATAATCGCGACAAATGAGATGTAGGCAGAAAGTCAATCGCGTTACTGGTCAACGTATCACTCAAATAGTGCATGGAATGGTCATAAGTGGTTCGCGTTAAAATGTCACACACGTAAGCTTCGTTAAGGATGGGTGGGGGGAAAATGCATTGTTCATTCTCAGCCTTGGATCCGTCCGCCGGCACTCTTCAGACTGATCAAGTTAAAACTGATCACCAAACGCTCGAAAGCTCTGCCCCGTCCATCCTGTTCACGCAGCTGTTCACCTTGCTAATCCAAACCGCCTCAAGAGTCAGCCACTGGGGAGTTGATAGCAATCCCTTTCTAACGATTTCGACGTTATCCGAGTCGATCTCATGACTTGTATCTATCAAGTGCATCGATATTGCAGAACTGCTTAGTAGAGCAATATATTCAAGCTCGTTTCTCGGTGGCTGTGTTGTGCGTCTCTTGAGTTCTGTTTTCCTTGTGTAAAGCTCTCTCGCGGTTTGGCCGATGTACACATGCGTACAGTCATTACAACTAATTTTGTCGACGCAATTGTTTGTCCTACCTTCGGGAAGTGGCTTTTAAATGCGCCAGTGCGAAGCGGAGCGTTTGGCCTTGCTGGATAAATACCCTTAAGTCTTATTTATTTAGGACCCTCCGGATGGTCTCCGAAGTTAGATGTTTATAAGGAATACCTACCGTCGCAATCCACTCCGTATTCGGCCTTGGGTTAATATTTAAATTTCGCTGCAACTGGCGTTTCACTAATCGCCTCGGGTATTCACTACCAAAAATTATTATATTCCGTTTAGTTCATGGCAATTAGATTCCCAGCCGCATAGGTAATCTACCAATCCGGAAAAGCACCAGACTTGCGTTCCGACCTATTGAGACTTGTCAGTGTTGCGCAAGCATCGGTCCTCTACTGGTGATCGAACCCACGTCCGCTAGAGGCTAACGCCAACTAACCAGCAGCTTATTCTACTGAGCCACGGCTGTTAGTTTGCGTTAGCCTCTAGTGGTCATGGGTTAGATCCCAGGTGGAGGACCGATGGATGCGCACAACTGACGAGCTTGATAGAGCGAAACGCGCGTCTGGTGCTTTTCTGGATTGGTAGCTTACATATGCGGCTTGGAATCTAAATACGATGATCTAAACCGAATCATACCCAAATCCGTCTAGTCATTAGTAATTAATTCATTGTTCTTTTCCGGGCGGTTTTCCCATCATCTTCCTTCGTGCACAGAGTCTGGGCTTTGTGAAACAAAGATGAAGCCATTCCAGAATACACATGCTTTGGGTGATCTGAACTATAGTAAAGTACACTATTTGTGTCCGTCGGCTTACGATATATCGTTGTTTTTAGACTACCCCTATTCCTGTGTACTAAGCAGTCAA
>OX104071.1:63110104-63130179 GCA_944474145.2 Dicrocoelium dendriticum | reverse complement strand
CGCATATTCCTTCCTGACAGTAGTAGAATAATAGTCAAGGTTTTACCAGTGGGTAAGAGATAAACCTTTTGTCAAAGCTGAAGTAGAGGATTCGCTCCACTCCTAGCCTTTTCGGTTTAGAGATTCGACCTACAAAGCAGCGGAGCCATATGAATGTTTCGCAACCAGTTGGGAGCCGGTGACCGAACAAGTGGGTCATATGCCTTTAGGAACGCAAAGGGTCAGGGGCCTAATGCACTAATTGCAATCTCATTCACAGATAGGTAAGAGGCAGTGACTTTACGTAGTGAAGAGGTACATCTGCGACGTTACATTGTCGCTAAACGAGCATCTGCGACTTTTATATGGCGAAAACTTGTCAGGCGAAAACCCACCATGTCACTAGTGTTGCGGTGCTCCAGCTAAGTCACCAGATAGCAACATCGTTTACCTATGTGCGTTATGTTCATCCAGATTCTCCGTGGATCGTCAAGCTTAAGGAACTTACCATTAAAGTTAGCTCTTAACTATAGACCCCTAAAGACCTCTGGTGAAGTGCCGTTGAGAACTGGGTTACTGATTCAAATCAAGCCGATTGAAATGCTTCATTCATTAAGAAGTACCTACTCAGTTTCAGTATTTTAATCCTGCTTGGATGCCGAGTTAGACAAATCAGGACGTCCTAAATGCGTCCACAGTGAGAACGGCACATCGAAACTTCTGAGTCTGAGGAGCTTATTCCTTGCTATGCTTAGATTCTGGAATCAACGATTAGATACAGTGTTGTCAACTATGCACACAGCAGTGGATATTCTACTACGGGTGCTTGGTACTATGGTATGAAGGTGCAATTGAAGGTATAAACGGACACCTACTTTTATTCTTGGTCTGGCATCTGTCGTGGTAGAAAAGAACAACGCTGACTGTCTCGCTTTCTTTGCTGAACTTCGGTTTGGAATATGCTAAAATGATGGCTGAAACTCGCTGACTATCGTGACGGCGAGAATAGCCTGAGAGCACCCAATGAGAGAAAGTTTGTGGTAAGATGTTAAAAGACCTACGAACGAAGGTGGGGCAACACAGAGCTCTAAACAGTGGGCAACAAAAATGAAGGGACCGGCAGTGTGTCTCGGTGAATGTCAGAGAGCACTGGCAGAGACCGATCGATATATCACCGATTTGATTGATGCCCGACGTGTGATCAATGTGAGCCAGTTTCGAATCCGCTGGCAATTTCAGTGCCGTCAGTCCTCGACAGCGATGGGATACCGTGAAATCAACAAACCAACATGGAATGCATGATGAAATATCACAGGAGACGGAGTATGATAAGAGTACAACGAGTAACACTCATGACAGACCTAGTCGATTGGGAATCGAGAATGTCCAGCAAGGAAAATATTTCAACCGCGTAACTATTAATATAATTGGATGTAGAGAAATAAGTGAGGCGCATGACCACCTATGACGAGCCACTGTGTGAGTAGGAGTCACTGATACACTACAACCTTGAAGAGGAGATTAAACATTTGAGGAATGCAGTTCCGGCAATATTCTAGGGGGCGCAATGATTTTCCTATCTACTGTTACTGTTACATCCAAGGGAAGTGCATAGTAAGCTGCAAATTGATACCGCACTCTTGTCAATGGAACCTCATAAGCCGTCTAGGTACTCGCTGTTTATTTAGAAACATCTGCGACGATAGATCACATGGCGGACAAGCTTGTCTGGCTTTGACCCAAAATCCACCTTAGTTCTTATCGGCTGGTACTAAGAAAAATGACCGGCCAACTAAAAGTACCGGTTGCTGCCTGAAACATATTAAAGTTAACATCACTAGACCTTTCAAAACTATGTACTCTGGAGAAACCGTTTTCTTGCACAAGAAAATTAATACCATCTTGTTGTGCTGGGGTCCGAAAATTGTTCCACTGTTTTCGCATGTTTACCTCAACCGGCGACATACCTTGAAGAGAATAAACAAACGGATTGCACTAAGCAGAGTAATAATTCTATTGAGTGGCATAAATTGGGGTTTTCTATCAATCAGCTCAACTTGAGGATGAATGTGGTTTATTTACCATGACAATACCAATGTTCCCAAGGCGTAAAATGAAGTTTAATGAACTTCTAAATGCGTTGCGAAAACTGTGCTTTTCCGGAAAGCAAGCTACTAACTGGTTCAGCAAAGTATGCGTAAATTTGTGATAAATAGCCAGATCGTTATTGTTCCTTTCAAAGCTTTCCTCATCCCTTTGCAATGTAAACCATCAAGTTGCACTTACTTTGAAATCAGCAGAAATGATGCACCATCCCGGAATAGATTGTCCACTATTTTCACGCAGTGTGATGACCTCAAGTCCGTCGGAAAACGAAGCACAAGTTGGTATCTGGGCAACCGGTATTTCCAACGTTTTCCCCACAGGTTCCACGGTTAAAATGGCATTCTGACCGAAGTTATTTGACGTCTGCCGCACTTCGGCTGTGAATGCGAACAAGTGGTATGCGGTATTTGTCACAAATTGTAGGCACAGGATGAGAAACACGAAGCATGATTTATTCGTTGGAGTGCCGTATGGACGACCGGACCAATTTGGATGTTATTGTTCACGCATCGGACACGAAAGGGCGACAACAGGGTGCAAATATGAGGTAATAAAACTAGTCGGCAGCTTTTGTGCACACGGGTAAGAGAGATGGTTGAGTGTCCAAATGCTTCCCCTTATTCACCGCCAGTTTGTACCGAGGAACGAATGACGAACGCTGCGTCAAGTGGAACTGCCGTGACGACTGGTTTCCGTGGTCCTCGGTATATTTGAGGAAGCATTCCCATTAACAGGAAATTGTTGTCAATGCTGCTCGCTGCGCAGTTGAAACGAGAAGATGAATAATTTGTAATTGATCGCGGAAGGCTGTCTGTGGGTATTCATCAGGAAGAAGCGTAATCTTCCGACTGGGACCCATCGGTCGTAAAATCCGATGAATAAAAACCAGAGCCAAAGTAGAGTGGGCTGCAAATTCGGAATAGACACTAACATACAGACTATGAGTGCTCATATTATTACGTGAGAACACAAAACAGTCAAATCAACTGTTGGCAGTACGATATTAATACTCCGCACACACAGTGAACAATGGTTTAGCTGAGGCATAATTATTCATGCATCCAAATACACCATACTCTGGATTATGTTTGTCGGGATTTTTATCTGCAGCATTATGCGGGCGAACAACCAATTGCAGTAAAATCTTCATAAGTTGACCGCGCATTTGGGATTGAACCAAAGTAGGCAACATAGAGAAGTAATCAGCATTTGCGGGTCGGTGAAGTTTCAGACATTACAAAAGTTCGGTCAATCCATTGAGTTTGCTAAGATATGGAAGTGGTCAAATTTGAACGTTTTACTTTAAGTAGAAACACATCATTCGTTATATACGTGCAGTGTTTACGCATTTCTATTACCTGATTCTAGCATTTTGATTCATCTGGAATCTTCCTGAAAAGCAGTCGCGGCATAGTGAGCAGGCGATTAAGTCTGTGAGAATAAGATGTGTGTGTGTGGGGGGGGGGGGGCGGGGGGGGTCAGTGACAAAATGCGGCATCATTTTCGTGCGACAAGTGTGCAGGAGCAATATGAATCAATCGATAAATGTGTGTTGTGGTATCCGCTGCCACTCAGAATTATCGAATATTGTGTGAACACTTCACAAAAACGTTTATGTTGGAAAATGGAAAAGTTTAGCGGTAGCCCATTGATAGTAGGTTGGGCCCGTGAGATCCAGTTATATCATTTGAAACAGTGGGGATCGCCTTTGTAAGATACTGAAATTCCGACCGTTCAACACAAACATTTGCCACACAGGTTCTTTCCATCTCTGGTAGACTAGCTAGTTGTGTTCAACGTAGGTGTAGATCCCGGTCTAAAGTGAAACTGTCATGTTCCCAAATACGACATGATTTAAACCTAAAGGTAGCACACACTAACAGAGATGGCATTGGTTTTCGCGGTATTTGTAACAAGGTTCATTATGCGGTAACTTTTTCTTCGTTCACACAGGGCTGGGATAGCATTTGTGTTAATGAGATGGCTTCCACCACTATGCAGTAGAATGAGGAAGACACCATGTAGAGAAGAAAAAGGTGGTGATAACTGGTGTTCTGCAACCTACTTGTGAACCAGTTTTATTGCATTGCGCACCAAGTGCGAGTTAAGCGGTTTTGACATACCCATGTCTGTGTTTTGAGACCCGTTACTGCTGCATATATTAAGACCTTGCCAAAGTGGATTCACCCTGCGGTGTACCACAGTCATATGCTTCTGCGTATGTTGTTATGATTGCAAGGCATGCCGCAGCATTTCTAATGCGGTAACGTCGAGTGTTTTAGATCGCTTTCAAGCCATATGCATTGGAATAACGATACAGAACGTTGAATACAACTTGAATTTAAATCAACTTGAGGTCAGTTACGAAGTTCGACTGGTTCACCGCCTCGACTTGCTTTCCTCTTACGGATATTTGACGTCGATTTTGGAACGCATGAACAGACAGCTGATGGTAAACAATGGGGCTTCTTAATGACCATCCTGTCGGAGTGCTTTTGTTCACTCACATAGGCGAAACGGGAATATGAATCTAAATGGCATGACATACTCAGATACCGCTTTCATAGCACTAAATGCTTGTTATTTTAACAAAAGCCTACTTGCAATCAATGCAAGTGTCTGTTGTAGCGCCTAAGGTGACCGTTTTTATGCTCCTGGCCGTCCTAGTCTAACGCCTTTGGGACAAAATTCCGCCACGCAAAAGTTTTGGCTTAACGCTAAATATCATATATTGTGCATGTGCAATATGGGAATCGAAATTCGCTTGCTGTAGACAGTTATTTCAACCATAAGAAATGCAATCACGGTATTTGATAATGGTGGGCTGGAAAACTTTCTCTGAGAGCCCGAAATTCGTCCTAAATGTGTCTAACCTGACGGTCAGGGGCAAAATGTCAGTAACTCAGGGCTCACCAACGGCTTTTTTCGTTTACTCGTGTTATCCGCTCATTTGTGCAGCCTGGGTCGAGGCCGACTGCACCAATGTTCTGCATACAAATGGTGGAGGAGATTTAAATACAGCTTTGCCTACTCCTTTTAATGTCGGGTCCTGATGTAATAACTTAAGACCTTAGGCTTCGTGTACCTTCGGCAGCAACTACGTTCCAACCAACTGTCGTGTCACTGTCCTTCTGAAATTTCGGAACTATTTGGACAGTGAACGAGGCCCTGGTCGTATTTATTCGAACTGGACTGGCGACGGTTGGTACAAGCGTCTTAAGGACACTGGTGGTATTGCCACACGGATTGACGCTCAAAGCTACAGATGACACATTTTCAACACGCTGCTAAGTTTCCTTCCTTAGTTTTGATACGGAGCTTATTTGCGAGGACTGAGGCCTAGTCTCTTTCATGCTTACTTCTAAGGTAAAATCTTTCTTTGCATTTTATTCAATCTGTGCTAACAGTCTTTCATATTTCTGACACACTCTTACACAATGGTTGCCAGTACGATGACCATACATACTGGGAAAAAGGACAGAGAATCTGGTCTGCCATTGTGCACCTACATCCAGTTTACTGTAAGCTTAACAGATTTAGACTGAAATCTTGTGAGGCAGTTGAAACACTGGATTCCTCTTCGTACATTTTTCTGGCATTTCATTCTGACTAATTTAGGCAGGGCTCCTTTTGAGTGGTCATTGAAACCCATTTCTTCGCGTTTCTGTCTATCGAGGCCGCTCAGGTCAAGAACTGGGAGCTCAGCTGTAATTCACGGTCGGCAGGCTTATCTGCCTGTCTGTCCCCAGCATGCTGGATTGATCGATATCAGTACTTCCTCAGTTTCCTGCAACACATCATAGAACATTGCTGAGACAGGTTTAAGTGATTGGGTCATTCGATCGGAATTTGCTCTGAAGTGGACGAGGCAACTGAGCGATAAGGGGCGCAAAATCTCCCATGACTTTTTCACTTAGAGATCGATATTTGTGGTTGATTTTCGACATGTAGGTCTCGGATTTGGTTTCGTTTGAAACTACAAATTTTGTCATGCAGCTAGGGATCTGCAAATTTATACGTGTGCTTCTACGAGCGTGGCACGGACAATGCTTTGTGGAGGTAGACGTTAACTTGAATGAAGCCGTAAGAAGACGAACACTGGCAGATGTCAACATTTCGTATTGTCTCTTTAGTGCCAACACAATAACATGAAAATATATAAGACGACAGGTATGGTGAGACTGGAACAAGTTAGAACAGGGTAGGGGGCAGGCGTGACACCCCTACGCCCAGGGCGGCCGTAGGCTTACGAACAACTGTTTCTGCACACAGAGTGCCGGTTTGATACGGCTGATCGCGACTGCCTCTGCGAAACGTAGGAAACGGGCAGTAGCATGTCTTAACACGATTGTAAACATTTCGGCCTGATCAAACTGATGACAGGTGGCCAGTAAATGCCTACATAAGAATGAAGCAGGTGACTTACGTGAACGGATGATGTGAGTGACTGACGACTGGGTGATTTGGCGCTGCAACCATTTAGGTACATGTTCCCTTATTCTGGACTTCAACGATCTATTGGTACGGCCGATGGAGTGTATACCATAACTAGAAATAAATTGGTAAATACAATGTGAGTTGGCGCCAATAGGTTGTCTTTCCGTCATTGCGGGAACAGGTATTTGATTAGTCCGGTTGATAAGGACAGTTTCGGAAACATAATAAGTCCGCTGGACTGCGGAATTTATGCGCTTCGTTGTCCTCATATTGGCAAAATCTCCCTTACATGGTAGCTCGATGTAGATCTTCTTCTTAGACACTGTCAACACCTTCTGTCTCGGCACCCTCACCTGAATATGTTTGTCGATGAATCTACTTGGACAGCCATTTTTCAACAGCGAATCCTTGAGCGAGTTTATCTCATCATCTAAAATGTTAATCTTCACAAAATATATCCGTAAGATTGAGTGCACTAAGTAACCCCGGTTAACCTGGATCTATTGAGTGTAGGCGCACGTGTGTGAAATGATAATTGTGATGACAAGTCCGGTCTTAGATTAAGGTCGGAGAGAATGCGATAGCACTGTTGTGTTCCAGTATTTGTAAATCCTTATGCGAAATTCGTGCTCTGAATTGCAGCCAGGTAGTTCGAATGGTAACGTTTGTCCATATTCTGGCATATCTGTTAAGAAAGAAGTTCGCGAAAGTGGTGGTACTGGACGGTTATTCCGGTAATGAAGTTCCATACTTCGTGCGTTGTCTACGGGTGTGTGTATTGGTAGCATGAAAAGGTGGGCAACCTGACTTTTCTTGGGCAGGGCCGCACATCCGCTGAATAGGTTGTGTCACATGCATTTCAACCAGAGAGGATCATTCTGCGTTTCTCACATTGTTCGAGATATACTTATTTCGATGAGGCACAGGATAGACGTTAGGTGAATTTTTGTGCATACTTCCTGTGACATTGCGGTTGCGTTTGTCTGTGCTGCTGTAAACGGATTCCCGAATTGGAGCGGTTTTATTTCACTACCAACCAAGCTTTGGTAAACTCAACGTAGACGTATTGGACTTGTTCCTAAACTACAATTCAGACGTAAGCACCATGATTAAAGAACGCAAGTACACGAAGTTTTGCAAAACCTAGATGTCTGACGTACCTAAATCAAAGTTTCTAACGCACCCGGAACAATAGGTCTACCATTTATCTAGCATGGCCATTGTATACATGAGCTCCAGCATCAGATACTTGGACGACTGCGTGGCCAAACATAACCACGATACTCAACTCTTCAGATAAGACAGCCGCATATCAGCAGAAAAAGAAAAATCCTTCAGCTCTAACCACAAAGTCTTGTAGGAGCACGTCAATAGCCTTCGTAAGGTGAGGCAGGGCTTTCATCTGCTCGGGACGGCTGATGACCAGAGGTGCGGTTACAGAAGCAGCAAACTAGTCGTGGATGCAATATGCTTCCACAATTCAGAGAATCCTGCGATAAACTTCTTCCCCAGCTTTCGTTGCCTCGCAGCCGGTACTTACCTACATCTCTTTTACCGCTGAAGCTGCATCACAAAGTTGACATCTCGGCGCAACCACAGCTTCCCGGGCGTCCATACCACACGCCCAAAGGCACTGAGAGCAGCAACACGACAGGTAACAAAACGGTTGGCTTAATTCTTCCAGCGCTGCTTAGACCAGAACTAAGTTCCTTCCGATTCACAAAGGCGGACGCAGGACTGAGCTTTCAAACTGCTGCGCACTATCGTTTCTTCCTGTGCTATCCAAATTCATGGAATCTATCATTGCGGTTACGTTAGCGTGATATCTGGAAAACGGCAACTCCATTACGCTCGAGCGGCACGGCTTTCGTCAACAGCGAACGTGCACATCGAATTTATTAAGCTACAGAGTAACTGGACCGAGTAAGCTGACGTTGGAAAGGAAGTTGACGTAAACTACCTGGACTTTATGTAGGCATTCGATGGTCTAGTTTATCAGATACAAATTTTCGTTACACGGGGTAAGTGAACAGCATTTAAGCAGGAGCACCGCTTTGCTCCCTCCGCTGAAATTAGTGGTCAGGGTAGACAGTCTCTTATCTGACCTCATATAAGTTAAGCATGGTGTACCTCATGAATGTCTGTAGGGCCGCGATTGTTTGTGGTATTTATTAGTGACTTCGTACATGTAAACATTACGAATTTCCCAGTGATTTCGGGCGACATGAAAAGTTGGCGCAGGATTCACGTGGGTGCCGATCAGACTTCGTCTATTTATTTGTATGACTTATATCCAGCGATTTATCACAATTTCCATTTAATCCGACTTAACCACCAGTTGCGATGTGTCAAAATGGCTCTAAATAGATCCCATCATTGAAAAGTATATCCGCGATACAATTTAATGCATGACAAGTTCCGTAGAATTATTAGGTTCAAAGAAAATACTGGCCGGCTTGGTAAACTGCACATTGTTGGACTCACCATAGTATCCACGTCAACACACATGTAAAACCGTCTAGTCCGATTTCGTGGGGGCTGATAAGCAATGTTTGATTACGTTTTATCGCCACCCGATT
The DNA here is from genome assembly GCA_944474145.2 of Dicrocoelium dendriticum. Classification (NCBI taxonomy): domain Eukaryota; kingdom Metazoa; phylum Platyhelminthes; class Trematoda; order Plagiorchiida; family Dicrocoeliidae; genus Dicrocoelium; species Dicrocoelium dendriticum. Next base: position 63,121,078 of record OX104071.1, on the reverse strand, counting down.
AAAGAGAGAGATGTCACATAATGCAATTCTTATAATGCATCGCAGAGTCGTTTATTACCTGGAAAACGTGAGCGCACAAATGGAAAATAGGCGGAAGAGCGTTCCATGATCACGAAACTTGGAGAGGAGAATGATGGCGACATTCCAGTGGGCTTCATTTGTGGCTAGTTTCAGCTGATGGCTCATCAGTCCGTGCGTTTTGGTTACGTTGCAGACGCGATCTGGGGTATTAAGAACGAATAAGTTAGAATGAGGTCACCTTGTAGGGGACGATAGTTTTCCTTGTACACTCCTAGGGCTCCAGTCGTGCTTGATATGGCAGGTGGAAATGTCCCTTTGCATTTTGGTTGCTCTTCGCTGTGGGATCTCCGGTGCAGCCAGATGGCGATTCAACCATGGCTGCTAGGCGTGAAGCATGTAATCCACATGGGGCCACTCTTGCGCATTGGGAATTTGTGGAAGATGGAAGGGTTGAGTCACCCGAAAGACCCACAGTGTTCCCGGTTTTTGACACCCCCAATTTCTATCTGCTTCAGCTAAGGCCCTTGGGATCGAAAGACCAACTTTCACTGCAATAGGAATCGCAGTCAACATTGAGGTTGTATGTCGCACTCCATCCACACACTGTGTACTTCAAAATGACCCTAAAAACCTACCGGTTGCTCCAAAAATTCGAGGTCATCTTAAATCACCACACCTAGGTCGCGCTCCTATGAGGCGATCTTCAAGATGATGATGTGTTAATAACCTTGTTGCACATGTGTGCCACCTCACACTTCTCCGCGTATAACGGAGTTCGTTTAGTCTTTGACTATCCATAAGCACGCTCCAGGTCTCGTTGCAGCATTTCTAGATCTTTCTGTCTACCGATCGCCTACCATAACTTAACGCCATCAGTAAAGAGCAATGCTTTCCTCTGATTATTCTGCATAATACACCTAGACGTAAAGTATTACGTGATCACTCAATCCCAGAGGACTCTTTAGCATTGGCATCTCTTGCACGCGCTCTCCGTTCGTGAGAACTAAATCGAACATAAATCGTTTATTTCCCGACCTGAGTCGCGTGGGATAACTGAGGAGGACGAAGAACAAACTACATGCAATAAACTTGCAGTTTGGCAACGAATTTGCCTTCTGGAGGATCTCGAAACTTCCAAATCGTAAACACTGAAGTCATCTGAGATGAGGACATGGCACTATCGTAATAAAAGGACCCTTCACAAGGTTAATCTCAAGCGGATTTCCATCACTGTGGTGGGCTTTGGGGGAGAATAACCGACCACCTAAAGGTAGGTCTCGACGTGTCTCAGTAGTAGAAAGCAGAGTGAATCTATGGTCAGCTGTTCCGGATCGTCCACCGATTTGGGAGGAAGAACACTGCGGTTGCACAAAACTAACCCACCGCCCGTGCTGCGGCGGTCGTTCCGCGCGGGTGACATAACATGTATCACGACTTCGTTGTCAGTAAGCTACGAGTGCATGCATACGGTGTTTGACACAGCGGAAGTTAAGCTTGTTTAGCTCTAAAACCTCACTGGTGTACGCGCAGAAATGTTACTAAGATCTCAGTGTTGAGTCAGTATTGAGTATGATGTTTGTCGACCGGTTACTGATCGACCACCAATTGCTTTTTGTGCGGAGCAACGTTGATTGCATCAGTGGCACAGTCAACGAGTCCGTAATCTGCTCCCTGGACATCCCCTTCTTTAGAACTTATGAAGTGATACGGCCAGTTTCGTCAACCTGACGAGCAATGTCATCCAAACCGTTGCCCGGAGGTAGTTCGGCTAACCTACTCAGGTCGTGTGTCTGATTATGGAACCTTATTTTGATCCGGAGCTCAGAATGAAGGATGCTGTGACTGGCATACCAGCACTCCAACACCCTTGTTGACACGGGTCTGGACTGAAATACCACTATCACAATCCTAGAGCAAGATCGTTTGTAACTTGGCGGCTGCCTAGCATCGATCGATTGGGCCGTGACCTTAACTGAGGAGAGGGTCTCGCAAAGGTATTGATACTACTCATGCGTTCAGGGTCTCGTTTCGCGCTCATCATGTCCTCCATCCTCGGGTCAAGTCTACGGATCCCTTCCAGTATTTTTAGAGGTCAATAAAATATCCGAATGGATGCAGACGGAAAAGGATTCACCTGGAAACGTTATTTGATTATGCATCGTCCGTGGAATTCAACACAAGTAGGAAAATTCTCCGCTCACCAATACTATGCGATCGGAGAGAAGCAGTGCCTTTAAATGGGGCTGTTGACTGTTGGTAAGCCGTAATGCAATCAGATGAAAGATATATGGAATTTAATATTGACTTAACGCGAAGTACCACGCAACGTTTACCCAGTGATTTGATTACCAGAAAAGCAGGTTCACGAGCCATCTAGATGCTTATTTCTTTTCAATTTTCGTTCTGGTTGAGCTGCTTCTCCTGAGGAAAATTAGACACACAACCAGCAATCGTAGATAAGACACGAATAGAACCTGCGATGAAACATGACATGCTTGTAGTGCAAATGTCTGTAAATGAAAATGCGGTTGTCGACATACTCTGACTGTTAGCTATCCAGCACTCGTCTAACTGATTGCTTATTGAAGCAACTAGCTGCCGCTGTTCCAATGAATCGCATAGCTTTCTACCGCCGACTGGGGGCTCGCGGTAAGCGGTCAGTGACGTCAAGGTGTAAAGGTGAAGGCGTAGGCCACAAACAATGTCAGCGTGACGGAATTGCTGTCAGTCATCCAGCTCGTGATCACGCGGCTGTGCTTTCGGGTGTGTAGTGAAGAGAACCGCAGGCCCCGGGCAAGACACCAGATAGCGATAGGCACGGCATTATTCTCATCTGCGTGTTAAAGTGTGGTCTACTCCGAGCCCACAACAGGTTGCTATCAGCCGACAGAGACTATGTTCGCATCGGTACATAAGGATTAAGGGAATTGCGAGGGTGACGAGCTGGACTGAATGGAACCAGAGAAACCGCTGAGGCACTTCTGGGTTGCGTGCAAGACAACTTCTTCACGGTGTCTGTCTTGCCGTGGCAGGCGTGGCGATAACGAGGCTGACAGAGAACTGGGACCCAGACTGCGCACTTCTGCTTCTGCGTGCATATAAGCTGCTTAGCAGGTTTATGACGCAAAAGAAGAGACCCACGTGCAGCACGTTCATGCGCTCCTACCACACTATTCTTGTTTCGAAACCAAACGCTGGCGAAATATGGTGTCTAAGTGCGATATTTACAGCCGAAAATGCACAAGGAGACCGCAGCCAGTGAATAAGCATTATCGGTTTTTCGTCAACAGCTTATCCAGTATGTATGTATGTAATCTCAACCGCCTAGCAACATGACATAGAGCCAACAAAGCCATGGAGCTTCGCAGATAAGGGGAAGTCACTGCGTCATAATCATCGTGGCATGCTAGTTGAAGGTGAGCAACACACTTCAGCTAATATGCCGCAGGAAGAATGGAACATTTTGACAAAAAGTAGAACAAAACACTTTTAGTTTGTTTTCCACACGCCGATTTTTCTCTTTTTTTGTCATTTTCAATGTTTGTAGTATTAAACATGTGAATCAATACAATACTGTACACAATTCTTCCACTGATTCCGGTTGCGGGCCATGTCTTCAAGAGTGCTAAGCCATTGGCACTCCTCATCTTTGGGTCCCATCCTGGAAGACGTACGGATCCAACAGCGGCTAGACACGACGTCAGCGATTTCATGTGCTGCCGCCAAGTGGAAGGCTGACCACCACGCGGTCGCTTCCAGCCAGGTCCTTGACGAGCGAATTGAGTGCGACGTGGTAAACGCTCAGGTGCCATGCACAGGACGTGACCGAGCCATCTTAACTGGCGCAACAAAACCCGTTTGTTGAAGGGAATACTCGCATTCCCCAAGATGCGACGTCGAACGTCAGTACTATTAACTCGATGTTGCCACCAAACACTAGCGATCCTCTTAAGAAACACCGCATCGAAGGCAGAAAGACGACGCATGTCTTCCACGTCGAATCGGCCAGAGACTTCGCACCCATACAACAATACTGAGCTTGTCCAGTTCCCCACATTGAATGTGCGTTACTTCCAGTTCGAATAAATTCGGGTTTTCTTGCGGTCTTTCATGCAGCAAAGCCGAACCACAACTAGAACTAATATGTCACAAATCTCAGCAAAGGAATTGTGAATCTTTGTGACATGGTAAATCACCAAAGAGTCATTTTTCCTGGATATACTGGTGTACGCGCGTTTCGCCAAAGTAATCCTGCGCTTGCTCATGTACGCTACACATGCTGCAGAGACAGATTTGCGGATGTGCATAAGTGCATTTCGTTAAGATGTGATACCATATAAATAAATAAAGAATTTCCTACATCTACTGACAAGCGGTGTATGGCTCTATAAGCAACTTTATTCCAGTCAAACATCTCAGTCGGTGAATATTAATTTCCATGAGCAAAGTAGGCTTTTTGGTAAGATTTGAGATTTGGCGTAAATGATACTGCACTATAGACATCAAACAATGCCTACGCTTATCAAATGAGAAAAATTTTCGGTTTGCGAAAATTCCTGAGCCGTTCTGCTGTCATGCTGTACAGTGACGGCACACAAATGAGGTTTGTACTCGCTCACTAGTCCTGACGTAGTTCCTTGGGCGGAATAACAGTAACAACTTGAGAAACCTACCGTGAAGGACAGAACCGAGGTGCTTCTGTTCCACAGGGCATAACATACTTCTGTTCACTGTGGTTGGAATGTCGCCACTGCCTGATACACATACTGCATATTCGTAAGGCATCCACATAGGAATCCGCAGGCAACATGGAACAACTGGGTGAAGTGCAAAACGGATATACTGGTGAATTGCAATGGGCTATGTCACTTGATGTGTCCAAACTAGAACGAAACCGTCGGTCTTAGACTGCAGTAATGGGAGAGTGCACCTTCCAAACTACCACTTCGGAAATGGTCCCAGTGGTCGAAATGGCACAAGCAGACTTCAAGTCCAACTGTGCCCGCGATTGAGTGAATTTCGCAGTCCAAGACTAATAGTAGGTACCCCAAAATCCGACAATCAGCAATATGTCACATGATATTCGAGTAGTTTTCTTTCAACCCATTGGAGAAGAGCCATCGTTTTTACATAAAAGCTAAGGATTTTGTCTTGAAGTTGATATCTTGTCCCAGTCGAATGAACAGGAATCAGAATTGCTCCGTATTTGACCATGCGAGACGACCTATTACCTGTGTAATGCACCAGCTCGTAAATGCAGCAGAGACCATTTATTTATCAGCAAAATTTAAATGAGAGTTGCACAAGGCTTCGGTTTGGCGAAATTTACGGGTCCAAAGCCACTCGCTAGTAATCCGCTTACGGTTGGAAGGCATCTTAAGCAGTATCCCGATGTGCGTCCACATCCGAGGATTAGTGTATGTTATTTTACCCGAGTTCTCGTGAATACATTGTTCCAGAAGCGTAAAATTGGGCGAGTAGTGTTTAGTAATAGACAAGAAAAGTTAGGCGCCTGAGATGGTTGCTAATAAGTAACTTTTAGTTATGCGTAATAAACGCCTTATTTGGTAACTACTGGAACATGCCATATGTTCACTTCCTTAATTACTCGAAAGCAATATATATATATATATATATATATATATCGCAGCGGCGTCATTCGGGAAGCTAGAGTACCCAGTGTGGAACAACCATCAGCTTACCATTGGCACGAAGTTAATGGTGCTCTCTGTTCTTCAATACGGCAGTGAAACCGTGAACGATGTACCTACGCGATGTGCGTTATCTCGAGTGGTTCCAACACTAGTGTTTGCGACGAATTTTGTGCATCAGTTGGGGCGACAGTGTTGCTGACACGGAAGTGTTGCGATAAAGTGTGATGTATGCAGTGGACTGCATACTTTTGCTGAGACACCTGGGGTTTCTCGATCATGTGAGTCGTATGGATTCAACGCGGATATCGAAACAACTCTTATACGGTCAGCTGAGTATTGGGAAGTGGCATGTGGGGAAACCAAAGTTACATTACCAGGACATGATCAAAGTGAGCCTCTCACGTTCGAATCTTGATTGCAATTCATGGTAATCGAAGGCGGTTGATCGGCCTGCATGGCGCGATCTAATCACGAAGGCAGTGGCCGAAGTGCAGGAGAATGACCCCATACATGCAGAGTAGAAGCGGCAAGTGCGGAAGCGGTAAGCACCGATGGGTTGTACTCCATCAACATCAAGCGGATGGTGCTGTAGCACATGCGGTCACGAGTGCCTGAGTCAGGCAGGCCTAATAAGCCATGAGCGAGGCCACTCGGGACCGCTAACAAAGCGAAGACGGGTCCCGCAGAGAACGTAGGCAGAACCGGCGCAGCGTTTGTAGGTAAGCCGCATTCGATTTACTAACAGCGTGTTTGCATGCTGGGTATTATATTTCAGGTGGTGGGTTTGCAAATTTTTCCAATGCTTATCTATCTCATATGTCTACTTATGTATGTCTACTTATACCCTCTTCTATAAACTTGCGCACGTCGCTTAAGCCAATTATATTTAATTTCGATAACATTTTCCTGTTTGGGGCAATTCCGTAAAATATACTTTCTGACCTCGTGAATTTATATCGGAATCGGTTGCAAACAAGTTATTTCATAGGCTCAGTTATTTATGGTTTATGTCATTGCTTTTTATGCATTACTCGATTTATTTTCCTGGTTATCTTTCGCTTAAGCGATTGGCTGTTGTTTGACATCCCAGGTGTGGCTGCGCTTGATGTGCATGTTGACAAGGTGCCTACCTGTCTGTTACCCACTACCTCGTCCATACTGTCTCCAGGAGACAGTAGGTCGTTGCTGGAGGGGACGGGGTGCACTGTCCTTGAGGCCGTGTTAGGATCAAAGAGTAGTTCCAGGCATTCAGTGTGGAGCGGACTACGGTCCAACCATCGTCTTGTGTGCGGTTGATTCCCAACTGCAGAGTGCTTGTGTTTGCCTGTGAAGGAGTGTGGGCCAGCTCCGTTGATGAGACGTGGCTCCCATCCGCATGCCTCCCGGTCTTATTCCTTCGGGTTTACACTGAATATGGGATGTGTAGACGGAGCTGTGGATGGTGCAGCGCAAGCAATCCATGGTCCCTCTGTAGGCGCTGGCGTCCTGTGGCTGGCCACAGTGACAGGCAAATCCGAAACCGAATGCCGCCAACCCATATATATATATATATATATATATATATATATATATATATATATATATATGACCCTCTTTGCAACATATAAGGCAACCTGCAGCTCACACAAGGTATTTGCTGCAACTTGATTCCTTTGGATTTACTGCCATTCGACAGTTTATAACTCAAAACAAAAATCCATAGATGTTGCTTGAATGAAAGTTAAACAGAGCACATCACTAGCCGGCAGGTAGCAATCGACGTGAAATACTCCCCTGCACACTGGATGCAAATATGATACCAACGGGTATTCAAAAGCCTCATCATACTGTGCAATAATTCTAGATTTTTTGTAAATCGCGCCTCTTCGCTACTAGTAACTTAACGGCTCTTTCAGTAGTGTGGTTCATGTTTCCATAATTTCGCTGACCATTGTTCCTAACGAAGTGACAAAGGCATGATACCAACAAACGAAAAGATAAGGGGATGTTTCCGTTAAACAGTGCAAATTCAATATCTTCGAAAAGGAATTAACTGTCACCAGATCCTTTCCCATTGCATCACACAAGTGTCATATGCTGCTACATGAGATGGTACGCCCAATGTTCTTGGTTTTGCTACAGTAAACAGTCTAAGGGGCAAACATACTATCTAAACTGATATCTGGAAAACTTCTTAGCACTCCTTGGCATATTCGACTCACGTGCCTCAGTGTTTGCGGTTCAAGCCACCAAGTTGAAATGTGACCTTAGTTGCAGGGAACACACTACGAATGAAGCCAAATGTGAACTCGAAAGAATGTTGGGATAGAAACCCGTCCTTAGCGGATTTCACACTTACTTCTCAGAGTAGCTGGTGGCTCATTTGCTGCTCGATTATGCGTATTATTACGCAGCCGGTCTTGCTAAAACTGCCGTTGCCCCAACATTTAAGATACTTATAAATTGCAAGAATTTCCGTTCGGTTTGATTAAATGCTCTGGCGCTAATCTCTCTGACTGTTATGAGTCCCTTGAGTTGCAATCGAAGTCCAATTCCACAGTATCAAATGTTGTAAGAGATTGAGAGTCATTTGTCCTCTCCGCTTTCACGTAAGATTGCTAGACCTGTCACGATTCTCTAGTGCAGCCAAAAAGCGTATTTACTTTTTGGACTGAGTGATGTATCTCTTACACAATAAAATACCTAGAGTACGCAAAGAAACATAGAACATATCGCAGAGCACTCTTTGGTTAAACTAGATATTCGCAAGCATCCATTGTGCAGTATTTTGAAGTGCTGGTGAAATTTTAACGGATTGTAGTTGCGGCGTCTAATGAAACTTAACAACAAAAAGTCGTTTGGTCAATAGTTTGGCCCGGCTGAAACTGCTGGCCGCTACATCATCGCACAAAAGATAGTCGGGCTCAAAGAAGAATATGAACACTGCGCTCGCATACATTGTCCTAGTGGCCTTATTAGTAAGGGGATCGAGTACCATTATTATATCTATAATAGCGTTAAACAATCATTACAGGAACTAAAATAAATTATACTCCTATTTTGTCTGTTCTGTACATCGTATGCTGGTGCGAGACGTACCGATAGTTGACAAATGTCTCAGTTTGAATCATTATCAGGCTGTGCGTTTGCATTTTCCCAGCCCACCTAATTCAACATGGTTTCCTCCCACAATCCTAGTCTCACACACGTGTGTTCACATTCACTCGCGCCAGCTTAACCAGCGCGTTTTAGCTCACTCAATCTTTCTGATTTACCTAGTGCGAATCACCATTTGCATACGCATCATGATTCTATGGCCTACGGCAAAAACAGGCACACAATGTTCCGAATCGTCTGCTATATAGTAACATTTGTGGTTTTAAACAAATGTCAAATCCGAGATCATACAGCGTCCCAGTAAGCATTGGTGTCGACCATTAAGTGAAGATCTCGGGCAATTTTTGAATTTTAAAGCTCAGCAGTTTTGTTTACGCCTTGTAAACCCTCTGAGCGCAAGACCCAATCCCTGAAGGCTGTCTTGCAAATCACTGCGCTGTATCACGACGTGCGACAGACGCGCTGACATCGAACTGCGTCAATTCTGTGCGCCCGCTGATCTTGGGTTAAAGTGCTCAGCTATTCCCCTAAGTGGCATCGATGGACGGACACGCGAAGCAATAATTTGTAACGACCAATCGAAAGAAGGGGAGTCCAACGCTACAAAAATGAAGGAAATATATATATTAGGCTTTTGGCAAACGGGGGGCAGCAGGACAGATTCCTTGTGGTTTTGTGCACTCCATATGATCAGCCAACTGGTCAAGCTTCTACAGAAAGTATTTCAGTAACAAAATATCGATAAAACGATTGAGTAAATCAGGAACACAAATAGCATTTCACTAAGAGAAAGCAAAGAGGCAACTAGGGCTCTGTCCTCTCCAACAGCCTCCGCTTTGGGTTCGAGGAAGAAGGTTGGTCTACCACCAGCCCGATTGGAATAAGTACGACCAGTGCCTCGTTCACCATCCAAATTGTTCTGAAATCTCCAACGTGCATTGTCATTGGGGTTGTTTCCAAAATGGTTGATAGCAAGGGTAGCCAGATGCAAAATATGGGGCAAATCTGTACTTACACTGCTTCCATCGATTGTATGCAGTCTTCAAGGGCAGTCGACCTCAGTCCAGACTGCACAAATGGTCATTAAGGGACTTCATAATGTGCCATCGGTAATCTGCACCAAAATTCCGGAATCGAAGTCAAATTCCTTAAGAGGAAAGCAACTCGAGAATGTAAAGTAGTGGAACTTCATATGTGATATCATTAGTGTTAGAGCCAAGCCAGCCGATTTGATGAAGATTACCGGTCACCCGGATTAAAAACTCTTAAGTAAACCGAAATTTCTCAGAGTTGTATTGACTTCCGCTGATGAAGCAGCATAAGTTCTGCTATCAACCACTTGTCTCCGGAATGGTTCCTATTTCGTCCGCATCTTCAAGTAGATCTGTGGAGCGAGCATAACCAAGTGAAAGATTCGGTTGCAAGGACAATCCGTATTCCCAGAGTCAAGGAGGTTGGAAGACATGATGCGCGCGAGACAACTACCCACAGCTAGGTGCAGTGTCGCTACATCCACGAAACCTTCTCCATGGATCACGTCGTAATGTAATGGAGCTAAAGACTTTGCACATCTCTAAGTTGTAAAGGATGTAACTGGAGAATAGTAGTTGTGCTCCAATTCAGAAAGATATCAATACGAGTAATCGATGCTGGTTGTCGCATCTCAAAGGACAATTTCCTTTGCCTCGAGTCAAGACTGTGTCATCTAAGTAAATACACGACAGAGGCAATTTAATGCAGCTACCTCCCGGCATCTGTTTTGACATAACTCACCTAACCGATGAAACTTTTGGCCACACGCCATGCGTGACGCTAGGTATCAAGCAGGAAGTGAGCAGCCCCCTGTAGCTGACAAATTAGTTCGTCACTAACGCACGCAGAAAACGATTAGTGGCTGAATTTTCACAAGCCCGCCGACTAACTACTGAAAGCAAAGAATCTTTCCTCTATGTACGCCAATGCACAATACCTCTTGAAAATATTGTTGAACTACTGCTGCCACATTTATCATCTGCTTGGGACCCATCTTCGTTACTGTAATTCGATTGCGCTCACAGAATACCGACGGCAAATTCGTGATACTTTACATGTACGTTGTTTGAAACCATAGCTTCAGGAAGGGAGGTGGAGTGTTTTTATAGTGCCACAGCGACGCCGTATAAACCAGTAGGTGATCAGGAAACATGGATGAAAAACACTTTTC
>OX104071.1:63088500-63109888 GCA_944474145.2 Dicrocoelium dendriticum | reverse complement strand
CATGGTCCCTCTGTAGGCGCTGGCGTCCTGTGGCTGGCCACAGTGACAGGCAAATCCGAAACCGAATGCCGCCAACCCATATATATATATATATATATATATATATGTATATATATATATATCTACATGGTTGCAACATATAAGGAACCTGTAGCTAACACACGGTCATTGCATTAACTTGTTTCATTTGGATCTACTGCCATTCAACCTTATATTACTCAAAACAAAATCGACGGTTGATGCTTGAATCGAAGTTAAACAAATCACGCTGCTGGCCGGCGGGTAACAATAGACGTGAAATACTCCACTGCGTACTTATTGCAAATATGACATCAAGTGGTACTCAAAAGCTTCGTCATACTGTGCACATCTTCGCTGCTATTATTTAAGCCGCTCCTTCAGTAGTGTAGTTCGTGTGTACATAAGTCCGCTGACCATTGTTCCAAACGAGGTGACAAAGGTATGATACCAACAAACGAAAAGCTTAGGGGATGTTTCCGTCAAACGGTGCACATTCAATATATTCGAACAAGAATTAACTGTCACCAGATCATTTCCCATTGCATCACACAATCGTCATATGATGCTACGTGAGAAGGTACGCCCAATTTTTCTTGGTTTTTCTACAGTAAACAGTCTAAGGGGCAAACATACTATCTAAACTGATACCCGGAAAACTTCTTAGTATTGCTTGACATATTCGACCCACGTGCCTCAGCGTTTGCGGTTCAAGCCACCAAGTTGAAATGTGACCTTAGTTGCAGGGAACACACTACGAATGAAGCCAAAGGTGAACTCGAAAGAATGGGGATAGAAACCCGTCCTTAGCGGATTTCACACTTCCTTGTCAGAGTAGCTGGTGGCTCATTTGCTGCTCAATTATGCGTATTATTACGCAGCCGCTCCTGCTAAAACTGCCGTTGCCCGGGCCTTTAAGATACTTATAAATTGACAGAATTTCCGATCGGTTTGATTAAATGCTCTGCCGCTAATATCTCTGACTGTTATGAGTCCCTTGAGTTGCAATCGAAGTCCGATTCCACAGTATCACATGTTGTAGGAGACTGAAGGTATTTGTCTTCTCCGCTTTCACGTAAGATTGCTAGACCTGTCACGATTCTCTAGTGCAGCCAAAAAGCGTATTTACTTTTTGGACTGAGTGATATATCCCTTACACAATAAAATACCTAGAGTACGCAAAGAAACATAGAACATATCGCAGAGCACTATTTGGTTAAACTATATATTCGCAAGCATCAACGGTGCAGTATTTTGAAGTGCTGGTGAAATCTAACGGATTGTAGTTGCGGTGTCTAATGAAATTTAACAGCAGAAAGTCGTTTGGTCAATAGATTTGCCCGGCCGAAACTGCTGGCCGCTACATCATCGCACAAAATGATTGTCGGGTTCAAAGAAGAATATGAACACTGCTCTCGCATACATTGTCCTAGTGGCCTTATTAGTAGGGGGATCGAATACCATTATTATAACTATAATAGCTATAAACAATCATTGCATGAACTAAAATAAATTATACTCCTATTTTGTCTGTTCTGTACATCGTATGCTGGTGCGAGATGTACCGATAGTTGACAAATCTCTCAGCTTGAATCATGATCAAGCTGTGCGTTTGCATTTTCCCATCCAATCTAATTCAACATGGTCTACTCTCACAATTCTATAGTCTCACACACATGTGTTCACATTCACTCGCGCCGGCTTAACGAGCGCGTTTTAGCGCACTCAATCTTTCTGATTTACCTAGTGCGGATCACCATTTGCATACGCATCGTGACTTTATGGCCTACAGCAAAAACAGGCACGCAATATTCCGAATCATCTGCTATATAGTAACATTTGTGGTTTTGAACAAATGTCAAATCCGAGATCATACAGCGACCCAGTAGCCATTGTTGTCGACCGTTAAGTGAAGATCTCGGGCAATTTTTGACTTTTAAAGCTCAGCAGTTTTGTTTACGCCTTGTAAGCCCTCTGAGCGCAAGACCCAATCCCTGAAGGCTGTCTTGCAAATCACTGCGCTGTATCACGACGTGCGAAGGAGGCGCTGACATCGAACCGCGTCAATTCTGTGCGCGCGCTGACCTTGAGTTCAAGTGCTCAGCTATTCCCCTAAGTGGCATCGATGGACGGACACGCGAAGCAGTGATTTGTAACGATCAATCGAAAGAAGCGGAGTCCAACGCTACAAAAATGAAGTAAATATATATACTAGGCTTTTAGTAATCGGGGGGCAGCAGGACAGATTCCCTGTGGTTTTATGCACTCTAATATGGTCAGCCAACTGGTCAAGCTTCTACAGAAAGTATGCCGGTAACAAAATATCTATAAAACGATTGAAGAAATCAGGAACACAAATAGCATTCCACTAAGAGAAAGCAAAGCGGCAACTAGGCCTCTGTCCTCTCCAACAGCCTCCGCTTTAGGTTCGAGGAAGAAGGTTGGCCTACCACCAGTCCGATTGGAATAAGTACGACCAGTGCCTCGTTCATCATCCAAATTTTTATGAAATCTCCAACGTGCATTGTCATTGGGGTTGTTTCCAAAATGGTTGATAGCAAGGGTACCCAGATGCAAAATATGTGGCAAATCTGTACCTACACTGCTTCCATCGATTGTATGCAGGCTTCAATGGCAGTCGACCTCAGTCCAGGCTGCACAAATGGTCATGAAGGGAATTCACAAGGTGCCATCGGTAATCTGTACCAAAATTCCGGAATCGAAGTCAAATTCCTTAGGAGGAAAGCAACTCGTGAATGTGAAGTAGTGGAACTTCATATGTGATATCATTAGTGTTAGAACCAAGGCCGCCGAACTGATGAAGATTACCGGTCACCCGGATTAAAAAATCTTAAATAAACCGAAATTTCTCAGAGTTGTATTGACTTCCGCTGATGAAGCAGGATCAGTTCTGCTATCAACCACTTGTCTCCGGAATGGCTCCTATTTCGTCCGCATCTTCACGTAGATCCGTGGAGCGAGCATAACCAAGTAAAAGATTCGGTTGCAAGAACAACCCGTGTTCCTAGAGTCAAGGGGGTTGGAAGACATGATGCGCGCGGAACGACTACCCACATCCAGGTGCAGTGTCGCTACATCCACGAAACCTTCTCCCTGGATCACGTCGTAATGTAATGGAGCTATAGACTTTGCACATCTCTAAGTTGCAAACGATGTGATTGGAGAATAGTGGTTGTGTTCCAGTCCAGAAAGATGTCAATACGAGTAATCGGTGTTGGTTGTCGCATCGTAACGAACAATTTCCTTTGCCTGGAGTGAAGACTGTGTCATCTAAGTAAATACACGACAGAGGCAATTTAATGCAGCTACCTCCCGGCAACGATTTTGACATAACTCACCTAACCGATGAAACTTTTGGCCACATGCCATGCGTGACGCTAGATATCAAGCAGGAAGTGAGCGGCCCCCTGTAGCTGACAAATTAGTTCGTCACTAACGCACGCAGAAAACGATTAGTGGCTGAATTTTCACAAGCCCGCCGACTAACTACTGAAAGCAAAGAATCTGTCCTGTATGTACGCCAATGCACAATACCTCTTGAAAATCTTGTTGAACTACGGCTGCCTCATTTATCATCTGCTTGGGACCCATCTTCGTTACTGTAATTCTATTGCCCACGCAGAATACCGACGGCAAATTCGTGATACTTTACATGTACGTCGTTTGAAACCATAGCATCAGCAAGGGAGGTGGAGTTTTTTTATAGTGCCACAGCGATGCCGTATAAACATGGATGAAAAACACTTTTAGTTGCCATCTGAATACTGAATACTGAATACTGTATTATAGAGCAAGTAGAAATGGATTCTGTACAACTCTTTCGAGATATGGCTAAAAACGTTATAAAAGTTGTCAACCTTGAATATCATTGTCGTTCTCATGTAATATTTAAAATATGCGACTTACGATATTTCAGGATTCACAAATGTGATGTCATCGTAAGTGTGCAGTCGTTCTCTGAATCGAATAGAGGCAAAATACAAATCTAACAACGTTTTGAACTGTTGCACAGATGTTGTCTCAATCACATGTTCGGGCAAACTGTTCCAAATGTTTACCACTCTCCGTTCGAAGCACAGTGGGTGGGGAACACGTTTCATATCCGGCACAACAAGTTTGTATCTATGTCCGCGTGTGCTGCATGGTCCTCGTAAGTGCAGCATTGGCCTTAACATGGGGAACTCACCGAGATGTAGAATTCGGTAGGTCATAATGAGGTCGACTCGCACCCGACGGTAGGACAAGGTGTAGAGTCCTAGTTTCTCGCACCGGTCTTCATAACCAAAGCCACGTAAACTCGGGATCAGCCTGGTAGCAACGTGTTGAACCCGTTCGATCTTTTGTGCCTCGCCTCGGGTAATTGGAAAGTAGGCGGGCGAACCGTACTCTAGCATTGGTCTAATGATAGAAGAGAACAGGCGAGTGGCAACCTCTTCAGACCATGTGCAGAAGCTACGTTTGAGCGCCCAAAGCATGCGCAGTCCGTTCCGATATAGCCTGTTCGTGTTGTCCACGGACTTCAAATCGTAGCGTGAGAGTACCCCTAGGTCCTTCACGGAGGGTGTGGGATATAACGTTTGGCCGTCAAGGGTGTAGGTTCGGCCGTCTGCACCCTTCCCCAGGCTCATAAATACCGACTTGGCTGGGTTGACCGGGAGAAGAACTTCTGCAGACCATGTGGATAAGCGGTTGAGATCTTGCTGAAGTAGGCCACAGTCATCGGGAGCGTCGATTTCTCTCCAAATCTTCAGGTCGTCCGCAAACAAGGCACACGGCGACCGGAGAAGTTGCGGTAGATCGTTGATGTGGATCAGGAACAGAGTGGGCCCCAGCACAGTGCCTTGAGGCACGCCACTTGTAGAGGGGTACCAGTCAGTTAGATGGTCGTCGACCTGTACCCTCCACTTTCGTCCAACAAGAAAGTCGCGGATCCACCGGTGCAGTGAGCCACCGACGCCACACATGCTGAGTTTGTGAAGGAGAACCTCATGACTGACCTTGTCGAACGCTTTACTGAAATCGATGAATATCACATCGACAGACTTTCCCTTGTTTATTGCCTTTAACCACTCATGCCTCGTTACAAGCAGGTTAGTAATGCATGAGCGACCTTGCATAAAACCGTGCTGTGCGGGCGTCAGGACCTCGTTTGACTGTAGCAACTGCAGCAATCTCTTCTTCACGATTTTCTCAGCAACCTTTGCTAATATAGGTGTCAGACAAATTGGCCTGTAATTGTCTACTTTGCTAGGGTCGCCGCCTTTCGGAATAGGCTTCACCACCGCACATTTCCAGTCAACCGGCAACAAACCTTCGGAGAGCGACCTGTTGAAAAGGTCAGTCACGACAGGAGAGAGGAGGGTTGAAAGTGACTTGAGAACCAGTGGGTGAAGCCCATCAGGTCCGGCAGGTTTGGTGCCGTCAAGGTTGGCGAGTAGTTGAGCTACCTCTTCGACGCCACAATGCAGACTATCGAGTTCGGTAAAAGCGGTACACGTCGAACTCGGAACAGACACCTGGTTATTCGCAAATACAGAAGCGAAGTGCGCCGCCAACGCGGACGCACGCTCAGAGCTGGAGGTTAGGGGCTGTCCATCCGTGCCATCCAGCACTGGCACATCACCCGCCGGCTTCAGGCGTCGCTTCACGTATGCAAAGATTCTCTTTGGGGCGGTCTTCGCGGCTAATGCGAGCTGCTCTTCAAAGTGTCGGCGTTTATTCTTTTTTGCACTGTTGCAGAGATTCCGCTGACATTTATACTCTTCGCAATCATTGGCAGAGCCAGAGAGAAGGAATTTGTCCCACAGTCTGCGCCGCCTCCGAGCCAGGTTTCTATACTCCTTGTCAAACCAATGAGGCTTAATCGGTCCAACCTTTCGACATTTCAATGGCACAAATTGAGAACACAATAATGTCAATCTCTCTCTTATAAATATCCAACAATCTTCCACAGATGCAGTTTGTGACAGAGACCAATCCAGTTGGCTCGCGGCTCGAGCAAGACCATCGAAGTCCGTTTTCCAGTAGTTGGGAGCTGGTTGCAGCGGATGTGAATACGGCAAAGATAATTCCATATCAGCTATCAGTACTGAGTGGTCGCTAGTAGCCAGGGGCTCCAGGATCCTAACGTCACACACTCGTTGTTCGTAGCTCGTTAACATCAGGTCGAGACAAGACGGGGTTGAACGTGTTGATATGCGTGTTGGCTGGCATATGTGTTGCGATGCACCAGTTTCAAGTATCAAATCCACGAACTTTGCTTCAACCTCACTATGTCCAGGCATCAAATGCACATCAGGCCATCTACGAATGGACGCACGCTAAACGGCATTTTTCATCGTTTATCATCTCTACACATCAACCCCAGGGTTCGACTGCCATCTGACATTATCCAAAGGAATTGTCCTGCGACCATGATACCGCCATATTCCTGTCACAGATGACTTCAGTTCCAACGATTCGAAAGTTGCAGCATATACCAAGTAACCATTTCAAAGCTGACCTGTAGGGATCCTATTGCAAAAGCACCGCTCGTCAGCCATGTCAGTTTACCAACTAGATTCAGATCAGGAAATAGAGTCCATTTAATGCTCACGAACGAAAAGCTCATGATCGATAGATCAGCGATAAAGAGTCGGTTAGCGCTGACCAACCACGTTAAAATACTTTACGACTACTCGTGTTATGCAGTCTAACCACGGAAACACTTTGTTTCGTAAAATCACATATTATGACATACAAACAAAATTGGTTAGTGAAGACACCTAAGAGCGCGTGGATGACGTTACCGTTGGTAATGCATGAGTAGGGATTTTTCCTGTTTCAGTGACCTGAGCAAATTCGCGTCTGGAATCAGGAGTCTTTGTTGTATCAGCGCGGTATCAGTTATTTCGAGCAGAATTAAAGCGCATCGCCACAGTAGATGCAGCGTGGCGCATGTACATAGGTAACCCTCGTCTGGGCAACCAGCACTTGTCTGTGAGGGCAAATTAGTACACCAACAATGTCCGGCGGAAAGATTCTGAGCGAATGTTGAGTCACTGCACAAACACCTGATCGGTCTTTGGAAAATGAATCGTGGCATTCCCCCATTCCTTCCATTTGTCACTTCTCACATGGTCCATACGCATTTAAAATTCTGTCTAGTTATGCCAACCCAACAGTTTGCTCTTTCAGTAGTGTCCTGAAAAAGGAAGTCAACTGAACCACTGTATCCTCTCCTCACGCTAACACAGATAATGTTTCTACTCGTCGTTGCCAAACTTACATCCACACCTACAGGTGAAGGCTATAACAAGCGTAAAGTTATACACCCTAACTCTCACTCATTCTGCGACACAGATAACAATTTTCTCCGTTAAACCAACTTGGCTGTTCACATCTTCACATCTTCAGGAAAGAGATGGACGAACGTCGATTCTTAACGTAAAACAGGCGATTTGTTTTGTTACTGATGAATGCTTTGGGCAAGCTAGTGTGCCGGCTGTTCGCTTTACCTGAAGCGGCTGAATCGTGCCTGATGCACGGAACCCGACAACCTCTAGCCTTCCCGCCATACTCTTGGAGAAAGTAACATATTTCTTCGACAGGTTTGCTGTTATTTGATTGAGACATTGCAGATGGAATGTTGCGCTTTTGTGTTGAAAGAGACGTATCAGGTGCAGGCACTGATCAGCCGCAGTGAATGGTAGCCAAAACGTGGTCAAAATCTGGATGTAAAACACAAGCTGCTTCAAGACATTCACCGCTGCTATCGTGCAGTAAAGTAGCGCACTTTCCTCGTGTTTAGGGTCAGAACGGCCTTACAACT
Source organism: Dicrocoelium dendriticum (assembly GCA_944474145.2). Classification (NCBI taxonomy): domain Eukaryota; kingdom Metazoa; phylum Platyhelminthes; class Trematoda; order Plagiorchiida; family Dicrocoeliidae; genus Dicrocoelium; species Dicrocoelium dendriticum. The sequence continues at coordinate 63,102,039 of OX104071.1, read as the reverse complement.
TGGAGAAAATGTGAGACTCGCTTTTATCGGTGTGAATACATCACCGATTACTGGTCCTCGGCTGCGAAGACGTTCATACGCAGTTTATGATTTAGTAGGTAGCTCTTTCAAGGATGTAGCTAGAAACATGGACAGCATTATGGGCACCGGTTCTGAGAGACGTGCAAATTACAACTCCCTTAAACCTACTTAGCTCAAGAAAAAGCGACCAGTAATGTCGGCGGCTTGCGATCTCGCAGCTTGAGACCATTGAGCTGTTCAAAGCGAACCCATGCTCTGGAATGAAACTCCTATAAAATCACTTGCTACATCGTCTCATACTTTGTCTCATTCGATGGGCAGAGTAGAGTGTCTTGAACCAGCTTTGCAATAGAGTAAGCAAAGCGTGGTACAAGACGATTTTACCTCGCAGGGTCAGTCTAAATGATCCTACTTTTGTGTTCGATTTTGATTACAAACCAATTATCTGGGCTGTGTCCTATGCAACTTAGAAAAGCCAAGGTATGCATGTTTATGCTGTGAAACGACACTCGCTACTTTTGAGTTGTGAATCGAGAAAATGAAGGATAGTAACAAAGCACGCTGTAAACAGTAAAATTAAGAAAGAAACTAATAAAAATAGACTTATGAATCGAGCAAATTGCGCGAACCCATCATAACTTACAAATGACGGAAAAGGGTACAGTTCGCGAGTGCGAATCGCGGACTCGAATTTGTAAGACTAGTAAATAATAGTTCGAGACGGTGAGCGAAATGGAGAGCGGATAGCAGAAGGCAATTGAAGTCGAAAATATCGGATACCGGATATATATACTTTGGGCTACAAAAGACTTGTACGGATGAAGCGAGACAGAAGCAAACGTTAGCGCAACAACTGAAAGAGCAGAAAGTGTCGAGTCTGATATAAGAAAGATTAAGACAAGAAAGCAAAATGTGTAATTAATCGGCGGTGACATTGCACATAAACTATAGAACTTATCGTTTAGCAGCTAGCGGACGGAAGCCTTTAGAATTATGCACACAAAGATCCAAAGTGTCAGGGCAATGATTTGCGTCGACTGATAAAATATCTTCTGGGATATCAGAAAGGATTGAAAATAATCCGTTGGAATAGTTTGTGGGCAACCCTTCGCTTTTGGCACAAAAGCTTCGTAAGGCCGAGTGAACCAGCCAAGGATTGGTATAACACTAATGGAAATTTGGGATGATATTCGTGACGAATGGGATGTAGGCAGAAGGTCAGTCGCGTTACAGGTCAACGCATCACTCCAAATAGTGCATGGAACGGTCACAAGTGGTTCGCGTTGAAGTGTCACACACGTAAGCATGGTTAACGTTTGGTGGGGGGGGGGAATGCATTATTCATTCACAGCCCTGCATCCGTCCGCCGGCACTCCTCAGACTGATCGGGTTAAAACTGATCGTCACATACTCCAAATCTCTGCCCCGTCCAACCTGTTCACGAAGCTGTTCACCTTGCTGTTCTAAACCGCCTCAACAGTCAGCCACTGGGGAGTTGATAGCAATCCCTTCCAAATGATTTCGAGGTTATCCTAGTCCAGCTCATGGCTTGTATCTATCAAGTGCATGGCTATTGCAGAACTGCTTAGTAGAGCCATATTTTCAAGCTCGTTTCTCGGTGGCCATGTTATGCATCTCTTGAGTTCCGTTATCCTTATGTATAGCTCTCTCGGCGTTTGGCCGATGTATACGTGCGGGCAGTCATTGCAAATAATTGTGTCGACGTAATTAGTTGTCCTACCTGCGGGAGGTAGCTTTTAAATGCGCCAGTGTAGAGCGGAGCGTTTGGACTTTCTGGATAAGTACCCTTAAGTCTTCTTCATTTAGGACCCTCCGGATGGTCTCCGAAGTTACATCTTTATAAGGAATACCCACCGTCACAATCCACTTCACAGCAGATATTGTAACGTAGTTAACACTAAAGATAGGTTGTTGAGTGATACAGAGTGTCAACTACTATACAAATGTTTGACATTTACTATCAAATATATAAGATCCGAAGAATTTGTTCCTAGTGTTGTGACTGTTTTAACGAAGTTATTTGTTTCAACTACTGAACATATTCGCGCAGAGGTTGTAAACATTATCAAATTTCAGCAGGCAGGGGGAGCCAAATCTTGCTCCAGAGGAGCGTGTCGCGTTAACTGTCCTAAAAGGAGATTCGAACATTATAATCATAAAAGCCGATAAGTTCAAAACCACTGTGATAATGAACATGTCAGATTATTTGGAAAGACGGAGGGAAACCTAGTGACGGGGCCATATAAGGTTATCGATAAAAAGTTCGTCACGTCAGTGATGAATAAGTCAGTTAGTAGTTACTTAAGGAACGTAAAGATGAATCTAGGACGGGGTAAATGGTACAACACACCCGAATTCCTCTCTTCCACCAAGATTGTATAACCTACCGAAGACACATACGCCCGATGTACCCATTTAACCTATTGTAAATGGCATAGGTTCCCAGACGCATGAACTGGCTAGATATTTGTCTAGTGTATTACAACCCTTGACAGGGCAGAAGAAGACGTTCGTAAAGCACAATATGACTTTGAGGGAAAGGTGTCCGATCTTGAGGTTGAGTCGAAGGAAATGGTGATCAGTTTCGAAGCTAGTGCGCTCTTTACCAACGTGCCAATATGCGACTTTTTGGGACGGCGAAACACCGTATGACTGGGGAGAGTGATCTAGGATAGTGGACGAAGCTTATGGTAGATCCAATAATGGAAGGAATGACATTGTGCCATAACATGTTTTATTTCACGTCCCAGTCTAGATTATACACTTAGGAACGGGGACTAGCCAAGGGATTGCCACTGTCCATGTGTTGGCAAATTTGAACATGGAAAACTTCGAAAGGAGCGTGCTGACTGACTCTTGTAGTTCACCAAAAATTTGGTGGCACTTTGTTATCATAAAACAGGATAAGGAAGACCAGTTTCTAAACCGCTTTAACACACGTGCGGAGACTAAAAGTTTCACTATGGAATTGGCATCTGGCAGTGGAACATTGTCATTCCATGACTGCTTAGTACACAGGAATGGGGGTAGTCTAAAATCAACGATAAAGAGTAAGCCGGCAGACACAGATGGTGTACGCCGTTACAGTTCAGGTCACCCAAAGCATGTGAATGCTGGCATCGCTTCATCTCGGTTTCACAGAGCCCAGACTCTGCGCATGAAAGAAGATGATAGGAAAACCACCGGACAAAAACAATGAATTAATTACTAATGACCAGACGGCTTTGGATATGATTCTGTTTAGTTCATCGTAATTAGATTCCCAGTCGCATAGGTAAGCTACCAATCCGGAAAAGTACCAGACTCGCGGCATGGTAATAGCTTGTACAGCTGTGCAACCTGTCCAACTTTAAGCAAATGGAATACCATATTTTCGAAGAAGCTAATAGGCTCACTAAACGTTTGGTGGGGATGTCCTTTAGAATCTTTTACTCACAGCTCTGCGTGCCTTAAAACTAGCCCCGGTATAGCTCAGACGCATGAAACTTAATATATGTCTCTTACTCATTATCATACACAAACGAGTTTATGCCCCAAGCTTGAACTTGAAGTACAAATTTGGGCCAAAGTATACTATTAGAGACAGCCACAACTTGCTACAAATAAAAAGGCTTAAAACACACGCACGTAGGAAATCTTTTGTGAAGGTTTATGCAATAATACTGAACAGGATACCTTCCAGGTTGCGAGAATGGAAATAATCAGAAATCTTTCTAAATGAGATCCGTACCTTGTTAACTATTGAATAGACCACCGAGCTGCTAAGGCAAAATGTCACGGAGGAGATGGCATACGAAAATGGTCGCTCATATATCTAAGCTATGGTAGCTATCGCCACCATCCTATCCTCCCGTATTCAACATTTTGACACCCTGTAACTGTTGGCGTTAAGAAAGCATTCTGGCCTGCGGTATAACAAAAAAGGATAGCGCCACACTGAGCCTCCCAAAACAAAACATATAGATATGGCTAACAACTTTTGACGATTTTTCCTGGTCTGTATATTAACATTTATTTATTTATGACCAAACTGTTTTCTTTATTTCCAAGCAATTTCCTTTCCTGTCAGGAAGTATCACCACAAAACTACAGGGTGCTTCATGACATCCGTCAATGTTAATTCCTACACACCTCAGCTGCCAGTAGTGGATAAATCCGGAACTCCCTTTTTGCGAGGACTTGTCCAGAAACTGTTACAAAAATCTGTCTATAAAATTCTACCAGATCAAGCTCAATTCGTAACTCACACCGTCGAGATATAAACAGCTTTTTCTGTTACTTTTCTACTCTTTAAATATGTCTCGTAATATTAAATAAATCTTTCACTTTCTTGAGAGCAACAGCTCAGCAGCATGTGTCGATTTTCAGTGTTCATCGATTCCAAATACTGTGTTTTGCGAACTCAGGTAACTATAGGATAAACCTGAAGTATCCTTTCAGAATTGCCTCGCATATCGACAATCCGAGCAACAAATCGTTACAGCGATCCACTGCACAATTTGATCGAGAAATCCGTCTGCCTTTCTTGCCGGTATTTAACAACAACGATTTCTTATTTCAAATCATAACCGTAGTTAACTTTCTACCTCCTCATGTTCTATATTCTTCTTTACTCCATTGTGGGCCACCACTGAGTCGATCTTCAGTGGCAACGGATTTTAGCCTCCAAACTGATAGATGAACCCGGGTGAGGCAAGATGCCAAGGACTCTGACGAGAACAAAAGTGCTTCCCTTAGAAAAACCGATTGCTATATGGCCTAATTGTTCATTATATATATATATATATATACTCTAAAAATCCCAAACGATGAGTACAATAAGTGATGGAAAACCTGCTTTAAAGCCACATCAGCAAACGGTCAGAACAGACACGGAAATACAGGTGAAAACTTTCGAGGGACTAAGCTGCATGCAAGTAGGCCCCCAGGAGACGAATCCAAGGTTGGTCATATTATTTTCACTAAAACATTTAAAACATTTAAAACAATTATTTTTACTAAAACATTTAGATTTATCTGCGTTTAGTATTTTAATCAACCAACGTGTATTTGAAAGACACAACTGATGAATCAGTCCAGCAAAATAGTTTTGGAAACTGTTCTGAAAAAAGAACTCGAAGAAATATTCTCCGTCCCATGCACACTTGTTGTACACAATGACCAAACCAATCAGTCGGACTGTGTCTTGCATCATCGAGGAATATACCCTATAATTTATTCATTAATAGTTTTTTAATGGATAATGAGCTCGTATTCTTTTGCGCGCAGGTCTACTATTGCAGATATTTATAGATACAAAATCTCCTTTACTGCTCTGTTCCTCAGCCAGGTAAGAGGCAAAAATTAATCTTGGGTTCATCACGAAACCGCGCTAATTAACCTTGGCAATTGTCGGGGTGTACTTGGTTCCATAGAGGTTGCTGTTGTTCAACCTATATATAGGCTAATTTGTGGAACCAGAAAATACCAAAACCCCATGAAATAACTGATGGATACCTTCTATCTGATGTGAATGTGTCTAGCTGTTAAGTAACCTTCAGTAGTTGTACGCATCCCAAGCAAGTGAATGATGTCAACTACTTTCTAATTCCTAATAGATAAAGGTCAAAAACGGAGTTAGCTATAATTACAAGTAAGATAGGAAGAACTTGAACTGTAATAATGAAGCAATTGCCATGGACCATACTTATTAGCAGTACAGGTTACAACGGTAGTGCGTGTTAGTAAAAACGAGCTGAAGAAGTCCTCTTGCAATGTTTAAATTGTACAAATCACTCAAATTCATAACAAGAGATTAGCTGGGCGAACTCCACCTACTCGTTAAACTATGTTAACATAGAACAATGCACACGCCTGCGTTCGACCATTCTGGTTAAATTCCCATTGCATTGCTCGTCTTCCCTGAAAGATAGAATGATATAAAGGCAATTATGGACAAAATTACATACTAGTGTGGGATACGTTTAAATGTACTAGATTCTACAACAATTTTTCTAAAAAAATATTTTCAGTAGTGCAGTATTACTCGTTTTCATCTAGGCGTACTGCACCAACTGGGTTCTAGGCATGCTCCGTTTCGCTGATAAAGTTGGACCGGAATGTTTCATTTGACAATTCATCCCAGGGCACATACCTAGTGGTCTTAAATTAGCAGCAAAGTAAATTTTTGCCATTTTACCAATCTGTTCTGTGATAGCAAAAAGCCCACGAGAATGCAATTAGCAGCTCCAAAATATTGTGATTTCCTGTTAATTTGTTATCCTAACATGACATACAGAATAACAGATAGCAAAGCTTTTTTGTAAAAATAAATGTGTTGTTATATTTGTTAATTGAAGCACTTACTTGAGGGAAATCGGCATAAATCGGTACCAAATGTGAATATGTGTAATAACTTCCGTGTTTTTCGATTCCGCAATTATCTTCCATTAGAAAATGACATGAAATATCCGATCGAAAAAGAACCGATCGCTGTAATAATTTCGTACCTATTGCCGTCAACGTAATGGTGCCAAGACTGACATTGTAGCCTGCGTTGACAGCAGCAAATGAAGTATATTATTACCAGCACATATTTGATAAGTGTTTTGAACAAATTAATAAACACGCAGCTGACTCACGTGAGTCAATATCTACCCATATTCTGTTAAATTGTGCTCTATGAAAACGGCAGTTTGAAGCATGATAATCTGACATGCGAAAGCGTAAAATCGCCATGTTTTCAGGAGCTGGAACAAATAAGTTAGCAACAATTATGTTATTTCACTAATGGCATATAGAGTTCACTATACTGTCGATCGCTAACTGCATGCAATACTGACTCACCGCAGTCACGGAAGGGTACTTCGGAGCAGCCTACTCCAAGTATAAAGAAAATTACAAAAAGTAAAATAATCAAAGACATGCTTGAATGAATATCGTAATTGTGCGGGTCGCTTTAGTACCATTTATATAGTTGCCCCATCCAAAAAAGTTAATATGCATGCAAATGAAATGAAAACTTTAGTCGTTTAGATAACGAAGTTTATGTATCGTACGACAATTTAAGTACTAAGCGTTTTCCGATATCTCCGAAAACAAATGGCGCTCCGAATTTTCGTTTATTCCGCTTCATTCAACTGGTGTTGGAGTGAAAATGAAAACAAACCCAAATACCTTCAAGTACACATTTGCATAAATTCTACTGTATGGTGCGTCGCACGTTCGATGTTCGAGTTGGTCTTCATTTAACTATTAAGTTTTTTAGGTTGTTAGCAAAACATGCGCTTCCTAGTCCGGGTCTCAGTTATATTATTTATCGTTAATTTATCCATAGGTTAATTTCACACAAACAAATGCCATCAAAAGGATATTGCATCAAATGTTTGACAAGTCAGCGTATTAGTTGGTAAAAGTTTTTAGTGTTTTTGTCTATTTTTGAGCGATTCGCTTCCACTCTGTGCCTGGTACCAGGGTGCAAATTCACATTTGATCACAGATACCTGCCCTATAACTCGGTCAGGACCAGGCCACTGGCAATTCATAGAACACGTACCAAGTTCTGTTACATTAATCCCTGCTTTTCTATTAATACCTAAGTATTTATTAAAATCTCAAGTAAAAGTGTTAAATTCTTTAGATATTCCAAACTGCTAAATTTCCGGTTGCGAGGTGGCGTAATACTTTACACTAAATATTTTACTACGAACTCGGAGACTGGAAGGTGTCCAGCCGAGCTTTCGTTTATGGTATTTGGTTGCATATGAAGACACTTTCTTAAGCTGTCATTCGTTTCGGAACTCGCAAGCCATTCTTTTCTATGAAACAGTTCGGATACCTTCCCAAAACTAGACTGATAGATACACTTGTGGGGTGCGACTCAGATGCTAGTCAAAGGAGGTGACAACTGAGAGACGTACCGAGTACGGACTTAGTGAGAACAGTTACATCTGCTGGACCCAAAGTGTATTGACAAAAGCTACCAGGAATGGAGGGTAGTTAAGCAGAGGCAGGCAGTTCTGTGCAGCATGACGCACCTGAGGACGAAGTAACCGGTCGGTACAATTAGTTAAACAAATGGATCCAAATGGAAATGCCTGTCAAAACAAAGTAAGAATTCGGAGCAGAAAGGAGTACACCTATTTGGTTTCTCAAAGATTTCACGGCATTTTTGTTGTTTTGCAAAGGGTTTGTAGATTAAGCACGCGACTGCTATAAAAAAAATACACAATCAAGGAATAAAACAAAACTTAACAAAATCTGAAAAATGAACTGGACGTCTGACATGTCTATTTAGTCGCTCAGTTGTCTGAGGCTGGGACTGGCTTGGCGGAGAGTCAAGGGTAGCCGAGGGATCTGGAATGATTGGTTTGGAAGACGCCGTTGCGGGTGGGTGCATCTGTGTGGTTGCAACTGCTGAGGATGGGGGCGGGTGTTAGAAGGCCACTATAAGACGATCGATGGACGCCGTTACTCCGTGACCATTCTGCTCCAAGCTAAAATGCTTCGGAGTTCATTGAAGATGTTATGTGGCGAGCACTAACTGACCAAGGAGATAACGATGCACTTTAGTGAGACCAAGTTGAATATCCACTCCGAAATTTGATCAGTATAATTCGTCTAAGTGTGTGATCCATATTCATTACGAAAAAATATCATATACAGGCTAAGAGACCATGTGCTACAAACAGTCGCCCGCCCGTAGACTAAAGGCAACGAGTTTGTCTTGGAATGTGATAGTGCTGGTTAAAGCCTGCTTAGGGGCAGGACGAGCCTAGTAGTATCCTAATTCCACACGAGACCAGTGGTGGTTCTGCGGCAGCGAAGCGTTGCTACCGCGTACCGGCGTACTGCTGCTGCCTTTCTTTCTTTTACAGTCATTCAGAAGAGCTACCATTGGGGATTAACCCAGGCCGATCTGGACTGCTCAGAACAATCTGATAAGGCGTTAAAGGCTGAAAACCAACACGTTGACATGCTGCTGAAGGCATTCGGGCGGATTGGTCCCTCTGTCTGCTTGCAGTACGGCTTCGTGTGGAATACGATATCCAGGCCTGGCAGCCCTGGCTCAAGCATGGCCTTTCAAGTATCGAGACTCCACGGAGTAGATCCATTAAGCGCGTCAAAGGGCTGTTCCATCTTCTATATCAAGATTAGCTGAGGACTCCAAGATTGTACAGCGGCCGGTATCGGCGCCTACGTCGCGACCTAATAATGACCCACCTACTTTTGAGGAATCCCAACCACGTCTGCTGCCAACTACTGCAACTCAGTCGGAACACAAATTTGAGGGGCCACCAATTCAAGTTGGTCAAGCAACGCAGTAGGCTAGAATGTCGTCAAAAAGTTTAGCTACTTCGTGTGTGACAGCCATGAGGCGCCCTCCCAAATTATGTGATTTCTGAGCCCAGTTCATCCGTGTTTAAATTGCGCCTTGTCGTTGCCCTAACCTACCTGCACTACGAGCTATAGCCTGTGTCCCTCAACAGATGATACACTAAGAACTGAATTAACACAATGGCGGATGGCATGCCTCAGTGTGAACACTATGGGGAGTGCACCAGGACGATTTTAATTTTATTACTTTATTTTCTTTTCACTAGTTTGGGGTTTTCATTCTGGCCATTCAACAAGACTTGTTAATTTTCCGCTTTTCTCCTTACTATACTATTGTTCTAGTGTTGAATTGACCAGTGACTACAACATGAAAAATAATGAACGTGAAAGCCACCCATCCTTGACCAAAATTACCACAATTCGTGGTTAATGTTTGCCCGGTGAATCACACTCACTTCGCTGCAGCATCGCTACTTCTGCTCGAACTGTTTATCGACTGCAGGAGAGTGAAAGCGAAACAATGTGAAGTTAATGGATTTGGAGACCGTGATATAAGTAGATACAATTGGCCCAATGTGTTTCATGGTAGAGTGACTAAAGCAGATTGGGCTAGTTTACAGTGGACGGAGAATTGTTGAGTGTTTTTTGAACCTTCCGTGACCCGTCTGATATAACTAGTTACCGATATACCGATACCACCAAAGCATTTGACGGCAACTCGAATCAACACGCTTGCACCTGTACGGCGAGCGTCAGTGCGATCGCAATTCTGGTCTATGCATCATTTTAAAATGACGCTCAGCTTCCTTGTTTTACTGTCCAAACGCATTGATTTAACATTTTTCCCACACCAGGGAGTGCACAAGTGTGATGATAATGTCCCTTGATTAGGACTAACACTTATAATGATCTAAAATCATGATGGGTATTCTCCTCTACGGTAGGTGGATTTAACAAGTGCGAACTTGATTTGATTTTTATCATAAATCAAGCGTGCACAAATTTATTTACGCAGCTGTCGACAGTAATCGGGAAATGAATGAGACAAGGCGAGAGAAGATTCAACCTACCATATTGTAGGTTAGGACAGAAGCGGGACAAAGGGCACTTGTTCAGGTATAAAGCCTGCTGGGCTCACACATCAATCCAAGTGACTGCGTACATTCCGGTCAAATCGTGCTTCTGATTCGGATTATACGTGTGTTCATATTGGATACACATTAGTCTGGCCAACTTACAATGCAATAGAGGACGCAATTCTAAGAGGACCCAGCCATCAATACTAATATATGGACACATTAACCAGGTGTACATAAAAGCAGGTGGACAGCCACTTGACCGAGTAATATCCCCCGACTCTTGGCGCCCCACAGGGCACGGTCATCAAGCCGATTTTGCTCTTGACCCACATCAACAATTTGCCTCAGCTTCCCAGTTCACCTAGCGCGTTGTTTGCAGATGACCTTAAGCCATGGGTACTTTAGGGCCCAGAAGAGTGTGAGCTGGCTATAACGTCATCTTGACGCCTCTCCATGTGGTTAGCGAACACTAACCTTCCCACGAAGTCGGTATTCATGAGCCTGGACAAGGGTGGTAATGGCCGAGACTACAATCACAACTGACGACAGTTAAACCCGTCAGCATACGTGAAAGATCTCGTCGTACTCTCACTCTGGGATTTGAAACACGAACAGGCTTTAACAAAACGGATTGCGCAGGCATTGAGCGCTCAAACGAACTTTCTGCGCTTGGTCCCGAAGAAAGTTGCCACCAGCCTCTTCTTTTCTTTCATTAGACCCATGCTGGACTACAACAAACCCGCCTACTGTCCGCTCACTCGGGGCGAAGGGCAAAGGATTGAGCGGATACAGCATGTAGCCACCAAGCTCATTCCCGGTTTACGAGATGTGCCATAAGAAGACCGATTCAAGGAGTTAGGGTTGACCTCGTCCTGACGCACCTGATACTACATCCCGGTGAGTACCCCATTTTGAGAATGTTGCTGCATCATGCGCACACCAAGCTACGACGACGAGGACATCGGTACAAACTTGTCGTACTGGAATTGAAGTGGGTCACTCATCAACTCTGCTTCTAGCGGGGGATGGTGAATATTTGGAAAAAACCTGCCTGCAGCATCATCATTATACACGTTAGCTGGGGAAAACACCTCAGCTACCGTGCCCCAATGCCTGCAGACAAGGTGGAAGCAAAGTCGGTGTCGGAGTTTAAGAAAACGGCACTTTGCCGAATTGAGATTTACAGAATAATCACCATTTTATTAGGCAAATTTACTTAATGATATTAGATGTAGCTACATGGAGATATCTCTACTTGCGTGAATTTTCTTAAATATTCAGTATCATACTGAAAATTGGCAAACTTGGTCACATCATCCAATTAGCCAGGCAGTAATACCCAATTGCGGACAAATCATTCCCAAATAGATTTTTTAGGTATGTAATTAGTTGGTGAATTTATTAATGTAACCAGCTTGTTATCACATAACACCATTCGATTGCTTTGCATAGGAAAGTATGCTCCTTGGTACGTCCATTTGGATGTAGCATAACATTATTCTGTAGAATGGTAGGAAATTACATACACCGGAAGTAGGCCTGGTGCAATTAGATTCCTCCTGGGATCCGCTGTATATCGCCCTGTGGTGATGGGCACTTTCCACCTCAGATCGCCTCATCAGGTAGTATTGTAAAAGATTTGCATGACTAAACTCGGTCAAGTGATTAGAATTAGCTAACTCACGTTATTGTATTTCATAATCAACTTCGTCCGTACTTAAACCATTTCTTTGTGAACAGCCCGGTTTTGGACTGTAATCCATAACTGCGGTATGTGTCTGTCGAAGTGACGCGATGCTATAAATAGCGCAAAGCACATAGTAGCATTGACACAACAGAACAAGAGAAGTTTAATGGGTAACCCAGTTTAACTGGGAAAACTTACTAGTTTGTTTTTGAAGGGTAGCTTTTCCGCCATGCAGAGATCAGTTAGATATGAAATGGGCGTCAAACCGTACCCCCACCTGCAGTCAAGCGCAACTCATTACTTTGGTCCGGTCAATCCCCGGATTTTGCATAGGACGGCTGGATGAGTGATATACGCAAGTACGCAACCGTGTTGTTCCGATCTACGCCATTGACTTCTAAGGTTCTTTAGCGTGGGACAAATAAAATCTCTTCAAGTTGGCAGTTAATACACGGTGGGTATTTTCTCAGACCTAGCATTTCAATGGGCAGAACACGAAAATTGCTTATCACTTCCATAGTAGCAGCTTAATTCCAAGCTTAAAGATATCGAGTATTTCACGCAACTAGTAGCGAGGAAATGGCATTCCTTTAATGATGCTGCTTGTTAAAATCGAAGTTGCATTTGTCGTTATTTTAGAGACACAAACAGATGACCACGGCTGCTTTAAGACTTGAAGCTATTGACTATCACCTAAGCAATAATTGCACATAGGTCGCATTCCACGTACCAGTTGCTGTGGATCATGTCAGTCAACCCAGGAATATCCCTGTCTAGAGGAGGACAACAAAGTACATAGGCCATTCGTACAACTTACATATATAGGAAAGGGCAGTGAGAGGTGATGCATCGGGGCAGTTCCTTCAGTCCCTACCACAAGCTGAGGTCGTCCACATGTGAATGACTTTTGTGCCGTCTTCTGAATCCTGGAGAAGGAGAGCGCTGTGATAAGTATGACACACAATAATACGTACTACCTTTTTGGAATAATTGTTTTCTAATACCTTGTTGAATTAACAGCAATGGGGGTTAGTTACGCGACACTGTCTAATGATTCGAAATAATGTGATCGGAAGGAATGCATCGCCAAGCATGAAATATCTAATTTTCTTGTAATTGAAGTAGCGTTTTGGAGTGTACGCAGCTTACGATTATCAGAATATTCTAACACCGTCTAGATTTTGGCCAATTGGCGCATACAGCTCGCTATTGTTGCTACTTCAACAAGGTATTCATAGGTGTTTGTCTGTACAACCAGTGGATGTGAGCTCCGTTCTCATTTGGAGTCAAATGGATACGGAACCGTGCCGCGAAACCGAGTTAGAGGAATCGGCTGTATAATGCTTCTATTCACGGTGCAGGAATCAGTGCCATTTGATAACTACCGAATTACTTACTTTTGCATCACTTATTTTG
>OX104071.1:63063380-63088000 GCA_944474145.2 Dicrocoelium dendriticum | reverse complement strand
ATCTTCAGGAAAGAGATGGACAAACGTCGATTCTTAACGTAAAACAGGCGATTTGTTTTGTAACTGATGAATGCGTTGGGCAAGCTAGTGTACCGGCTGTTCGCTTTACCTGAAGCGGCTGAATCGTGCCTAATGCACGGAACCCGACAACCTCTAGCTTTTCCGCCATACTCTTGGTGAAACTAACATATTTCTTCGACAGGTTTGCTGTTATTTGACTGAGACGTTGCAGATGGAATGTTGCGCTTTTGTGTCGAAAGAGACGTATCAGGTGCAGGCACTGATCTGCCGCAGTGAATGGTAGCCAAAACGTGGTCAAAATCTGGATGTAAAACACAAGCTGCTTCAAGACATTCACCGCTGCTATCGTGCTGTAAAGTAGCGCACTTTCCTCTTGTTTAGGGTCAGATCGGCCTGACAACTTGGAGAAAATGTGAGACTCGCTTTCATCGGTGCGAATACGTCACCGAAGTTACTGGTCCTCGGCTGCGAAGACGTTCAAACGCAGTTTATGATTTAGTAGGTAGCTCTTTCAAGGATGTACCTAGAAACATGGACAGCATTATGGGCACCGGTTCTGAGAGACGTGCAAACTACAGCTCCCTTAAACCTACTTAGCTCAAGAAAAAGCAACCAATAATGTCGACGGCTTGCGATCTCGCAGCTTGAGATCATTGAGCTGTTCAAAGCAAACCCGTGCGCAGGACTGAAACTCCTATAAAATCGCTTGCTACATCGTCTCATACTTCGTCTTATTCGATAAGCAGAGTAGAGTGTCTTGAACCAGCGTCGCAATAGAGTAAGCAAAGCGTGGTACAAGATGATTTTACCTCGCAGGGTCAGTCTAAATGATCCTACTTTGGTGTTCGATTTCCATTGCAAACCAATTATCTGGGCTGTGTCCTATGCAACTTAGAAAAGCCAAGGTATGCATGTTTATGCTGTGAAACGACGCACGCTACTTTGGAGTTGTGAATCGAGAAAATGAAGGATAGTAACAAAGCACGCTGTAACTAGTAAAATTAAGAAAGAAACTAATAAAAATAGACTTATAAATCGAGCAAATTGCGCGAACTCATCATAACATACAACTGACGGAAAAGGGTACAGTTCGTGAGTACGAATCGCGGACACAAATTTGTAAGACTAGTAAATAATAGTTCGAGACGGTGAGCGAAATGGAGAGCGGATAGCAGAAGGCAATTGAAGTCGAAAATATCGGATACCGGAAATATATACCTTGAGCTACAAAAGACTTGTACGGATGAAGCGAGGCAGAAGCAAACGTTAGCGCAACAACTGAAAGAGCAGGAAGTGTCGAGTCTGATATAAGAAAGATTAAGACAAGAAAGCAAAATGTGTAATTAATCGGCGGTGACATTGCACATAAACTATAGAACTTATCGTTTAGCAGCTACCGGACGGAAGCCTTTAGAATTATGCACACAAAGATCCAAAGTGTCAGGGCAATGATTTGCGTAGATTGATAAAATATCTTCTGGGATATCAGAAAGGATTGAAAATAATCCGTTGGAATAGTTGGTGGGCAACCCTTCGCTTTTGGCACAAAAGCTTCGTAAGGCGGAGTGAACCAGCCAAGGATTGGTATAACACTAATGGAAACTTGGGATGATATTCGCGACGAATGGGATGTAGGCAGAAGGTCAGTCGCGTTACAGGTCAACGCATCACTCCAAATAGTGCATGGAACGGTCACAAGTGGTTCGCGTTGAAGTGTCATACACGTAAGCTTGGTTAACGACTGGTGGGGGGGGGGGGGAATGCATTATTCATTCACAGCCCTGCATCCGTCCGCCGGTACTCCTCAGACTGATCGGGTTAAAACTGATCGTCACATACTCCAAATCTCTGCCCCGTCCAACCTGTTCACGCAGCTGTTCACCTTGCTGTTCTAAACCGCCTCAACAGTCAGCCACTGGGGAGTTGATAGCAATCCCTTCCAAATGATTTCGAGGTTATCCTAGTCCAGCTCATGGCTTGTATCTATCAAGTGCATGGCTATTGCAGAACTGCTTAGTAGAGCCATATTTTCAAGCTCGTTTCTCGGTAGCCATGTTATGCATCTCTTGAGTTCCGTTATCCTTATGTATAGCTCTCTCGGCGTTTGGCCGATGTATACGTGCGGGCAGTCATTGCAAATAATTGTGTCGACGTAATTGGTTGTCCTACCTGCGGGAGGTAGCTTTTAAATGCGCCAGTGTAGAGCGGAGCGTTTGGACTTTCTGGATAAGTACCCTTAAGTCTTCTTCATTTAGGACCCTCCGGATGGTCTCCGAAGTTACATCTTTATAAGGAATACCCACCGTCGCAATCCACTTCACAGCAGATATTGTAACGTAGTTAACACTAAAGATAGGTTGTTGAGTGATACAGAGTGTCAACTACTATACAAATGTTTGACATTTACTATCAAATATATAAGATCCGAAGAATTTGTTCCTAGTGTTGTGACTGTTTTAACGAAGTTATTTGTTTCAACTACTGAACATATTCGTGCAGAGGTTGTAAACATTATCAAATTTCAGCAGGCAGGGGGAGCCAAATCTTGCTCCAGAGGAGCGTGTCGCGTTAACTGTCCTAAAAGGAGATTCGAACATTATAATCATAAAAGCCGATAAATTCAAAACCACTGTGATAATGAACATGTCAGATTATTTGGAAAGATGGAGGGAAACCTAGGGTTATCGATAAAAAGTTCGTCACGTCAGTGATGAATAAGTCAGTTAGTAGTTACTTAAGGAACGTAAAGATGAATCTAGGACGGGGTAAATGGTACAACACATACCCGAATTCCTCTCTTCCACCAAGATTGTATAGCTTACCGAAGACACATACGCCCGATGTACCCATTTAACCTATTGTAAATGGCATAGGTTCCCAGACGCATGAACTGGCTAGATATTTGTCTAGTGTATTGCAACCCTTGACAGGGCAGACGAAGACGTTCGTAAAGCACAATATGACTTTGAGGGAAAGGTGTCCGGTCTTGAGGTTGAGTCGAAGGAAATGGTGATCAGTTTCGAAGCTAGTGCGCTCTTTACCAACGTGCCAATATGCGACTTTTTGGGACGGCGAAACACCGTATGACTGGGGAGAGTGATCTAGGATAGTGGACGAAGCTTACGGTAGATCCAATAATGGAAGGAATGACATTGTGCCATAACATGTTTTATTTCACGTCCCAGTCTAGATTATACACTTAGGAACGGGGACTAGCCAAGGAATTGCCACTGTCCATGTGTTGGCAAATTTGAACATGGAAAACTTCGAAAGGAGCGTGCTGACTGACTCTTGTAGTTCACCAAAAATTTGGTGGCACTTTGTTATCATAAAACAGGATAAGGAAGACCAGTTTCTAAACCGCTTTAACACACGTGCGGAGACTAAAAGTTTCACTATGGAATTGGCATCTGGCAGTGGAACATTGTCATTCCATGACTGCTTAGTACACAGGAATGGGGGTAGTCTAAAATCAACGATAAAGAGTAAGCCGGCAGACACAGATGGTGTACTCCATTACAGTTCAGGTCACCCAAAGCATGTGAATGCTGGCATCGCTTCATCTCTGTTTCACAGAGCCAAGACTCTGTGCATGAAAGAAGATGATAGGAAAACCACCGGACAAAAACAATGAATTAATTACTAATGACCAGGCGGCTTTGGATATGATTCTGTTTAGTTCATCATAATTAGATTCCCAGTCGCATACGTAATCTACCAATCCGGAAAAGTACCAGACTCGCGGCATGGTAATAGCTTGTACAGCTGTGCAACCTGTCCAACTTTAAGCAAATGGAATACCATATTTTCGAAGAAGCTAATAGGCTCACTAAACGTTTGGTGGGGATGTCCTTTAGAATCTTTTACTCACAGCTCTGCGTGCCTTAAAACTAGCCCCGGTATAGCTCAGACGCATGAAACTTAATATATGTCTCTTACTCATTATCATACACAAACGAGTTTATGCCCCAAGCTTGAACTTGAAGTACAAAGTTGGGCCAAAGTATACTATTAGAGACAGCCACAACTTGCTACAAATAAAAAGGCTTAAAACACACGCACGTAGGAAATCTTTTGTGAAGGTTTATGCAATAATACTGAACAGGATACCTTCCAGGTTGCGAGAATGGAAATAATCAGAAATCTTTCTAAATGAGATCCGTACCTTGTTAACTATTGAATAGACCACCGAGCTGCTAAGGCAAAATGTCACGGAGGAGATGGCATACGAAAATGGTCGCTCACATATCTAAGGTATGGTAACTATCGCCACCATCCTATCCTCCCGTATTCAACATTTTGACACCCTGTAACTGTTGGCCTTAAGAAAGCATTCTGGCCTGTGGTATAACAAAAAAGGATAGCGCCACACTGAGCCTCCCAAAACAAAACATATAGATATGGCTAATAATTTTTGACGATTTTTCCTGGTCTGTATACTAACCTTTATTTATTTATGACCAAATTGTTTTCTTTATTTCTAAGCAATTTCCTTTCCTGTCAGGAAGTATCATCACAAAACTACAGGGTGCTTCATGACATCCGTCAATGTTAATTCCTACACACCTCAGCTGCCGGTAGTGGATAAATCCGCATCTCCCTTTTTGCGAGGACTTGTCCAGAAACTGTTTACAAAAATCTGTCTATAAAATTCTACCAGTTCAAGCTCAATTCGTAACTCACACCGTCGAGAAATAAACAGCTTTTTCTGTTACTTTTCTACTCTTTAAATATGTCTCGTAATATTAAATAAATCTTTCACTTTCTTGAGAGCAACAGCTCAGCAGCAGGTGTCGATTTTCAGTGTTCATCGATTCCAAATACTGTGTTTTGCGAACTCAGGTAACTATAGGATAAACCTGAAGTATCCTTTCAGAATTGCCTCGCATATCGACAATCCGAGCAACAACTCGTTACAGCGATCCACTGCACAATTTGATCGAGAAATCCGTCTGCCTTTCTTGCCGGTATTTAACAACAACGATTTCTTATTTCACATCATAACCGTAGTTAACTTTCTACCTCCTCATGTTCTATATTCTTCTTTACTCCATTGTGGGCCACAACTGAGTCGATCTTCAGAGGCAACGGATTTTAGCCTCCAAACAGATAGATGAACCCGGGTGAGGCAAGATGCCAAGGACTCTGACGAGGACAAAAGTGCTTCCCTTAGAAAAACCGATTGCTATATGGCCTAATTGTTCATTATATATATATATAAGCTCTAAAAATCCCAAACGATGAGTACAATAAGTGATGGCAAACCTGCTTTAAAGCCACATCAGCAAACGGTCAGAACAGACACGGAAATACAGGTGAAAACTTTCGAGGGACTAAGCTGCATGCAAGTAGGTCCCCAGGAGACGAATCCACGGTTGGTCATATTATTTTTACTAAAACATTTAAAACATTTAAAACAATTATTTTTACTAAAACATTTAGATTTATCTGCGTTTAGTATTTTAATCAACCAACGTGTATTTGAAAGACGCAACTGATGAATCAGTCCAGCAAAATAGTTTTGGAAACTGTTCTGAAAAAAGAACTCGAAGAAATATTCTCCGTCCCATGCAAACTTGTTGTACACAATGACCAAACCAATCAGTCGGACTGTGCCTTGCATCATCGAGGAATATACCCTATATTTATTCATTTAATATTTTTTATTGGATATGGAGCTCGTATTCTTTTGATTGCAGGTCTACTACTGAAGATACTTGTAGATACAAAATCTCCATTACTACTCTGTTCCTCAGCCAGGTAAGTGGCAACAATTAATCTTGGATTCATTACGAAACGCGCTAATTAACTTGGCAATTGTCGGGGTGTACTTGGTTCCATAGAGGTTGCTGTTGTTCAACCTATATATAGGCTAATTTGTGGAACCAGAAAATACCAAAACCCCATGAAATAACTGATGGATACCTTCTATCTGATGTGAATGTGTCTAGCTGTTAGGTAACCTTCAGTAGTTGTACGCATCCCAAGCAAGTGAATGATGTCAACTACTTTCTAATTCCTAATAGATAAAGGTCAAAAACGGAGTTAGCTATATTACAAGTAAGATAGGAAGAACTTGAAACCGTAATAATGAAGCAATTGCCATGGACCATACTTATTAGCAGTACAGGTTACAACGGTAGTGCGTGTTAGTAAAAACGAGCTGAAGAAGTCCTCTTTCAATGTTTAAATTGTACAAATCACTCAAATTCATAACAAGAGATTAGCTGGGCGAACTCCACGTACTCGTTAAACTATACTAACATAGAAAAATGCGCACGCCTGCGTTTGACCATTCTGGTTAAATTCCCATTGCATTGCTCGTCTTCCCTGAAAGGTTGAATGATATAAAGGCAATTATGGACAAAATTACATACTAGTGTGGGATACGTTTAAATGTACTAGATTCTACAACAATTTTTCTAAAAAATATTTTCAGTAGTGCAGTATTACTTGTTTTCATGTAGGCGTGCTGCACCAACTGGGTTCTAGGCATGCTCCGTTTCGCTGATAAAGTTGGACCGGAATGTTTCATTTGACAGTTCATCCCAGGGCACATACCTAGTGGTCTTAAATTAGCAGCAAAGTAAATTTTTGCCATTTTACCAATCTGTTCTGTGATAGCAAAAAACCCACGAGAATGCAATTAGCAGCTCCAAAATATTGTGATTCCCTGTTAATTTGTTATCCTAACATGACATACAGAATAACAGATAGCAAAGCTTTTTTGTAAAAATAAATGTGTTGTTATATTTGTTAATTGAAGCACTTACTTGAGGGAAATCGGCATAAATCGGTACCAAATGTGAATATGTGTAATAACTTCCGTGTTTTTCGATTCCGCAATTATCTTCCATTAGAAAATGGCATGAAATATCCGATCGAAAAAGAACCGATCGCTGTAATAATTTCGTACCTATTGCCGTCAACGTAATGGTGCCAAGACTGACATTGTAGCCTGCGTTGACAGCAGCAAATGAAGTATATTATTACCAGCACATATTTGATAAGTGTTTTGAACAAATTAATAAACACGCAGCTGACTCACGTGAGTCAATATCTACCCATATTCTGTTAAATTGTGCTCTATGAAAACGGCAGTTTGAAGCATGATAATCTGACATGCGAAAGCGTAAAATCGCCATGTTTTCAGGAGCTGGAACAAATAAGTTAGCAACAATTATGTTATTTCACTAATGGCATATAGAGTTCACTATACTGTCGATCGCTAACTGCATGCAATACTGACTCACCGCAGTCACGGAAGGGTACTTCGGAGCAGCCTACTCCAAGTATAAAGAAAATTACAAAAAGTAAAATAATCAAAGACATGCTGAATGAATATCGTAATTGTGCGGGTCGCTTTAGTACCATTTATATAGTTGCCCCATCCAAAAAAGTTAATATGCATGCAAATGAAATGAAAACTTTAGTCGTTTAGATAACGAAGTTTATGTATCGTACGACAATTTAAGTACTAAGCGTTTTCCGATATCTCCGAAAACAAATGGCGCTCCGAATTTTCGTTTATTCCGCTTCATTCAACTGGTGTTGGAGTGAAAATGAAAACAAACCCAAATACCTTCAAGTACACATTTGCATAAATTCTACTGTATAGTGCGTCGCACGTTCGATGTTCGAGTTGGTCTTCATTCAACTATTAAATTTTTGGGTTGTTAGCAAAACATGCGCTTCCTAGTCCGGGTCTCAGTTATATTATTTATCGTTAATTTATCCATAGGTTAATTCCACACAAACAAATACCATCAAAAGGATATTGCATCAAATGTTTGACAAGTCAGCGTATTAGTTGGTAATAGTTTTTAGTGTTTTTGTCTATCTTTGAGCGATTCGCTTCCACTCTGTGCCTGGTACCAGGGTGCAAATTCACATTTGATCACAGATACCTGCACTATAACTCGGTCGGGACCAGGCCACTGGCAATTCATAGAACACGTACCAAGTTCTGTTACATTAATCCCTGCTTTTCTATTAATACCTAAGTATTTATTAAAATCTCAAGTAAACGTGTTAAATTCTTTAGATATTCCAAACTGCTAAATTTCCGGTTGCGAGGTGGCGTAATACTTTACACTAAATATTTTACTACGAACTCGGGGACTGGAAGGTGTCCAGCCGAGCTTTAGTTTATGGTATTTGGTTGCATAGGAAGACACTTTCTTAAGCTGTCATTCGTTTCGGAACTCGCAAGCCATTCTTTTCTATGAATCAGTTCGGATACCTTCCCAAAACTAGACTGATAGATACACTTGTGGGGTGCGACTCAGATGCTAGTCAAAGGAGGTGACAACTGAGAGACGTACCGAGTACGGAATTGGTGAGAACAGTTACATCTGCTGGACCCAAAGTGTATTGACAAAAGCTACCAGGACTGGAGGGTAGTTAAGCAGAGGCAGGCAGTCCTTTGCTGTATGACCCACCTGAGGACGAAGTAACCGGTCGGTACAATTAGTTAAACAAATGGATCCAAATGGAAATGCCTGTCAAAACAAAGTAAGAATTCGGAGCAGAAAGGAGTACACCTATTTGGTTTCTCAAAGATTTCACGGCATTTTTGTTGTTTTGCAAAGCGTTTGTAGATTAAGCACGCGACTGCTATAAAAAAATACACAATCAAGGAATAAAACAAAACTTACCAAAATCGGAAAAATGAACTGGACGTCTGACATGTCTATTTAGTCGCTCAGTTGTCTGAGGCTGGGACTGGCTTGGCGGAGAGTCAAGGGTAGCCGAGGGATCTGGAGTGATTGGTTTGGAAGACGCCGTTGCGGGTGGGTGCATCTGTGTGGTTGCAACTGCTGAGGATGGGGGCGGGTGTTAGAAGGCCACTATAAGACGATCGATGGACGCCGTTACTCCGTGACCATTCTGCTCCAAGCTAAAATGCTTCGGAGTTCATTGAAGATGTTATGTGGCGAGCACTAACTGACCAAGGAGATAACGATGCACTTTAGTGAGACCAAGTTGAATATCCACTCCGAAATTTGATCAGTATAATTCGTCTAAGTGTGTGATCCATATTCATTACGAAAAAATATCATATACAGGCTAAGAGACCATGTGCTACAAACAGTCGCCCGCCCGTAGACTAAAGGCAACGAGTTTGTCTTGTAATGTGATAGTGCGGGTTAAAGCCTGCTTAGGGGCAGGACGAGCCTAGTAGTATCCTAATTCCACACGAGACCAGTGGTGGTTCTGCGGCAGCGAAGCGTTGCTACCGCGTACCGGCGTACTGCTGCTGCCTTTCTTTCTTTTACAGTCATTCAGAAGAGCTACCATTGGGGATTAACCCAGGCCGATCTGGACTGCTCAGAACAATCTGATAAGGCGTTAAAGGCTGAAAACCAACACGTTGACATGCTGCTGAAGGCATTCGGGCGGATTGGTCCCTCTGTCTGCTCGCAGTACGGCTTCGTGTGGAATACGATATCCAGGCCTGGCAGCCCTGGCTCAAGCATGGCCTTTCAAGTATCGAGACTCCACGGAGTAGATCCATTAAGCGCGTCAAAGGGCTGTTCCATCTTCTATATCAAGATTAGCTGAGGACTCCAAGATTGTACAGCGGCCGGTATCGGCGCCTACGTCGCGACCTAATAATGACCCACCTACTTTTGAGGAATCCCAACCACGTCTGCTGCCACCCACTGCAACTCAGTCGGAACACAAATTTGAGGGGCCACCAATTCAAGTTGGTCAAGCAACGCAGTAGGCTAGAATGTCGTCAAAAAGTTTAGCTACTTCGTGTGTGACAGCCATGAGGCGCCCTCCCAAATTATGTGATTTCTGAGCCCAGTTCATCCGTGTTTAAATTGCGCCTTGTCGTTGCCCTAACCTACCTGCACTACGAGCTATAGCCTGTGTCCCTCAACAGATGATACACTAAGAACTGAATTAACACAATGGCGGATGGCATGCCTCAGTGTGAACACTATGGGGAGTGCACCAAGACGATTTTAATTTTATTACTTTATTTTCTTTTCACTAGGTTGGGGTTTTCATTCTGGCCATTCAACAAGACTTGTTAATTATCCGCTTTTCTCCGTACTATACTATTGTTCTAGTGTTGAATTGACCAGTGACTACAACATGAAAAATAATGAACGTGAAAGCCACCCATCCTTGACCAAAATTACCACAATTCGTGGTTAATGTTTGCCCGGTGAATCAAACGCACTTCGCCGCAGCATCGCTACTTCTGCTCGAAATGTTTATCGACTGCAGGAGAGTGAAAGCGAAACAGTGTGATGTTAATGTATTTGGAGACCGTGATATAAGTAGATACAATTGGCCCAATGTGGTTAATGGTAGAGTGACTAAAGCAGATTGGGCTAGTTTACAGTGGACGGAGAATTGTTGAGTGTTTTTTGAACCTTCCGTGACCCGTCTGATATAACTAGTTACCGATATACCGATACCACCAAAGCATTTGACGGCAACTCGAATCAACACGCTTGCACCTGTACGGCGAGCGTCAGTGCGATCGCAATTCTGGTCTATGCATCATTTAAAATCACGCTCAGCTTCCTTGTTTTACTGTCCAAACGCATTGGTTTAACACTTTTCCCACACGAGGGAGTGCACAAATGTGATGATAATGTCCCTTGGGTAGGACTGACACTTATAATGATCTAAAATCATGATGTGGTATTCTCCTCTACGGTATGTGGATTTAACAAGTGCCAACTTGATTTGATTTTTTACCATAAATCGAGTGTGCACAAATTTATTTACGCACCTGTCGACAGTAATCGGGAAATGAATGAGACAAGGCGAGAGAAGATTCAACCTACCATATTGTAGGTTAGGACAGAAGCGGGACAAAGGGCACTTGTTCAGGTATAAAGCCTGCTGGGCTCACACATCAATCCAAGTGACTGCGTACATTCCGGTCAAATCGTGCTTCTGATTCGGATTATACGTGTGTTCATATTGGATACACATTAGTCTGGCCAACTTACAATGCAATAGAGGACGCAATTCTAAGAGGACCCAGCCATCAATACTAATATATGGACACATTAACCAGGTGTACATAAAAGCAGGTGGACAGCCACTTGACCGAGTAATATCCCCCGACTCTTGGCGCCCCACAGGGCACGGTCATCAAGCCGATTTTGCTCTTGACCCACATCAACAATTTGCCTCAGCTTCCCAGTTCACCTAGCGCGTTGTTTGCAGATGACCTTAAGCCATGGGTACTTTAGGGCCCAGAAGAGTGTGAGCTGGCTATAACGTCATCTTGACGCCTCTCCATGTGGTCAGCGAACACTAACCTTCCCACCAAGTCGGTATTCATGAGCCTGGACAAGGGTGGTAATGGCCGAGACTACAATCACAACTGACGACAGTTAAACCCGTCAGCATACGTGAAAGATCTCGTCGTACTCTCACTCTGGGATTTGAAACACGAACAGGCTTTAACAAAACGGATTGCGCAGGCTTTGAGCGCTCAAACGAACTTTCTGCACTTGGTCCGAAGAAGTTGCCACCAGCCTCTTCTTTTCTTTCATTAGACCCATGCTGGAGTACAACAAACCCGCCTACTGTCCGCTCACTCGGGGCGAAGGGCAAAGGATTGAGCGGATACAGCATGTGGCCACCAAGCTCATTCCCGGTTTACGAGATGTGCCATAAGAAGACCGATTCAAGGAGTTAGGGTTGACCTCGTCCTGACGCACCTGATACTACATCCCGGTGAGTACCCCATTTTGAGAATGTTGCTGCATCTGCGCACACCAAGCTACACACGAGGACACCGGTACAAACTTGTCGTACTGGAATTGAAGTGGGTCACTCATCAACTCTGCTTCTAGCGGGGGATGGTGAATATTTGGAAAAAACCTGCCTGCAGCATCATCATTATACACGTTAGCTGGGGGAAAACACCTCAGCTACCGTGCCCCAATGCATAGAAAAGAAAAAGAAAAATGCAATAGATGCCAGCTAAACTACCAGTAACGGATGGGCATCGTTCCGGTAAGCTACCAGCCGCCTAGTATGCAGTAAAAACTTTATTAAACAAAATTATATTATGCTTGGAATGCTATCCTCTTTGGAGTGGGTGACTAGGAGGGATGGCAAGGGAAAAAAAGAACTTTCGGCACAAAAGCCAGTAAGGTCGACTCCGGGCCATGTCAGCAAGTGTATCCAGCCAAATGTGTTCTTAGTCATTCGGACCGAAAATCAAGCACCCGGGAAGCTACAACCGAGGTCAGCTACGAACTTTCATTCCTCTCGACCTGCCTGCAGACAAGGTGGAAGCAAAGTCGGTGTCGGAGTTTAAGAAAACGGCACTTTGCCGAATTGAGATTTACAGAATAATCACCATTTTATTAGGCAAATTTACTTAATGATATTAGATGTAGCTACATGGAGATATCTCTACTTGCTGAATTTTCTAAATATTCAGTATTCATACTGAAAATTGGCAAACTTGGTCACATCATCCAATTAGCCAGGCAGTAATACCCAATTGCGGACAAATCATTCCCAAATAGATTTTTAGGTATGTAATTAGTTGGTGAATTTAATTAATGTAACCAGCTTGTTATCACATAACACCATTCGATTGCTTTGCATAGGAAAGTATGCTCCTTGGTACGTACATTTGGATGTAGCATAACATTATTCTGTAGAATGGTAGGAAATTACATACACCGGAAGTAGGCCTGGTGCAATTAGATTCCTCCTGGGATCCGCTGTATATCGCCCTGTGGTGATGGCACTTTCCACCTCAGATGCCTCATCAGGTAGTATTGTAAAAGATTTGCATGACTAAACTCGGTCAAGTGATTAGAATTAGCTAACTCACGTTATTGTATTTCATAGTCAACTTCGTCCGTACTTAAACCATTTCTTTGTGAACAGCCCGGTTTTGACTGTAATCCATAACTGCGTATGTGTCTGTCAAAGTGACGCAATGCTATAAATAGCGCAAAGCGCACAGTAGCATTAACACAGCAGCAAAAGAAAAGTTTAATTGGTAACCCAGTTTAACTGGGAAAACTCACTAGTTTGTTTTTCAAGGGTAGCTTTTTCGCCATGCAAAGATCTGGTTAGATATGAACTGGGCGTCAAACCGTAGCCTCACCTGCAATCAAGCGTAACTCTACTTTGGTCTGGTCAATCCCTCGATTTTGCATAGGACGGCTGGATGCGTGATATACGTAAGTACACAACCGTTTGTTCCGATCTACGCCTTTGACTTCTAAGGTTCTTTAGCGTGGGACAAATAAAATTCTTTCAAGTTGGCAGTTTAATTCCACGGTGGTATTTCTCAACCTAGCATTTCAATGGGCAGAACACGAAAATTGCTTATCACTTCCATAGTAGCAGCTTAATTCCAAGCTTAAAGATATCGAGTATTTCACGCAACTAGTAGCGAGGAAATGGCATCCCTTGAATGATGCTGCTTGTTAAAATCGGTTACATTTGTCGTTATTTTAGAGACACAAACAGATGACCACGGCTGCTTCAAGACTTGAAGCTATTGACTTTCACCTAAGCAATAATTGCACATAGGTCGCATTCCACGTACCAGTTGCTGTGGATCATGTCAGTCAACCCAGGAATATCCCTGTCTAGAGGAGGACAACAAAGTACATAGGCCATTCGTACAACTTACATATATATGAAAGGGCATGAGAGTGATGCATCGGGCAGGTTCCTTCAGTCCCTACCACAAGCTGAGTCGTCCACATGTGAATGACTTTTGTGCCGTTTCTGAATCCTGGAGAAGGAGAGCGCTGTGATAACTATGACACATTATAATACGTACTACCTTTTTGGAATAATTGTTTTCTAATACCTTGTTGAATTAACAGCAATGGGGGTTAGTTACGCGACACTGTCTAATGATTCGAAATAATGTGATCGGAAGGAATGCATCGCCAAAGCCATGAAATATCTAATTTTCTTGTAATTGAAGTAGCGTTTTTGAGTGTACGCAGCTGACGATTATCAGAATATTCTAACACCGTCTAGATTTTGCCAATTGGCGCATACAGCTCGCTATTGTTGCTACTTCAACAAGGTATTCATAGGTGTTTGTCTGTACAACCAGTGGATGTGAGCTCCGTTCTCTTTGGAGTCAAATGATACGAACCGCCGCCGAAACCCATTAGAGGAATCGGCTGTATAATGCTTCTATTCACGTGCAGGAATCAGTGCCATTTGATAACTACCGAATTACTTACTTTTGCATCACTTATTTTGGGTTCAGATTGACATGTTAGATCAAACACCTAAGTACTAGTCAGCTAAATAGATGCGTTAAACTTCAATGAATTTCGCGAAAAGCTGGCACGTAGCCGTAATGAATGCATTCCAATAATATCCGTTACGTCGATATAATGGATGGCAGCATACGACTCCGGATTTCGGAGTCACTGCTGCCTCCATGAGACAGGCCACATTGAACCTACGCTTACAGAGGGACTATGCTTCACTTGCGCTTCACCACCCACAGCTCCATTCCCGTACCTCATATCCAATGTAACCTCGAAGGAATGAGGACCAGAGGCATGTGGATTGGAACTAGTTTTCATCAACAGAGCCGAGCAACACTTCGAAATACACGGCAGCAGCACCCGCGTCTGAATGCGGAATCATGTATATCGGAAGTGCTTACGAAGTTGGCTGACCCGTTGCACGTTTTATACCGAATGGAATCGCTATTTGTGTCTAGCGTGACCATAAGGACCGTGCATCCCGGATCCATAAACCAGCAACTAACTTTCTCCTGGGGCCGATATAATCGAGGTGGCAGTTTTCCTACATATAGGCACCTTGTCAACGAACGCGTCAATGGAAGCCACATAGGTGATATTAATCAACAAACAAACACCTGAAATTAAAGAATGATAATACGCATGCACACGTACAGAACAAGTACCACATCAATAGCCTTATTGGCCTCGGTTAATAAATCGAATCGGAATCAGCGTACTTACCAAGCGTTGTGTTGATAGTGATCCCATATTCAGTCGACTCGTCCTCTCTCAGATATTGGCGCCGCACGGACACACTGATGCCTTATTAGTTTCCTTGGCTGAGGCATTCGCGGCAGCATGTGCTACAGCCCCATTTACATGATGATGCGCTAGACACCATCGGCGCCTGCAGCATTTGCAACCTGTGTTACTACTTCTGATGAATCAACCATATTATTGATGTGGGCAAGTCACAGACGCTGATCAACTGCCTTTGTTTTCTAACACCTAAACTCAATATCAGTTCGTCATAAATGTTTCATGTCCCGGTGACGCAGCTTCAATTTCGTCTCGTGCTCTTTCATGGTAATGAGTTGCCTATATAGCAACTACATGGGTAAC
This sequence comes from Dicrocoelium dendriticum, assembly GCA_944474145.2. Taxonomy (NCBI): domain Eukaryota; kingdom Metazoa; phylum Platyhelminthes; class Trematoda; order Plagiorchiida; family Dicrocoeliidae; genus Dicrocoelium; species Dicrocoelium dendriticum. The sequence goes on along the minus strand of OX104071.1, from coordinate 63,072,626 downwards.
CTTGTCGAATCCACGTGACTGACAGGCCTGAATCAGTTCAGGTGCCGCAGCAGAAGAATGCAGTGCATCACACAAATACCACTGCAGCGCGGTCCCTTGTCCCAAAACTCGATCACGCCTATCGAATTACGGAATCCAGCGCATATACATTTGGTGTAAGCGCTCCAGATATCTCGCGTCTATTCGGTGCAACGTCCAGGTTTCGCTATACTACAAGAGAAGGGACAGCTCCAGTGACCGGTACACCATCAACTAGGTACAAACGGTCAGCTAATGATCGTTCTATATCAAAGCTTACAGTATTCCGAAGGCAACAGACGCCTTCGACAGGCGGATGCGCAGCGTGGACAATACCATGAATTAATAGGAAAATTTCGGTGCATTCCACAAATTCTCATCAACTATCTGCATGTGGATAGGCCAAAGGAACCCATTTCAGGTGAAGGCTAAGAGAGACCAGTAGCTTTGCTCGTATTGATGGTGAGCCCGGATGTGGCCGTAGCGGAAACGAGGACCGAAGCTATGCTCTGCAATTCCTCCGCACTGTGTGCAAACAACGCACAGTCGCCGATAAACAGCTACATAGGTATGGTTGCCACACACACTAGATTCTCGCAACAAAACGACGGATGTTCAGCAATTCACCATGAATACGGTGCTCCGCCCAGATATCGTAATAACAGCAGTATCAAAAACAAAGGACGTCATTGCATGAAGTTAAATCTTAAGCAGGGCAGCTTTGTTTCTGACTAGAAATAACAACGAAATCACCTGTGGCTTGTCCACTCATATGTACCCTCGCCCACACACTACTGCAAATTCAATTAGACTTGCAAACTTACACAACACCAGCTACAGTAGCTTGCCGTTCACTGTATAAATGATTTGATGAAGTCAACAAACAGCAAGTACCATGACTGGAGTCGCTCTCGGCACCCCTTCAGCAACTGACGAGTCGCGAACACCAAATCTATGCTGCTGCGTCCCGAAGAAAATCCGCATTGTTCCTCTGTCACGTTCGATTCAACGACCTGAGGAAAGAGGTGATTAAGCAGGATTCGAGCAATCATCCGACGCAACTCAACGAATTGACTCCAGGATACTTCGTGAAACATTACTTACTTCTTTTGGCCTGGCACAGTGGTAGCACAAAAATATACTCCAAGTGAGCCGCATCACTTCTTCGAACCACGCGCACTGCCCCAAGCGGTGCAACGAGTTTCCCAACGCGGCTTCCTTATGTTTTAACAGCTCGGGCGGCATACCGTCGATTCCGGAGCATTTGCCACTTCACAGTTGAGAAATTGCCCTCTGCGTCTCATCCAGTGCAGGTGGGTCGGCACGATACCTCTGATAAAATCAGCGATCATCTCATTATTTCTGCTTTCCTTGTCTCATCCGTCTCCTTGACAGTATTGTGTCCCCGAAAACGAAGGTGGAATTGGAGAATTATTAGTCAGGCTGTTAAATCGCCCACATAATTGGACAAGCTTACTCCTTGTTGGTGTGAACACCGACGTAGGCAGCTAGTTGTCTTCATTTTCTTCATCACAACAGTAATAAATATTAGAAGCAGTCTACAAAGAGCGAAATTGTCACGTTTGAAACACGCACTTTTGATTGGATTCCGACACGCAATCGCAATCCTAATGTTCCAGAATTTGATTCGCAGTCCTAATCTTTCCACCTGATGAGGACGAATGAGAAGTGCATTATTCAAAGATTAGGGGAAATTTTGATTTCTGATGGATTGGTTTACTTACAGATGACGGACTGGTTATTATGGCACCACCGACACACCTACCGGGTCACTATTTATTGAGACCAGTTCAGTAATATAATGCCCATCAACCCGCGTGCTTCTCCAGTCAGATTTTGCACCTTTCGGTCGTCACCAAATTACCAGCATTACAGCCTCTTCTAACTGAACTGCAGCGACTGCAAACGGTTGATAATTGGAGCGCATGGCATAACACCGATGTGTGGGGCCAATTTATGGTCTGTTGTTGGGTACAAATGAGAACATAGCTACACTGCTTCATCAGTAGTCTCGTCAGGTTTGGGCCGTACTGCTCAAGTGCCGGTGGAAGTCGACTAGTTCGTCAATACAGTGAGAAAATCAACGGTGCTGTGTCTCCACTACATTAGCCCAGACGTCCCATTACGGGACACTTCCGTTCATAAAATGATGAGCTTATAATATACCGCTTCTTGACTTGTTAAGACTTTGTATTATCGCACGGGCTACATGGATGCGTGAAATCGCCATTTACATACAACATCATTAATATGTATGTAGGAGCCAGGACAGAAAAGTCAGTCAGTTGCATGAAAGTGCTGCTCAAAGACACTGAGATCTGGTGGCTTGTCACTCCGGTCCTGAGGTATTGCACTGCATTTTAATATGAGAAATGGGAGACGCTTTGTGTTAGTCTGTCCAACCCTCTCTTTTTATGAGTTCCATCCGACTTCCAAATAATCACTTTATTTGTTGCTTCCAGTACGCAACTCGATAGCATTCATCCCCTAGATGAAGCTTCAATCACATGCATCTGCTATCTTTACAGACAAAGATAAGTAGCTAAAGGACATAATACAAGATAACATATAGCAGCAAGATTCTATAACCCATTCGCAAAATACTATCGTTCACGCTAATAAGGAATTGTCTCATTTCCAACAACTACGGACATGGTTCCTCTAAAGTACGTCCATCATTTGCTCGGTGAGTACACGTACACGAAGGCGGCACTCCTAGGGCACAATTTTCTTTGAATCAGTCTAGCAAAGTGCACCGTATTATACACGCCTTGGATTGATAACCGGCGTTTGCAAACTCGTACGGATGGCCACTATAATACGGTAGCAAGCAACCTTCCACCAACATTCCAGGAAAAGCCATGTATAAGCCTTCTGGTGTGTAAGTGCATTAAAGTGCCTTAAAAGTATGAAGCCAGGAAATGGTTGCACTAGTGTAACAGAACCATTGTATTCTAAAAGTTTTGTTTTACTGGACCACTAATCATCATTTATATAAAAGGGTTATAATGCTGTTTTCGGTTATCGGGATGCAGCGCGTGTGCTTATTCCCGACTCTGCGAGATACGTCATTAGAGGCATGATCAGCCATCCGCACCCATATGTTTTAAGGTGGCACAGGTTCCGTCAGCAGAAACTTGCATTCTTATCTTTTTTTATTAATTTCAACGGGGCACTTATTTGTATCTGCACGCCGACTTGTGTTCTCTCTATTATATGCCTACTGAACGAAAACATGATCATCATTTTCATCAACAAACCTAAATATATGATTATCGGCATAATCTGTGAACCTAGCTTATTTATAGGGCGCTAGTATATTTCCGTAGGACAAATTATATGAATTGTTAAGCTGCATATGGAGGAAACGCTACCATTCCTCATCAACTCAGACAACGGCGACATCCGTTCGCAAATGCTGTCCACAATGATGTGTGCGCCCGCATCGACGCCAGCAGTAGCGGTAACCAGGACTCAACCGCCACTGTCCAAGTGCCAAAATCCTCTTGACACCTGCAATTAAATGTAGCTTGCGCCGCGTTTGATTTGCTCTATCTAGGATTTATGATCGGAATGTGATACCGCGACTCAGTGAGCACGAAATTTCAGTGGGCATAGAGGCGTCCTTTCTCACAATGACCACAAGAGGCGGTTTGTTAACTGCGACGAAGACATATCGAGTGTGATTCCTCGGATACTCATATCCATAAATCAAATGGTGTTGCACAAGACCGTCAAGGATATCAGGTTACTGGCTGTAACGTTATCTTGAAGGGCGCGTCCTGTGTGAACAATTGATCTGACCCGAAGATGATACACGAATGCCGAGAAGAATAACAACGGTACACATTCGTGTAACTGTTAATCCGCTTGTTCGGCAAATTACGCTTAAGTGGTTGTACCTAGTTGTCGGACTGGTCTTGTCAGTCACACGTTTTGCACTTTTAGATCCTTCAGGTTGGGTAACCTGCAGTAGCAAAGGTCTCAGTGATCTAGACTCGATCTAGATCACTGAAACCAAACCTGACGGATGTGGAACATCTTGGTAGTCGAGCGGATGATATTCTTATATGGTTCCATTTTTGAAGTTTTCTTCATCCGCCATTGGAAGAACATCAGTAGAAAATGGGCTTTCACGACCGCGTCGCAAGATACCGGTGTGAGAGCTGTGGAGAGTGCACGGTGAAGTATGTGGATGTGTGCCCCAACCAAACTACAGATAACATTTCCGCGACTATTTCTGTGGTTGCTGCGGATGTGGCAAATCCAGCTCAGATCTAAAGATTGTATGCACAAGCGGAGACGAACACACACAAGCTCACTTCTCTGTGTATATACACAAAAGAGATAGGGCATGCAACACTTTTGTATGACCCATGTGGACTGACCGCCGTCTTTTCACAGCCGCTGAATGCGCGCATTAAAGGGGGACGGAGTGGTCGTTGGAAGCATTAACGAATCAAGTGATAAGCAACGTCTGTCACCTTCATGTGGAACAAATTATTACTCATCACGCCTCTTGATCAGTCACAATTGAGAACGAATATCCTGTGTACGAGCGAAGAGTTGCTCAGAACTGCAAAGAAATTAACTCTAGAAAACGTACTTAGGTCGCATTCAAAGTGTTTATTTGATGCAAAATTCACTGCGAATTACTGGAAGGGTCGTACCGGGAAGCTCGACAAACCGCGGACACAAAAAGAGGAACATAACTTGATGTTAGCATACAACCTAATGCAGTCACCAGCCTGATGCAATTAACCTGCACTAGATTCAGAGCACATTTCGACTAAGGAACATTTTAATAATGGTTAAACCCTAGTTATTGCAAAGCGCACGAAAATATGCTGTTTGATTTCTTTCCAGTCAGTTATGCTGTCCTGTGGGAAAGGCCCCCAATCATAGTCAGGTGATGTGAGAGTGCGACAGTGTAACAAATGCTAAGTCATTGTTTGCACACCTTATGTAATACTTTATCACTATATTTCGATGGCCCCATCAGACAATCAAATGTGACTTACAAAGCAGTGCTCCTTAACCCGTATAAATTCAGTATTCAGTATTCAATTTGCAATGTTCCGTTATGAGCGCGCAAGCTACCGCGACCACAACATCAGCATGACCTTATTCTCATGGGGGAAATCAACTGCAGATCTGTTTAAGGAAGGCCCGGATAGCTTAATTTGGTGAAAAAGGATGCTCACACAATAAACGTAACGTTTATTGGTTGTAGTATAAAAAAATCAATCAACGTCCTTCAGTTTACGGTAACAACTAGACCTGTGAACCATATCATTTACCGGTGAGACGCACAGAAATTGGCAATCAGTTAACTGTGCGTTACCATTCCCAGAGGATGATAAGAGTTCTGAAATATATCCACTGGCAGCCATGTACCCAGCTTCCTACTTGACGACAAATATACTTATTATTAATGTTCTTATTACCTGTTGTCAAGGTAAATCAGCTCAAATCAGCATTTGTGTGGTTAACTGCCGACCGCGCATACCATAGTAGGAATTAGTTCTATAGGAGGCACGTCGAGGAATCTGTCTCTTGGGAAACTTGCACCATCATCGTGGATCACCAACAGTTAAACTACGTCAGATTTACTTTTGACATAGTACACGTTGAATCGCGCGCCACGCGACCACATCTCAGACATGGTGTTGACAAGCTGCCAACATGTGCGATGCATTGAGAGTGAGCTAAATATTTCTGGAACCAATCTTGCCTGGTCGGTTAGTTAAACGCGTCTAATGGAACTAGAATCACATCCATCGCATGGAAAGAAGTAAATCCGTGGCCGGAATTGAAAAATGCCATCAGCTCCATGGATGTAAACAAGTGTCAATTCAGTGACCAACTACCGAGATGAATTCGTGGGGTACAGTTAACCCTTAGATTATCCAATCAGCAGCTATCACAGTTCAAATAGTCTCATCATGCCCACATGGCGATATTAACTTTGCCGACTTACCAATTGGTCAAAAGGCGCTGACTAGCTAAACTGAAATATTCTGCGTTACTAATGAGTAGCAGGATTTTAGTTGTAAATCTGATAAGGCTTCAACCCAATAGTTCACAAGCCACATAGCAGAGCCTACTCCGGAAAGCGCCAGACGTGTTTCGTCATATTGGGGCTCCTCAGTGGAGCGCATTCCCTCGGTCCTCTAAGGAGGATCGAATCCATGACCGCTAGAGGCAGATGCCAACTAGCCAGCAGCTTAAGCGACTGAGCCATGGGGGACGATGGCTGGGCCACATAATTTGCACCACCTACCTACCATTGTCACTGACAGTGGTTAGCCTGCAAGATGAATACGTCCTCCCACTAGACGCTATATCTATGGCATTTTGAAACTAGGAGAGGCATTTATTTTATATTACTCATGAGTAGCAGAATTTTAGTTGTAAATCTGATAAAGCCTTATCAAATTCGTTATTGTTGTTACGCTCAGTGGGGCGCCGCAAATATTTACATTCATTGAGGATGGCATCGGGAGATTATGAACGATATCCTGGAGCCTTGTCTGATTATTTGAGCTGGGGATTACCTGTGAGTTTAATAACCTGGCCAAGCTCTTGTTCATATGTTCAGAAAACAGGAATAGATCAAATGATACCTACCCACTGTTTGGATTAGTGGAGAAGAATTCATCCTATGCAGAAGTCAGTATCGCGGTTATGGCGGTCAGTTCGTTATCAGACTAATAGTGATTCGGTCAGAAGACTTGTGATACTTATCAAGTACTGTTCCAGGGATTGGGAGATGCAGACTCAAAAATGAAGGTCAACTGAATGCTGGCTTGTCGCTGTCATCTCCAGTGCATTGACCGATTAATCGTTAAGCTTAGTTCTCGGTTCAAACTTTGAAATCCTGAGGATCGACATCGGTTTTTACTCACAATTTGTGGTATAGCTACCGTACCTCTAAATTTCGATAATCTCCGCAGAATATTAACGCCCATGGGTCGTCGATCGGTAGCAGGTGGCAAGCATGTACCTCCCGCCAGTGAAATTACTTTGGATTGGCCCAGCTTCCTTCAGATTGGAAATGAGCTTGCTAGTTCTAAATGAAACTGCCACTTGTGCGTCAAATGTTTACGAAAATTTCTCACCGATGCATTTTTAACTACTCTTTACGCCTATTAAAAGCTTTGGAAATGGTCCCAAGCGATACGGACAGATAACATTGGTTGGGATTCAAAACACTCTTTTCGCCACAGGTTCAGATGTTTGTGCGTACCTCATCCTTTGATTACAGCTGGTAGTATTTGGCAATGGAATGAGGTTTAGTAGGATACATCAGTCGTCCAGTAAACTTGAGTAATCCTTTCTGTGTGCACTTTGTCCGCCAATTCGATCACATGTACTTCGACCAGTCGACATATTTCGAAGCTGGAAATAGCCACGCTTTTGTTCCTCTGTTTGCTCCACTATGTTCCGAGTGCATTTTCCACGCGGAATTGCCAATCGGTTAAACAATCGGTTGGGGAACGCCGGTGTGATGTGCCAGTGGAATTGTATGATGTACGTACAAAGTTGGCACATATACGTTGTATATTTATTTATGCGGTAAATATATATACATATAAACGATATAAATATAGTGTATATTTACGGTCAGTACTTTGAGATAAAATACAATAAAAACTACAACTTTGGAGCTTAAGCGACACCCCGTGAGTAGTCCGTTACCGCTAATGTGCAGATTTTTGGAACAAGCCTGACTTCTCTCGACAAGAGTTCTTAGGTGTGTGCATTCTGTATTCGTCGAGATAAATCCGGATGCGAATTCACTAACTTCGCCAGCCGGTGCAATTAGTCCCATGAATTGCGTCCATCGCCGCAGTACGCTGTCGGTTGGTAAGGCACCACATGCTGCTATGTTACCGGCTGCATTGCATTCAGCTTTCCCATGCTCACTCAAGTTGTCATCATTATCCACAAGTGTCTGAAAACAAACAAGAGAGAGGTAATTTCATAGACTTGTTTGAGGGCCTAACCATAAATGCTCGCGTAGTTGTTCGTGAAGGGCCGAGTGAAATTCACAGGGGGCATGAATCTACTTGTTCCACTTCATTAGGCATCCGCAGTTGTAAACATTCTCTACTCCCAACCAGAACATGCCTAAATAGTGACAGGCACATCACCTTTGCTGCACTCTCGAGGTATGGCACATAACTATAGTTGCGAGGAATCGATGGCGCTATGCAGCCCTGTTCATCTTGTTAACATGACCGTCCAGCCCAATTTACCATCCACATTTCTGATTCGGACTGGCCTCAACAAGTCAGGTGTGTTGCTCCGTCGGATCATAGGACACACTTCAGTTACCTGTGATGCGCACGTAGCTTCTCTGAACTATAAACCAATTATCAAATAGAACTAGTATGGTAGTGCTAGCCCGAAAAGCCTACCATTCTACTTCGCAACGAGCAGCTACCAGTAATACTCACTTTAACCAGCTAGCTGTATTAGGATAGCCTAAGTAGTGTTGAAATTGGAGTTGTGATTGCATACTTCGCGTGGTACCGAGGAATTGTGAGCCCAAACAGACGGATCACATGGATTTGTAGAACATGCTCACTCAGGTAGTGACATCAATGGCTGGGGCCATTTTGATGAACATCTCCCTTTGGAGTTTCACTACCGTTTCCGTCCAGTTAATTGGCGTCCTTACTTGTTTGGTTCTGCTGGTGATTGGGGAGATCCTGATCACGGCGGGTTCTTGTAAGTGGATCAGATATGAAAGCGAACTAGACAAGTGAAGCCGCCAAGCAAAATTTGACAAGTAGGACACACCTTGGAGAAAGATTAACATGAAAGGCTGAATTAGTACGGGGCAAGTTGTTGCTGGATGGCAATGATCCTATACAAGAACGGTTGTATTCGGATAACAAGATAAGGTGAGAGCTGCGGTCGATACATCATTGAGACTCCTCCTGATTCTTCAAGGCTTCAGATACTTAAGCCGAAAATGTGAGGGTGTATGCGCAGTGGGTAGTTAAGGCATGGTGAAGTGCATAAATGTATCTAAAACTCGAGGTTGGATTAACTTGATCAAGCAATCTTTACTTATCTAGTGACAGAGAAGCCAGGTGGGATCAGTAGCCTTCAATTCAGCCCTTACAAATGCAGATTCAAGATTTGCATGACCATGTAAGGGGAGAAGTAAAGCATTTCGCTGGCTTCTTCTTTTGG
>OX104071.1:63045486-63062884 GCA_944474145.2 Dicrocoelium dendriticum | reverse complement strand
ATCTCCGAAGATATCGAGCGGAATTCCACGAAACTTTCACGGATTGATGAACACACGAAAGTGAAAAGTTTGGTGCACAACTAACACAGCAACACACGGAAAATACACTAATTCCAGCGAAAAAGCAGGATCCAGCGCGTGGTAGCAGAAAATTCCGCGGCGTCCGTGGGTACAGCCATTGAGGGTACGCTGCACCCGATTTACTAACCGCGTGCTTGCATGCTAAGTCTATTATTTCAGGTGGTGGGTTTTCAATTTTGTACAAATGCTTTTCATGCTTATATAAATGTCTACCTGCACTCTCTTTCATAAACTTGCACACGTCGCTTAAGTTAACTGTAGTTAATTTCGATAACATTGTCCTGTTTGTGGTATTTCCGTAAAATATACTTTCTGACCTCGTGAACTTATCTCGGATACTTTGTAAACAACTTATTTCGTATGCGCATTAATTTAAGATTTGTCAACGGTTCCTTATGCATTACCCGATTTAGTTTCTTTGTATTCTTTCTCTCATTTAATTCGAATAATATGTGCATTACTCTATCCTAATATCCATAGTGTGGGCCGGCTCCGCTGAAGAAAAGTGGCTCCCATCCACCTGCCTCCAGGTCATATTTCTTCCGGTTTACACTGGATATGTGGTGAAAGGTTGGAGCTGCGGGTGATGCAGCGCAAGCCACCCTTCGTCCCTCTGTAGGCGCAGGCGTCCTGTGGCTGGCCACAGTGACAGGCAAATCCGAAGCCGGATATTGCCAACCATATAGCAAATGTTAACACAACTACTATCTTAACCGAGCCTACCCAATTGAAGCGGGGTAAATAAATGCAATAACACAAAATAATTCGTTATATTTTGCATTGAGAGTACCTCTCTTTAGATTGTTGGAGGCACATTGTATTGCTGCACTAACGAGAAAGAATTCCACGAATTGAAAAACCAACGTTTTCAAGCGAACATATGTTTTCAATAATTCTTCTTCAGGCTAGTACAATTATATGCAAAAAAAACCAAAATATAGACACAGCACAATGGACCGGTAAAGCACTCAGTTCACAGTCACTGGTCACTATCAGGCAATGCCCCCTAGAACACAGTTGTAGCATGTGCACAATTCCTTGGTATGGACGGAGTAGTTCGTCTGGGCCAAGTCAAGCACAACGTGTGAGTGAATCTTTTCTGGACGCACCATTCCGGCTAGTATAGTCTGATCGCTAAACGCTCCGCCGATTCAAGTAAGCGCTTGCGAACGCACTTTGATCGATTTGCAGGTGGTCGATAGATGACTTTAAATGCCTCGGCTAGATTGGGGGAATGGTCCGTGTCGGCAAGATGCGTGGCGATGGATGAGTTGGTTAGCTTTCGGCACCCAGTCGCAAGCCAGGCCCGATGGTGTTCTCTGCCCCTGTCAGACAAGCGCCTCGTCGTACGGCCAATACACCCTGAACCACAAGAACAGGTGAATGAGTAAACACACATGGAATTGGCGTGGACAAGCCTTTTGTCTTTTGGGGTAGTTTTCACTATCCGGCTACTGGTGAAGTGAATCTGCATTTTGGCTGCTGGAAAGGTGTGCCTGAGAACGCAGGAAAGACCACGAGTTAGAAGTTCAGCCACGATTTCCCCTTTGTACGGTAATTGTAGAAAAATGCGCTTCCTTTCGGCTGTGAGGGTTACAGGAGATTTCCTCGTTGGCTCCATGTTGGCTTTAACGAATGCATCCGGGTACCCATTTTCTTTCAGGGTTAAGCGTATGCGCTGTAGTTCCTCAGATAATGTGTCATTCGAGCAAATTCTTTGCGCCCGACTCGTTAGACTGAAAAATCAAGTTCCGTTTTGATCTAAGTGTAACAAAATTGTAGAAATTCGTGTATTGTCCGTTCCAGGTACAGTTCCTATACACACCACGCTGTAGGGAACCATCATCGAGTCGCTTCATGTTCACATCGAGGAAATGAAAAGATCTATCTTCCTCCACTTCAGATGTAAACTTTAGCGTTGTGTGTGCCTGGTTAAATGTGTTGGTAAGGTCATTGATGTTTCGGGAGGAATGGAGCAGTATAAAGATGTCATCGACGTAACTGCAGTAGAGGCTAAGGCTTTCGATAACCGATCTTAACTTGCTCTGTTCTAGCATACCCATAAACACGTCAGCAAGAAACGGCCCCAGTGGGGAGACCATAGCAACGCCATCGTGTTGTCGGTATATTTCTCCGTTGAACAAAAACTGGATATTGAATGTGCATCGGAGCAACAGTTCCTTTAGGCCAACTGTAGAAATGCCAATGGTTATCTGGTTCTGATCAATATAGTCACAAATGTAGCGTATAGTTTCAAATAGTGGCACGTTAGTGAAAAGTGAAGCAACGTCGAGGGAACACATGGTTAGATCCGTAACATTTCGATCACGTACGTGCTCTACGAATTCAAAACTGTCCTTTAGGCTGTACAGAAACCTGCTTTCGGACGGGCTCTAAAAGCTCAACGAGCCACCATGCAGTGGAATGGTACGGAGAGTCCTTCGTGTCCAAAACTGATCTCAGAGGAACGTTAGGTTTATGCGTTTTAGGTAGACCGTATAACCTTGGAATCGCGGTACCTACGGGACGTAGGTTTTCATAGACACCATCACTAATGAAGCCCCCATCACGAAGCTTTTTAAGGCTGTTGCAGATTTGATTCTCGATCTGCTATTTACCACTAAGATCAAAACGGAACTTGATTTTCAGTCTAACGAGTCGGGCGCAAAGAATTTGCTCGAATGACACATTATCTGAGGAACTACAGCGCATACGCTTAACCCTGAAAGAAAATGGGTACCCGGATGCATTCGTTAAAGCCAACATGGAGCCAACGAGGAAATCTCCTGTAACCCTCACAGCCGAAAGGAAGCGCAATTTTCTACAAATACCGTACAAAGGGGAAATCGTGGTTGAACTTCTAACTCGTGGTCTTTCCTGCGTTCTCAGGCACACCTTTCCAGCAGCCAAAATGCAGATTCACTTCACCAGTAGCCGGATGGTGAAAACTACCCCAAAAGACAAAAGGCCTGTCCACGCCAATTCCATGTGTGTTTACTCATTCACCTGTTCTTGTGGTTCAGGGTGTATTGGCCGTACGACGAGGCGCTTGTCTGACAGGGGCAGAGAACACCATCGGGCCTGGCTTGCGACTGGGTGCCGAAAGCTAACCAACTCATCCATCGCCACGCATCTTGCCGACACGGACCATTCCCCCAATCTAGCCGAGGCATTTAAAGTCATCTATCGACCACCTGCAAATCGATCAAAGTGCGTTCGCAAGCGCATACTTGAATCGGCGGAGCGTTTAGCGATCAGACTATACTAGCCGGAATGGTGCGTCCAGAAAAGATTCACTCACACGTTGTGCTTGACTTGGCCCAGACGAACTACTCCGTCCATACCAAGGAATTGTGCACATGCTACAACTGTGTTCTAGGGGGCATTGCCTGATAGTGACCAGTGACTGTGAACTGAGTGCTTTACCGGTCCATTGTGCTGTGTCTATATTTTGGTTTTTTTTGCATATAATTGTACAAGCCTGAAGAAGAATTATTGAAAACATATGTTCGCTTGAAAACATTGAGTTTTCATCTATCAATGTAATTTTTTTACTTCACGATTTGTCGCGCAAGCATCTTGCTTAAAACCGTGTGCCATTTCGTTGCCTAGCCTCACACTAATTTATATCTAGCCATCCATTTCATGCCAACTCAAGTGAGTAATGATGGTATGCACCATATTTGCTGCATTTTCCGCAGTTTACATTAATAACTACTAAGGTATATCTTTGGTACTAAAATGCAAAATTTTCGCCATCTGTAGACAGAATGCAAAAGTTTATTGTCATCACTCGTGTGAACAGCCCAGGTTTCCAATGCGGTGACCGCATACAATCGCACAGAATCTTCGAATCTTGTACTCAGTCAATGGGGCAAGGTTTTATTAAATTTTTTCTTCATAAGATGTTTCAATGTACTCAACCGGTGGCGCCAAATTTCAACACGTCCGACGTAGTTCGCAGCGCCACAGCATTTGTATTCAAAAGTGGATATAGTAGGGAGATCTTAGCTCAGGGTATCTCCAGCTGATGATTACAAAGGAGGACGAAACCGGTCATGGGGTCTCAGGGTTGGGAAGAGCAACACCGAACCACCAAGGTCTCAATAACCTTGAAAATTGGTAGGAGAATGGATCCGTCAGGCTACGCATCCGAAAATAATCTATCTACGGTAGATGATGAGATACTGATTTTTGGCTTAAAAAGGGCAACATCCGATCAGAACGCGCCGTCAAAATGATTTATATTTAAGCACCCCGAACCAAGGTTCTGCTCCTAATATTGCGTTCGTGGAGCATGCTTCCTCAAAGTCAAGCGGCACATAAAACGCTGCTGAAGGGTCGGCAACGTACGCGTCCTCTCTTATTACCGCATGACACAATCACCGCCCATGGTCGCCTTAATCAATAGCAAACTAGATTTAGTTGTTTTGGCCAATACTACAAAGCGTGGTACTTGTACATTTACTGCTGTATCAGTAAAAGCAACCACACGCTCCTCCAAAAGAGGAAAATCGGACAATATCACGATTTGCTGACTACAATATGCTTCAACCTGCCTGAATCAGAAGCAAACTCCATGAAAGGCAAGCAGCTAGGCGGACGAAAACTGTGAGATTCTGCGTGTCAACTGTTGGTGGTCGAAGATAAACCGGTCTGTATAATGCGCCTGATCAGGCCATTCAAACAGTACAATACGGTGAACTGAACTTTCTTTAATTAACACTTCATCTAGGAGACGATATAGTTGGCGTTCTATTGTCAGCAACTCGTCTCCCCACTACCACATGCATAGTTCTTATTTCTGCAGAGATTTCTTTGAAATGAATGCCAAAAAGGAAAATAAGATCCGGATGCATAGTGTAAGTTAACTTAAAATAGACTTTTTCCATTGTGTACCCAAACATGGCAACTTTGCTTGATGTAAGACCTAGAGATCAAAGAGATAACATAACACAGTGCCAATGATCTACGAAATCGTTCCTATCAGCAAAGGCTGAAATCACTGAGTGTATTCAGCGGACGGCACCGAAAGCAATGTCCCCAAGCACGTATGCCGTCATTTGCTGAGACAGCCGCAACACCAAGCTCTTAGGAAACTGCTTCAAACTGAGCGAACAATACTGCCAACTGGAATGTCGACGGAAGTACTTTTCTCTTTGGCTTTATTAACTCTGTACCTGTTACCAAATGCTGTTGATTCTTCTCCATCCTGGATGTATTCCTAAAGCGACTGGATGTCGCCTTTGTCCACATAAGTTCGTTACCCGAGCTGTGCTTCTTTGGAATATTTTAATCATTTGTTCAAACCGCATTACTGCGTCATATAAGCATAAGACGAGGATAGGTGAGGGAGTAAGCGCGTTGATAATTTTCTCACGGATACACAAACTACAACTGCCACTATGTGGTCACGTTGTTTGCAACCAATTCGCGTCTGACACTACTGCTATTCAGCATCGCACTTGCTGCATAGACGCTCAAACAGGCAACTCACATTAATTCTCATATTGTAGTTTAACACGTGCCACCGCGTCTCACTGCATCAACTGCGGTGGCTCTGATATGTATTGCACATACCAGTTCAGCTTTACCTGAGTCGTACGTTGTTTGCAGTTGCTGGAGAGGGCTCTAGCAGACGGTTTGGTGGACATGCTGTAACTTGAAGAAGCTGCAGGAAAAGGCTGACGAAACAGTTGGCCTCGGTCAGTTGTTGTGGATTACCTAGTTTGGGCCTGAGAGATGCGGATACTTGCTGGTTAAAGAGCTTGGAAACCATACCTCAAGATAGATGTTAGTGACGGACGTGTGCATCGGTATGTTGCCGTGCCCCTACTTCCTCCCCTTAAAAAATACTGAAAAAGTTCAAAAATTGTGAGTAGCACATTGGACGAAAAAAGCCTTCGTTGTTGTTAGTTTCTTATTACCCACACTTCTCCTATTCAACCATGATTCTGGTGGCAGAATACCTGTACCATAGATTGTGTATTACATATATATGTATATATATTGGTGTGAAACGCAATACTAAGAAGCTAATATATTGCATTGCGCTGCAGAACAAAGCTGTCGGGATATGCGCCAGGAGATGCTGGTTTAAATGATGCATCCAACACTACGGTTACGGTACTCGCAACATTAGCTGTATCGATAACAGTTGAACTCTACTACTGGAAAAATCTACCCCTTCATGAATTCAGACGTGTGGTAGGGAAATAAAGCCTAGCTGCGAGTATTCACAGCAGTTGATTGAAGCATTTACTTCAACGATTTTCGCTAAAATCGAATTGGTGTTAGCGTTGAAATGGGTAGGCTCATGCCTCCCATTCTTTACATCTGAAGAACAATATCCCACTCAGCCTGATGCTTTTTGCTCACTTAGTGCGCTTCTTGTAAACTCTTGCCTGTTAATCCCCTATGGTTGGCCTCATCCGGTTTCGGATTTGCCTGTCACTGTGGCAAGCCACAGGACGCCTGCGCCTACAGAGGGACCATGGGTGGCTTGCGTTGCACCACCCACAGCTCCAACTACACACCCCATATCCAGTGTAAACCCGAAGGAATAAGACCGGGAGGCATGCGGATGGGAACCACGTTTCATCAACGGAGCCGGCCCACACTCCTTCACAGGCAAACACAAGCATGCTGTATTTGGGGAATCAACCGCACACAAGGCGGTGACTGGACCGTAGGCCGCTGCACACTGAGTGCATGGAACCGCTCTTTGAGCCTAGCACGGCCACCAGGACCGTGCACCCCGTCCCCTCCAGCAACGACCAACTGTCTCCTGGAGCCAGTATGAACGATGTAGTGGGTAATAGACAGGTAGGCACCTTGTCAACATGCACATCAAGCGCAACCATACCAGGGCTATCAAGCAACAGCCATTCACTTTAAACGACAAGCTGAAATAAAATAAATCCAATAATGCATACAGATACGGTGGCATAACTCTGCCCTAAATTACCATATGAAGTAAGTTGGTTAACAACAAATCCGTGATAAGTAAGAAATGTCCACAAGTTACTCAAAAATGCTACAAACGCAACAAAATTACCGAAGGTAAGCACAATTAGTGTAAGCAACGTGGCCAGTTAATAGAACATAATTCAGGGAGGCAGAACAGACCAAATAAAGCGGAATGAAATTTATCCAGCTTAAAAAGACCTAGTTTAAGTGTAAGTTGGTTTAGCCCAACTGCGGTGAAGAAGCATCAAGAATGCAACATCAGCCTCAGCATGGGGCAAGTTAATGCCCTATAACATCGTTGAAAACTACAGCTTATGAACACATAAACATACCCCGATTACAAAATATCTCTCGTATAGGCTAGCAGACGAAAAACACTAACTGGATAAAACAATTGAATTACGAAAAGTTACTAACACCAAAAGCGTGAGTTTTACAATTCATCAAATGCACGTCGTACCGCATGGCCAAATATAAATATCCGATATATATATATTGTTTAATGCTGCGTAATAATCGGTCATATATGCACGTATTATTGCAAATGTCTGCCGGGATGCCATCCTTACAGTAACGACTGTTGCAAACGCTGTTAATGCGAATAAACAAATAAACATTGGACAATAATCACTCAGCAGAAGGCCAAAACTATCGACCAGCCCAATTGTAACTCAACCAAAAAAAAGAGATCTAACAATAGCTGTGTGCATTACTGTTCCCGAATCTACCGCGACCACATTGCTGCGTATGTTATCGGACGACGAAGACCAGCGGATCTCAGTGTGCGTTGCAATGAAGGTCAAAGCCAAACCCACAAACACAAAACGCTTTGTTTGTCACCCTAACTCTATACACTATGGCTAACCATAACTAAGTATAGTGACATTTGAATCCGCCCTTGGTGTGGAAAACGTATTACTCCCTGCCTGTGAGTCACAACACGGGTTCTGTCGGATGCGTATACATCCTGGGGCACGGGAATTCAGAATAAACACCATATAAGTGCAAAGTGGTCAAGATCGCTTTAACAGGACCTTCATTCACGGCCTGCCAGAGCATCCTTCCCACGATACCCAAGTAAAATAACGAATTCTAACAGTGACGGTTCATGTGTAGAATAATTGCTTAGCATAACGTAGCCCGATCGCTCAAACGGCTACTCGTCTCAGCATCCCATAGAAGATGCGCCTCGAGGACCCTAAAACTCGCAGTTTAATCAGAGCAAACAGCAATTAAAGTGTTAGGTCTCTGAAACCACCGGAAATGTCTTCCGTCTGAAGTCTGGCTAAATGGAGTGAAAACCTTGCAAAGTCAAAATGGGAATCGTCTGGATAAACAATGTTCACCGGAATGGAAACAGAGACTTACTCGACCGCTTGTTTACACGATTCTGAAGTAGGTTCGGACTATGAATGGGACGTAGCCTGATCGAAACAAGTTATAGCCGAGGTGTCAGTATCCCATAAAAGCAAGTAAAGAACGAGAGCACATTGGTCGACATTTTCCCGAACCTGTATCCCTTGGTCACATTGGGGTTCAGAGACCGGGAATTTGAGCTGAGTGCATATAAGTGTTCAGGCCATTTCCAATAATCTAGCCGAAATGAAAGATGGCCAAATTTCTAAGCCATACGAAATAATTGCTATCACAGACATAAGTAATCGCTGGAATGACGGATGTCGAGATTTCTCTACCAGGCATGTCGTTTATCCGAAGGGACAGACCCACAAAGGGAGGAGGATTAATTTTATACTAAAGAAGCGATCCCCTGTGCAAGGCAGTGGAAAATTCCCACTTAGTCTTTCGGTTCTGCTTGGAGCTGGCTGCAATTTAAAGGCAAAGATACCGCTTTATGGCCTTGGTGCAACGTCCGCCCACATCCTACTCCAGAAAAAGATGGGTACTTTGCGAGCAATTTAACATGCAACCTAAATGAAAAGCAAACTCACGTTCATAGCATGCACCATTTCAACCTACACTATTTAGAAACTCTTGCTACTATTGGAGAACAATTCAACTGCGATCAGTAACAGCTGGTAACTGGTGTTCCGCTTTATGATCACATCCTTTTCCCCAGTTGGTTCAGAATTGGTAATAGGCCATCTTCTTTCTATCGTGTTCAATAACGGGGAACATGATTGCTTATCCTTTACGCCGTGGTGATCAGGAAGTGATCCTTTTCAACTTACTCTGCTTTGAGGTATATTGAAATGAAAACCATGAGACAGTGCGCACGTTCACACGTTACGACCGGTTAGTACAGGTGGTCAGTGCCATAGCCTGGTTGTTCCTCGCCGAAGTCAACCGGAACGAATGTGTCAGCGAATTCAATCAACTGGTTATGACTGCTTAAGACACAAGAGTTTGCATGGGGCCTGAAAATGTTACTTTCGTGAGGAGCAGGACTCGCACATGCAGGGTAGTACGCAAAACAACCTGGCCTGCGTATAGCTTAGCTACAACCCTAAAAAATTGAGAAAACTAGGTAGCCAAACAAAAACACTACATTCAGTTGCACAGAGAAGACAAATCTGCACAACAGCAGAACATGGGGACAGCATTCAGCGCTAACTACAAACTGCTATACAAGCTCGTTATAGGCCTTCAGAAGGCAAGACAGAGATCTACTCCAGTCCAGAATGCTAACGGCTCTAAAGAACAGCCACAGATGTAGCCAAGACTTTGTGGACGCGGTATGTCCCCGACTTCCAGAGGCCTTGTTAACAGATAATCTTTCGGCTATTGTTGCCCCGCCGCCGGAATTCAACTACATCCCTTTTACTGCTGAATCAATGTCACAGAAGCTGGCGTTTCTGCACAACCGCAGCCCTCAGGTGCCGATAACATTTGACCAGATACACCAGGAACAGAAGCAGCACAACTAGCGGAACCTTTGGCTAAGTTCATCTAACGCTGCTTAGACCAGAACCCAGTTCCTGTCATGTAGAACCTTTGCTTCATGAAGGCTGTTGCATAGCTGAGTGCGCACACTAATGCTCAGTGCATCTCTCTATGCTGTCCACGGTCATGGAAACCATTCTTACACATACGCTGTTGTTCTACCTGGAAAACTGCGAAATGCTCACTCCCGGGTAGCACGGCTTTCGTCGACAGCAATCGGGAACACTGCGTTTATTAATTGCACGAATTAGTTGGACCTACTCGCCTAAGGCTGAAGAGAATGTTGACATAATCTGCTTGGATTTGTCCATGACATTCTATCGTTTAGATCATCAGATTCTGCTTTCCAAGCTTGAATATTACGGGATTGACGACCTTTCCATAAGTTCGATCGCCAAATTTTTCTCCAACTGTGATCACTGGTCAGAATTCGGTGCCCCATATTTCACCTATAAATATCGAGTGTGGTGTGCCGCAACCTTCAGTTTTTGGGTCACAACAGCTTATGGAATGTTTTAAATAGCTCGTACAGTTAATAGCATCAAATTTCCAACTATATGCTGACAACATCATACTGTGGCGGAGAGATCAGTTAAATGCTGTTTTGCATCTGCATCTCACTGAAGATACATTAATGGTCACTGCAAAATTTACTGTAAGTCAAGATGTGTAAATGAAAGTTATTATACATAAAACACCAGATCAACTGCCAAGACAAGCTCGGAATGCAAAAACGGCAGTGATCTTTCGTTGAGCTTGATCTGGGCATGTTGGATCAGGATGATTTGGCTTAGTTCCGGCAGTTCGATAAGGCATTAAACGCTGGAACTCAACACATCTGGTTGTTGAAACTTGTGTTCGGACATACAGTCCTCTCTATTTTACGATAGCTCCTCAATGCGCATGAATGCCAGTCAGTCCAATACGCAACTCAAACCTGGCATACATGACTGAAACACGACTTTGATGCACTGGAGAGGACTCAAACGTAGACATCCAAATGCCCTTCCATAGAAGCAGCTGAAGCGTTTGGACGTATTCAGCTAGCGGTATCGTCCATTAGGATGCCACCTGCTAATGACCAGCTTGCTTCTGCAAAATCCACATCATATGTGCCGCTCCTTACTTCAACTCAGCAACGCTATAAAATTACTAGGTCATTTCATGTAACTAGTTGCAAAATATATCCCTCTAGAGTGCCGCCGATATTCCTTTGCTATTTTTGTTTGTCACTCGCTGAATGCTCCCTCTCCGTTGGTCTTTTCTACACCGATAAAAATCATAATTAGAAGACGGTTGGATGACTCACTCTTTCACTTACATTCTGTTAGCACTAATTCCCATTCCACTCCTGGAATTTACCCTGACTCTTTTAGCTGTCGTCTATTCGCACAGTGCAGCAACGCGGGTTACGGCACTACAACGGATCAATTGTCTAGCCATTTCATACTTCAACACTGACTGCTTTTTATTAACTTCTTTCAATATCCCTAGTAGACCACCGAGCTGGGCTTGCAAAGCAACGCCCCTTGGCCCCTATAAAGTCACACTTCTTTGCTCATTAGATTGTGTTCCTTTACACACGCTCTCTCCTTTCAACTCCTGGGAAAAGCTTTGGACATTTGATTGTTTACCTACTAGAGATGTGAAACTGTGCTGGCGAAGGACTGCCGAATTACAAACAATTGGATCTCTTAATAGTCAGTAAATGGACCGACTACATTTTCTGGTGACATTCGTGGTTTAGTAGAGTTTTCTGGCGGACAACACCCAATTCGATTTTAAGTAACTAGGAAATTTTGCATTTTGTGCTTTAATTGGGAAAACTGAATACTATATTTACTCACCTACGACCATTCCACTAAAGAAACCAACTACTTGGGTCAATTTTATTAAAGAAAAGGAGGATGTACAGAAATGAGATAGTTGCTGTTACTTGGTTCCAACCGTTTGTGGTACATTTGCTACGCTTCCGACTTAACGCACTTAGTAAGTCATGTTTCAAGTTAATTCGCCTCCCTACTTTGGGGTGCGATCGCTGATCAAACAGGAAAATATGTCAGCAGCCTCTCATTTTTGCCACATCACCAAGTCTTCCATACATGATAGCTTTCCACCACGGCTATATTGATACTACCTGGAGACGAATTGCCTGTTTTGTCCGCTCTACCCTCTAATCATTTACTCGCTAATTTGCCTGACCAGCTGAAGTATGCTTCCTTCTTAGTGTTTACTTATTTCTGTACTTTGACTTGGCCAAGGAGAAGCTGAATAAAAATAACAACCATCGACAAGCGAGCCGTCAGGGATGTCATTTAGATGCACTGACTTGAAGGATTGTAACCATTTTTGGTACTAAAGTACTTACTATTATTTGTATTATTCCCTAGCCACTCATTATTGGCAACTTAATAATACTTGTTATTCATTTTGGCTAGCGACAGACTAATGGCACAGTCCTTGTACTTATTGTTACTCCCGCAAAATATTCCACTTTACCCCCTGGGAGTAACCATCCCCAGGTTGAGAATCACCTATTTTCCTTACAATGAATAAACTTGAAGAGAGAAAATCCAAAAGGTTAGCCGAGGGGAATGCCAATGTTCACCCCCCTTAAGCGTTATTTGCTCACAGGCACTGCGAAATACCATAAAACCCCGATGTGCTGAATGTGGACAGCATAATACAAGGTAGAGTGTCCTAATATTTAAAGATACAACTGAAAATATCTGGCCCAAGCCGCTGTACTAAGAGCTGTCTCGTAATAAGCAGTTAGTTGCCTTGTCCTTGTAGCGATTGCGGACATCCCGGAGGAATTACACCCGCACAAAACCAATTAATACCTGCCTTTTTCAACAATTGCTCCATTTACCACTATCTTAATTTGTGCACCGTGATACAATTATTGAGCTTTATCGGGAGCGGTGATTCAGCCTAAGTCAATATTTCGTTAGATTACTAATGC
The DNA here is from genome assembly GCA_944474145.2 of Dicrocoelium dendriticum. Taxonomy (NCBI): domain Eukaryota; kingdom Metazoa; phylum Platyhelminthes; class Trematoda; order Plagiorchiida; family Dicrocoeliidae; genus Dicrocoelium; species Dicrocoelium dendriticum. Next base: position 63,049,968 of record OX104071.1, on the reverse strand, counting down.
AAGCGCGATGCACAAGCTTCACACTGGTTACACCCTTGAGCGTTGTGAGACCACTTGAATCGGAATAAGCTATTAATTGTAGGCCTGTTCAATGTACTACCAAGCACCGGAACCACAGCAACTCAACATTGCGCCAAATTTGACACTATAGAAGCACCGATAGTACACTGTCAATCACTGCAGATGCTTGCTCCAAGTAAGGCGAGGCACGCGGAACTGTACCCTCCTCGGGTGCTGCGACGATTTTGCACTCATGCATGGGGCAGTGTGTTCGGCGTACCCATATGCTCGGTTTGCTGCAACGGAACGGATGAAGAGCAGCGCAAGTAAACATGTGTGTACTCGCCTTCATCGATCTGGTGGTCCGCAGCCAAGCAATGGTCTCGGGTTATGGGTACACAAAAGAACAAGTGAAGTAAACAGTTCTTCATTTGACTACGATCGCGTGACGTGTAGTTACCATGCTCCAAGTCAGGGATTCAACAATTGTGACTAGGCCATTCGAGTAAGTTTGTATAAATTATAAGGTTTCTGCATATGAGGTGACCACTCCTCGATCCAAGTTTGAGTTATGAGTGTAGATGGACTAGTTTCTAAACGTGTTTTACCGTTTTATATTATCCAGGCACTGTAATAGTACAAAACGCAGTTTAAAGAATCGTGTGGATTGCAAAGCTGCGATATATTTAACGTTTGCGTGTGTTTTATTCTTTACAGCCTCTAGAATATCATGAGGATTACCAGAGTAGACATTTACTGGCAGTAGCGTGGTCTGCACAAGTCGGTGGACAAAAAATCCAACCTGGTGTAACTATTTGTCAGTGATTCACCGTTCCGAGCCATCTAGGGTTTAGAAGAATTTTAGCTGTTGCAGGATATTTCATTTATATTCCCATTACGCCTTTCCATGGAGATAATGTTAGGGAAGTTTTCCGCTTGTTTGTGAGCCACTAGCATCCAAAGTGATAGTGATGCATAGCAAAGAAACTTTTAATTCTGGTGAACAACTCAGCATGCTCCTACATTACATTTACTTATCAACTTACTCTTTTTATCGTTTTTGTATGCTACCCAAGTCGGAATAACTCGCATGATTCTAGGCATTTTGCTTAAAATTAAGCATCTACAAAGGACTGTCTGCCTGAATGGTAGACTGCCGGTTAACGTGCACCAACACGTTGTGGAGACTAGACTGACTACCATATTGAGCTAGCATTTCCGATTCCAGTCCTATTATCCCATATATTTCTCAGTTATGTCTGTTAATCCACTGAGCCTGATTAAATTCAAAAATTAAATAGGTGGTCTATCCAGCACCGTCCTCCGTTACGCAATCTTTCTAGGTTTACCTTAAATAGTTGCTATACCATTGATTAAATCACACTTTCCGATGAATCGCCGTGATGTAAAATGTAAGCTCAACATGGCACATTAGAACTGACCACTTCGATCCCAGTTCTACGTAGTGTTTAAGTGACTATTAGGCGTACCTACTGTTTTCTGAAATATTTTCCAACGTCACATTTCATTTGCATGTAGAGATAATTTGCGTTATGTTGAGTCAAGTTACTGCCGTTTGGAGGGGAAACGTTTTGAATTAGGCACAATATTTAAAGGGGTCGTCCCTCGCCTAAATCGGCGGTAAAGTAGTTGATCCGTTATCCTAGCTGAGTAATTTAAGGGCAAACGTTTCACCACTTCGCTCACTGGCATCTTCAGTGCATTGCTGCGTAGAGAAAACTCTCACGGAAAGTGTCGTCTGGGCGTAGCGTTTGAAATCGACCTCCTCGATCCGTGTCACGTGACCTCTGTTCGTTCGATTTCCGCTGCCCAGTTTCATGTTTTCTCAGCTGTAGGTATACTGCGTCGAGAACAATGCCGAGGTTCACTGAATTCTCCGTAGAGGGCCATGCCTGGAGGAACTCTCTTGCTTTTCTTGTCCTTCTGTGCGCCAGAATTTCTGGGTTGTCCCAGTTAACGTTTTGTACTTCCTCATTGAGACGCGCTGACATCTGTGACGATGCAGTATGGTATCCACATGCACGCTTATGCTCTTTCATTATTGAAAATCGTTTTCTCCCCATTTGACCCACGTACTGTTTTTCACAGTTCGCACACTGTATATTTTAGACGACATTGAGGCATTCGTGTGCCACCAGTTTTCCTTTACATTTTGATAAATTTCCCTTCTAAGTCGCAGCCGGTATTTGTGCTACCATCAGGTTGTGCGACTTGTAGAGTCTGGCTGTCTTTTTCGATACGGCAAGGCGATCCGTTTCCCCGTTGTTGGTACACGTGAGATAGTTGTGCTTCTTCGGTTTAGGTGTCATCAGATGAAGTTGTGTGGGTAGCAGTTGCGAATGAAAGATATAAACAGATATCCCTCTTCCTTTCTTTTCGCTTCCACAGTATTGTAATGGGATTCTATCCTTCGAAACCGGGTGTATATACAGTTAATTTGTGACACTTAGGGTGACTGTTGTTGAAGTTCAGTATATGCTCGGTGTGTGTGGCTTTTCTGCAAAATGCTGTTTGTAATTCGTCTTCCTCTGTTCTAGTAACCAACACGTCCAAAGAGGATAGTTGGTTTTCCACCTTTCATGATGAAACGAATATCTTGTATTGCATTGTTAAGTAGGTCATGTGCGATCTGTAGCCGGCTGAATTTGAGAATCACTAACCTATCGTCAACGTATCCACCCATAACTTTGGACTAACGACTGGGAGTAGATCCTTTTTCAACCTCTGCATGACAACCTCCGCAACTAGTACAGATATGAGGATCCCATGCCCATAAAACATTCCGTTGAATTTGAAGTAGGTGGTAAGACACAAATCCTGGAGCTTAAATATGCTTTCAGTTATCAGATTTCCAGTCGTTTATCGTCCACTCTACGGACACCATCGCAATGTGGCCGGACCTTAAGGTGGTGCCATGTATGGGTACCTCAGAGCTTTGCTGGGTGGTGCGTTGTGCACTTTCAAAGCCACTCATACCAGAGTTGTCAATGGTTAGAGGCCAGAAAATCTCAGTCTCCTGGTCCTCCTGGTTAAGGTTGGAATGTGGGGGGCTCCTTATTCCTTAAAACGGAATCCATGTAGCCCAACGCCAAACCCGATGCCTTACGGTCAGGCTTTCGAACTAAACGATTTGATTAAGAAACTTACTAGCCGTCCTGTATAATTCTGGGCAACCTGACAGTATCCTGCCCACGCAATACTAGGAATCTCTCTTCAAACAAGTTTCCGGTGCTCTGACCACAGCAGATTACAAGCAATAGTGCCCCATCCTCTGCATCGAGCTGGGTGGTTAGGGGTTTGGATGCTATTGCTCAAGACTCCATCTTCTTCTTCCCCCTCTTAAGCATTTTCACCCTTATCGTCCCATTCCAACTTCAATTTGTCCCTTTTGTATCCAAACTGCAATTCTTGGCCCTCCCCCATTTTGCTTTGATAGGCTTTTACATTTTAGCATCACCTCACATGTGAAGGCGGAGCGTTACCTTTACCCTATCGACATGCCCATATATAACACAGCAGTGGAGCCCAATTCATCGGTTTCCATTTAGAGACCTCGATCCGCACTCAGATTAACAAGTCTCAATGTACGCACATGGTTGAAGATCGATCAACTTGCAGCACTTGCCCGGACGTTAGAGGTCCTCTCCATTGATATCTGCTGTCTATCGGAGAGCCGCCTACAAGATTTGAGCTCGGTGCTCTGCGATCCTCTTCAGGTGACACCAGCAGAACTTTCTTATAACGCCCACCCGGGGACGATGAAGCTTTGAGCATCGGCCAAGCTGGTGTTGGTACTGCTCTCTGTTCCCGTGCTGAAGGTGCTCTGGTTGCTTGGATTCCAATCAGTAGCCGGTTGTGTGCGGTATGATTGGCTGGCTCGTTCAATGCTTCGAAGTCGCGCAAACTAACAGGTGTCTATTCGTCATCCTTGCATACGCGCCCACAAACTATAGCAATTATTCGAAAAAGGCGACGTCTACCGCCAAGTAAACGAGTTTCTTCGCCACAGGAGAAGCACGGACACTGTAATGCTTGTTGGGAATCTGAAAGCTCAAGTTGGAAAATTAGCCACTGAAGAACTGCATCTGGGCTGCCAACACTGTGTATGCTCTCGTAATGATAACGGTGGCGGCTACTTCATTTGTGTGTAGATGTTGTCTTCTTGCTTGGAAACACTGATTTCGGACACAGCACCCGTCAGCAGGTGACATGGTGCCCACCAGCCTCGAATTAGCTACGGACGCAAATCGATCACATAGCAATCACTTACCGCTGGAGTGGCTGCGTGCAAAACTGTCGCTGATTTGGAGCACATGTGTGGACACCGACCATGCACTTGTATAGGTTGACTTGCGAATGCATTTTGGCGGACGAGCAGGACGACACTGTGAGCATATTGCTACCAGCCAACTGAGGAATACAACCGTTCTGAATGCCTATCAAAGTAGACTGACATGTGAT
>OX104071.1:63011588-63044986 GCA_944474145.2 Dicrocoelium dendriticum | reverse complement strand
TCGACAAAGCCATCGGGAACACTGCATTTATTAATTGCACGAATTAGTTGGACCGACTCGCCTAAGGCTGAAGAGAATGTTGACATAATCTGCTTGGATTTGTCCATGACATTCTATCGTTTAGATCATCAGATTCTGCTTTCCAAGCTTGAATATTACGGGATTGGCGACCTTTCCATAAGTTCGATCGCCAAATTTCTCTCCAACTGTGATCACTGGTCAGCATTCGGTGCCCCATATTTCACCTATACATATCGAGTGTGGTGTGCCTCAACCTTCAGTTTTTGGGTCACAACAGCTTTTGGAATGTTTTAAGTAGCTCGCACAGTTAATAGCATCAAATTTCCAACTATATGCTGACAACATCATACTGTGGCGCAGGAATCAGTTAAATGCTGTTTTACATCTGCATCTCAGTGAAGATACATTAATGGTCACTCCAAAATTTACTGTAAGTCAAGATGTGTAAATAAAAGTTATTATACATAAAACACCAGATCAACTGCCCATACAAGCTCGGAATGCAAAAACGGCAGTGATCTTTCGTTGAACTTGATCTGGGCATGTTGGATCAGGATGATTTGGCTTAGTCCCGGCAGTTCGATAAGGCATTAAATGCTGGTACTCAACACATCTGGTTGTTGAAACTTGTGTTCGGACATACAGGCCTCTCTATTTTACGATAGCTTCTCAATGCTCATGTATGCCAGTAGGTCCAATACGCAACTCAAACCTGGCATACATGACTGAAACACGACTTCGATGCAATGGAGAGGACTCAAATGCAGACATCTAAATACGCTTCCATAAGAGCAGCTGAAGCGTTTGGGAGTATTCAGCTAGCGGTATCGTCCATTAGGATGCCACCTGCTAATGACCCTGGCTGTTTTCAAAAAACGATTAGATGTCGCTCTTAGCTCCCAACATTTTGTTACCTAAATTCCCCTACTGTGGATTACGCCAAGGATGCATTTCTACAGGCTTTAGGTATCAAATGGACCTAAGTGAGCGACCATATTTTACTTTTCTCACTGTTTACCTCAATGATCACTGCACCCCAGTGTCTTTCTGCATGTTTCCGCCTGATAATTTATTTTAATTTTACACTGATGTTGCTTATCAAACTATTCATATCGGCAGACGTTCGATAGATGACCCAGACATATTTTGCTTTTATCATATTCACCTCAACCATCCTACGGGACGTGTCAAGCACTTGCTTTTATCCCGTGATAAATCATTGTTCATTGTTCATTGTTCATTACTGGAGCTGTGAAACAATGCTGGCGAAAGACTGCCGAATTACAGACAATTGGATCTCTTAATAGACAGTAAATGGACCAACTACATTTTCTGGTGACATTTGTGGTTTAGTAGTGTTTTCTGGCGGACAACACCCAATTTCCTTCTAACTAAGAAACTTTGCATTTTGTGCTTTAAACTGGGAAAACTGAATACTATATTTACGCACCTACGACCATTCCACTAAAGAAACCAACTATTTGGGTCAATTTTACTAGAGAAAAGGAGGATGTACAGAAATGAGATGGTTGCTGTTACTTGGTTCCAACCGTTTCTGGTACATTTGCTAGGCTTCCGACTTAACGCACTTGGTAAGTCATGTTTCAAGTTCATGCGCCTCCCTACTTTGGTGTGCGATCGCTGATCAAACAGAAACATATATCAGCAGCCTCTCATTTTTACCACATCACTAGGTCTTTCCTGCATGACAACTTTCCACCACGACTATACCGATACTACCTGGAGACGAATCGCCTGTTTTGTCCCTTCTACCCTCCAATCATTCACTCTCTCATTTACCTGGCCAGATGACTTATCCTTCCTTCTTAGTGTTTGCTTATTTTTGTACTTCGACTTGGCGCACGAGAAGCTGACTAAAAATAACAACCATCGACAAGCGAGCCGTCAGGGATGTCATCTAGATGCACTGACTTGAAGGATTGTACCCGATTTTGGGACTAAAGTACTTACTAGTATTTGTTTTATTCCCTAGCCATTCATTAATGACAACTTATATCACTTATTATTAAATTTGGCTGGCGACAGATTAATGGCCCCATCCTTGTATGTATAGGTGCTCCCGTAAAATTCCAGTTTACCCCCTGGGGGTGATTATCCATGGGGTGAGAATCACCGATATTTCATTCAATGAATAAACTTACAGAGAGAAATTCCAAAACGTTAACCGAGGGGAATGTCGATGGTTCATCACCACTGAGCGTTAGTTGCTCACGCGCACTGCGAATACCACAAAACCCCGATGTGCTGGATGTGGACAGCACAATACCAGGTAGAATGCCCTAATATTTAGAGATACAACTGTAAATACTTCGCTTAAGCCGCCGTACTAAGTGCTGTCACGTAATAAGCGGTTAGCTGTCTTGGCCTTGTAGCGATTACAGACAACCCGGAGGAATTGCACCCGCAAGAAACCCTATAATGTCTGCCTTTTTCAACAATTGCTCCATTTACCTCTATCTTAATTTGTGCATCCTGACGCAAAATTGAGCTATATCGGGAGCGATGATTCAGCCTAACTCGATGTTTCCTAGATTACTAATTCAAGCGCCATATGCACGCTTCACACTGGATACACCCTTGAGTGTTGTGAAAACACTTGAATCGGAATAAGCTATTAATTATATGCCTGTACAATGTACTAACAAACACCGGAACCACAGCAACGCAGCATTGTGCCAAATTTGACACTATAGAAGCATCTGTAGTACACCGTCAATCACTGCAGATGCTTGCTCCAAGTAAAGCAACGCACGCGGAACTGTACCCACGTGGCGTGCGCCGATGATTTTGCACTCATGCATGGGCCAGCGTATTCGGTGTGTCCATATGTTCGGCTTACTGCAACGGAACTGATGAAGAGCAGCGCAAGTAAACATGTGTGTACTCGCCTTCATCGATCTGGTAGCCCGCAGCCACGCAATGGTCTCGGGTTATGGGTACGCAAAAGAACAAGTGAAGTAAACAGTTCTTCATTTGACTATCAGGTTTGACTACGAGTGCGTGACGCGTGATTACCATGCTCCAAGTCAGGGATTCAACAATTGTGACTAGACCATTTGAGTAAGTTTGCATAAATAATAAGATTCCTGCATATGAGGTAGCCGCTCCTCGACCCAAGTTTGAGTTATGAGTGTAGATGGACTAGTTTCCAAACGTGTTCCACCGTTTTATGTTATCCAAGCACTGGAATAGCACAAAATGAAGTTTAAAAAATCATGTGAATTACAAAGCTGCGAAACATATAACGTTTGTGGGTGTTTTATTCTTTACCAGAATAGACATTTACTGGCAGCATCGTGTTCTGATCAGGTCGGTGGACAACAAATTCAACCTGGTGCAACTATTTGTCAGTTATTTACTTTTCTGATCCACTTAGTGTTTAGAAGAATTTTAGGTGATGTAGGATATGACATTTATATTCACATTGCGCCTTTCCATGGAGATCATCTTAGGGAAGCTTTCCGCTTGTTTGTAAGTCACTAACATCCAAAATGATAGCCATACATAACAAAGAAACTCTCAATTCTGATGAACAACGCAGACTACTTCTACATTACATTTACTTATCAAGTTACTCGTTTTATCGTTGTTATATCCTACCCACGTCGGAAGGACTTGCATAATTCTAGGAGTGTTGCATAAAATTAAGCAACATCTTCAAAGGACGGTCTGCCTGAATGGTAGACTGCCGGTTAAAGTGCACAAGCACGTTGTGGAGTCTAGACTGACTACCATAATGAGTCCACATGTCCGATTCCAGTCCTATTATCTCATACGTTTCTCATTTATGTTTGTTAATCAGCTGGGCTTGATTAAATGCAAATCAAATAGGTGGTCGGTACAGCACCTTCCTCCGTACCCAATCTTTCTATGTGTATCTCAAATAGTTGCTATACCATTGATAAAATCACACATGCCGATGAATCGCCGTGATGTAAAATGTAAGCTCAACATGGCACATTAGAGCCGACCGCTTCCATCCCAGTTCTATGTAGTGTTTACGTAACAGTTAGGTGCACCTATTGTTTGCTGAAATATTTTCGAACGTCCCATTTCATTTGCATGTAGAGATAATTTGCGTTATGTTGAGTCAAGTCACTGCCGTTTGGAGGGAAAACGTTTTGGATTAGCCACAATATCTGAAGGGGTCGTCCCTCGCCTAAATCGACGGTAAAGTATTTGATTCGTTCTCCTAGCTGAGTAACTTAACGGCAAACGTTTCACCACTTCGCTCAGTGGCATCTTCAGTGCATTGCTGCGTAGAGGAAACTCTCACGGAAAGTGTCGTCTGGACGTGGCGTTTGAAATCGACCTCCTCGATCCGTGTCCCGTGACCTCTGTTCGTTCGACTTCGGCTGCCCAGTTTCATGTTTTCTCAGCTGTAGGTAAACTGCATCGAGATCAGTGCCGAGGTTCACTGAATTCCCCGTAGAGAACCATGCCTGGAGGAATTCTTTTGCTTTTCTTGTCCTTCTGTGCGCCAGAATTTCTGGGTTGTCCCAGTTAACGTTTTGTACTTCCTCATTGAGACGCGCTGACATCTGTGACGATGCAGTATGGTATCCACATGCACGCTTATGCTCTTTCATTATTGAAAATCGTTTTCTCCCCATTTGACCCACGTACTGTTTTTCACAGTTCGCACACTGTATATTTTAAACGACATTTCTAACACGCAACAACAAACACATCTCTGTTTAACAACGAAAGATTACTGTCTTAATTCTTATAGACCGACGAAACCATCGTAATCCTGCCTGCGTAAAAGGTGCATCCGACTGTCATAATGGACACGACTAATTATATTGAAAAGCAGTCGTCTCTTGGCCAACACAAGAAACACGAGAACGATCCAACATTGCGGTTGCTAAATAAAGTGAATAAGACAATTAAGAGACTTCACGATTTAAATCAACTCACAAAGGGAGTACGGCAGAATGAAACCTCTTGATCCAAGCCGCGCAAAGTTTTACGGGCTTTCTAAAGTACACAACTTGGGTGAGCCGCTACGACCAATAGTATCAATCGCAGGTACACATATTCTCTACTTAGCTAATGCATCTTGGAAGTACTTCCAACACTTGGCCAGCGGATCGTAATACTCGATCAATATTGCTCAGCAGTTTTTGGAATAGCTCAAACGGGTGCGGGTAGGCCATGAAGAAGTGATGTTATCAGCTGACACCACCACACCTTTTAACTCTATCGACTTAGATAGCGAAGGAAAATATCGGAGAAATTCTGAACTATCGTCATCATCAGCATCATATACGTTAGCTAGAGATTGGAAACATCTCAGCTAATGTGCCGCAATAAATGAGAGAAAAAGGAAAACGTGCAACAGATCCAAGCCCGCGGTGATACCGGAAACGGACGGGCATCATCCCGGAAAGCTACCAGCTGGTTACTCTACAGTAAAATATTTGCTATGCAAAATTAAATTAGGCTAAGAAGTAAGCTCGTGATTAGAGAGTAAAGCTATGAGGGATGAAGTGGGCTAAAGCAACTCACAAGTCGGCTCATAGCCATGTCAACAAGTGTATCCAGGCAAACGTGTTCAGCTTCTTTCCGACTCCAGCCAAGGAGTTGGGAACCTCCAACCGAAGCCAGCTTCAAAGAGAGAGCCTTCATTCCTTTCGACCAAGTCATGGCTTGGCTACCAGCCCTCTTCTTCCATCCAAACCCCTGGCGCGCAAACGACTCACATCGCCGCAGCCGGTGAGCTGACACGCGTAGCACTTGGCCTAGCCATCCGAGCCTGCTGCTTGAAATAATGTTGCTGAGCGGTTCATTGCAAGTTCCTGTATCGTAAACAAAGCGTAGAACATGCTCGTTGCTCACGCGGGTTGCCATCAAATGTGAGTCAAACTGCGAAGGTACCGGTAGTCGAAAGTAATTAGCCTCTTTATGTCCGCCGATCTAAGAGGCCAGGTTTCTTGAACGTACAGTAGGGTAGAAGTACCGTTGCCTTGTACAATATATCCTTCAGCGCGAGAGTGATGTCGCGCCTGCGCCATAAGTGGCGAATGTTAGCAGAAGCTCTTCGAGCTTTTGCTATGCGTTTGGTGATCTCATGTTCAATCCCACGGGCGATGATACAACTTCCTTGATAGTTGAATTTGTGAACGAGTTCTAGCTGATCTTCACGAATGGTCAGCTCAGAAGGCGGTCCAGGCCACGCTTGGAGGAACGCTTTACACTTCGAGGGTGCAAAGCAACGCCCGAATTGACTGACAGCCAGGTTACTCTGCTCAGTGCAGCTTGGGACGTTTCTGAGCTGTCCTGGATGAAGGACATATCCTAGGCATACTCCAAGGCAATAAGTCGTTCACCTAGGAGTAGTTCTACACCTAACTCGTGTCCTATGAACGTCAGTTCCATGACTTCGTCGCTAGCGAAGTTGAAGAGGAAAGGTGATAGTGGGCATCCTTGTCTTACGCCGCTGGAGATATCGGAGGGCGTCGACAGCTTGCCGTAAGCCCTCACTCCGCCCGAGATACGCCCGGAAAGCACTTGCATATTATTTACATACTTCTCGAACTCACCTTGCCTGAATAGACAGTTCGGAAGGGGCACATTAACCAACCGAATCAAAAGCACTTTCTTATCGAGGAACACGGAAACTGTGGGCCGCTAATGTATGTGACGGTGCTCCAACAGCTTATGCAAAATTGAAATGTGGTTGATGAAGCACCTACCTCAACGAAACCCGACTTGCTATGCACGAATATGTTTTTCAACCGTGCCAGTCAGTCTGAGAAGGATGACAGAGGTAAGCCATTCGGAGGCGATGGAGATCAGACAGATTCCACTGTGGTTGCCGCATTTCAATCGTGATCCCCTTTTGATAATTGGGATTATAACGGAGCGGCTCCAGTCGGTTTGAACTGGTTCGTGCTCCCACAGTTTCACTAGTAATTAGTGTAAAGCATTCAAAATAGCACGTCACCCGAATTTGAAGAAGGCTGAAGGAAGATATTTAATCTTGCGGCGTTAAGTTCAGCAGTACAAACTTACGCTCGACTTTTGAGCGAGAGAGCGTGGATAAAATGGGACAGCCCGCTGGGCAATAACTGGTAAAAATCTGACGATTCCTACCGATTAATTTGCTTCTCAAAGTGCTCAACCCAATGCTGCAAGCGTCTTGACAAATTGTAGATAGGCTATCTATTGTCGTCATGTATAATTTTACAAACACTAGGTCTCCTGCTTCCAGTTTATCATATCAGCCGGAATAACTCACGATGGTTACCAAGGTAAGCATTCATTTCCATCTCGGAAGCACCATGAGACCAGCAGCATTCGCGGTCTTTCCTCAGGCTAGCAAGGAGTTTTACCCGAAGCTTACTTCGCGTCTCATTTTGTTGGCTTCCAGCCGGAATGTGCCGTCGAGCATCCATTTCCAGAGACTGCGGAGAGACCCACTGTTTATGTTGCCGATTAGACTTACCACATGAGGTGTTGCCTTCTGCTATTAAGGTCTGGTGAACATGAGACCAGTGTGCTTCAATTATATCCAGTGTGCGCTTACTCAAATCACATGTCAGTCTACTTTGATAGGCATTCAGAACGGTTGTATTCCTCAGTTGGCTGGTAGCAATATGCTCACAGTGTCGTCCTGCTCGTCCGCCAAAATGCATTCGCAAGTCAACCTATACAAGTGCATGGTCGGTGTCCACACATGTGCTCCAAATCAGCGACAGTTTTGCACGCAGCCACTCCAGCGGTAAGTGATTGCTATGTGATCGATTTGCGTCCGTAGCTAATTCGAGGCTGGTGGGCACCATGTCACCTGCTGACGGGTGCTGTGTCCGAAATCAGTGTTTCCAAGCAAGAAGACAACATCTACACACAAATGAAGTAGCCGCCACCGTTATCATTACGAGAGCATACACAGTGTTGGCAGCCCAGATGCAGTTCTTCAGTGGCTAATTTTCCAACTTGAGCTTTCAGATTCCCAGCACGCACTACAGTGTCCGTGCTTCTTCTGTGGCGAAGAAGCTCGTTTAATTGGCGGTAGACTTCGTCTTTTGTCGAACAATTGCCACAGTTTGTGGGCGCGTATGCAAGGATGACGAATAGACATCAGTTAGTTTGCGCGACTTCGAAGCATTGAATGAGCCAGCCAATCGTACCACACACAACCGGCTACTGATTGGAATCCAATCAACCAGAGCCCCTTCAGCACGGGGACTGAGAGCAGTACCAACACGAGCTTGACCGATGCTCAAAGCTTCATTGTTCCCGGATGGGCGCTATAAGAAAGTTCTGCTGGTGTCACCTGAAGGGGATCGCAGAGCACCGAGCTCGAGTCTTGTAGGCGGCTCTCCGATAGGCAGCAGATATCGATGGAGAGAACCTCTGACGTTCAGGCAAGTGCTGCTTGTTGATCGATTTGCAACGATGTGCGTACATTGAGAAGTGTCAGTCTGAGTGCGGATCGGGGTCTCTAAATGGAAGCCGATGAATTGGGCTCCACCGCTGTGTTAAACATGGGCATGTCGATAGGGTTAAGGTTACGCTCCGCGTTCACATGTGAGGTGATGCTAGAATGTAAAAGCCTATCAAAGCAAAATGGTGGAGGGCCAAGAATTGGAGTTTGGATACAAGAAGGACAAATTGAAGTTGGAAGGGGAGGATAAGGTTGAAAATGTTTAAGAGGAAGAAGAAGATGGAGTCTTGATCCATAGCAGCCAAACCCCTATCCATTCTGCTCGATGCAGAGGATAGGGCACCAGTGCTTGTCCTCTGCTGTGGTCAGAGCATCAGGAACTTGTTTGAAGATAGATTCCTAGTATTGCGTAAGCACGATACTGTCAGGTTGCCCAGACCTATACAGGACGACGAGTAGGGTTCTAAAGCAAATCATTTGGTTCGAAAGCCTGAACGTAACGCATCAGGTTTAGCGTTGAGCTACATGGATTCCGTATAAAGAATAAGGAGCCCCCATCATTCCAACCCATAACCTGGAGGACCAGGGGGCTGAGATTTTCTGGCCTCTAACCATTGACAACTCTGGTATGAGTGGCTCTGAATGTGCACAACGCACCTCCCAGCAAAGATCTGAGGTACCCAAAACATCGCACCACCTTAAGGTCCGGCCTGATTGCGATGGTGTCCGAAGAGCGGACGACAAACGACTGGAAATCTAATAACTGAAAGCAATCTAAGATCCAGGATTTGTGTCTTACCACCTACTTCAAATTCAATGGAATGTTTTACTAGCATGGGATCCCATATCTGCACTTGTTGCGGAGGTCGTCATGCAGAGGTTGGAAAAGGATCTACTCCCAGTCGTTAGTCCAAAGTTATGAGTGTAATACGTTGACGATAGGTCAGGGATGCTCAAACGCAGCCCAAGACCTACTTAACAATACATTGCAAGGTATCCGTTTCACCATGGCAGAAGAGGTGGAAAACCAACTATCCTCTTTGGACGTGCTGGTTACTAGCACATAGGAAAGCGAATTACAAACAGCAGTTTGCAGAAAAGCCACACGCACCAAGCATATCCTGAACTTCAACAGCAATCACCCTAAGTGTCACAAATTAACTGGATATGCACGGTGTTTCGTAGGATAGAATCACGTTGCTATACTGTAGAGGCGAAACGAAAGGAACAGGTATATATGTTTGTATCTTCCATTCGAAACTGCTACCCACGCAACTTCATCTGATGATACCTAAACTGAAGAAGCAAAACTACCTCACCTGCACCAACAACAGGGAAACGGATCGCCTTGCCGTATCGGAAAAGACAGCCAGACTCTAAAAGTCGCACAACCCGATGGTAGCTCAAATACCAACTGCGACTTTGAAGGGAAATTTCTAAAGATGTAAAGGAAAACTTGTAACACAAGAACGCTGCAATATCATCTAAACTACACAGTGTGTGAACTGTGAGGAACACTATGTGGGTCAAATGGGGAGAAAACGATTTTCAATAATAAAAGAGCATAAGCGTGCATGTGTATAACATACTGCATCGTCACAGATGTCGTCGCGTCTCAATGAGGAAGGACAAAACGTTAACTGGGACAACACAGAAATTCTGGCGCACAGAAGGACAAGAAAAGCAAGAGAATTCTTCCAGGCATGGTTCTCTACGGGGAATTCAGTGAACCTCGGCACTGATCTCGATGCAGTTTACCTACAGCTGAGAAAACATGAAACTGGGCAGCCGAAGTCGAACGAACAGAGGTCACGGGACACGGATCGAGGAGGTCGATTTCAAACGCTACGTCCGGACGACACTTTCCGTGTGAGTTTCCTCTACGAGGCAATGCACTGAAGGTGCCACTGAGCGAAGTGGTGAAACGTTTGCCGTTAAGTTACTCAGCTAGGAGATCGAATCAAAACCTTAACTACAAACCTGAGCTACACATATTCCGACTCATTGCAAATCGACGGTTGATAAGAAATGGGAACCCGAGGTCTTTGTCCTCCTACAGGAGAGAGAAGACCGGATCGGACGGGCAGAGGAACTGGGTAGTATTAGCCAACGTTTGCGTGCAGGACACTGAGTATATCGGAAGTTCGAGAATGGGATTTAAAGGTCACGGGGAAAACTCTCAAATACTCGTCTTACGAGCAATCAGATGAGGTCGATCTCGTGTTAAATGGACATTCCGTCTAGTTAGATGGATCCAGAAACCTTTGATCTTGAAGTATACTACTGCGGTGAGTCGCCAAGATTACGGTCGGGAATTCAACAGCTGAGGCAAAGAGTTGTGCTTAATAAAGTCTTTGTTTCGACGGATTCGGGCTCTGTGTCCACAAATTTAGCTTAAACTGGCGCCAGTCAATCGGTGTACGGTTCCAGCAGCAAGGAACCTGGAACTAATAGAGATCTAAATGTCACCACAGTGCGTAACTCATTACCTAACGGAGATTTATTAAAGTCCGGAGAAACCTTTAGTCGGATTGGACAGTTTTTAACCCCTAAGGCTTTAGCAAAAATAGTGTGAACAGTAAGCTGTTCCGAATTTGAAGCAGACTGGATGTAGTTAGAAGGTTTTGTAGCAAAATTCTATTTCAAATATCCGATCTCACTTGCGAAAAGACGGTCATGGAGCATTTCAATCATTGGCATGAAAACTAGTAAAACCTTGCTCCTAACCCCAGTCACACCCCTCAAAACTATTGGATATTTGCCAGAAATTGATTGCTTGGTATTTTGCCATTTTATTAACATATACCTTAGCATCGCCGGTGCAATTTTGCAACATTTTGAGCTACCATGCTTACTGAACCGGACAGGGAAAGCAAGGTTTTGCATCAAGCTGAACGTTTAGGAGTTAAGATTCTACTGAAGGCTCGACATTGGACTAATGTACAAAATTTTACTATTCGTGCTATCACAGGCTATCACTATCTCACTACTGCCTTTGTAGAATCATAATTATTTTGCAGTTGTCCGAACATCCATGCTACTATGCTGCAAAACTTCGCTTACGTATTGCTATAATTCTCTACACCTTAAGCCCAAGGATTTTCATATTCTGTCCCGATAAGTAATGAAATCTGTCGAAAAGATTGCAATGCCTGTCAGTCGTTTGCCATTATGATTATTTGTTAAACCATGTTGGTGTTTGCGAAGTGAAGGAGTGTTTAGGCGTTTCCATAGAAGCACTTAGTGAAGAACAACGTCATAAGTAAGACTGGTACATACAATGAAGAATGAACAATGAGTTGGTATAGGTAGAAATTCCTCACATATAGACTCACTCTGACGGCCACCACACGCCCGGAAAAGTACTGGACGCGCGTTTCATCCTTTCGAATATTGTCAACAGTGCGCATTCCATCGGACCCTCGTGGGTCTCGAACCCACAACTCGACTGTAGCCAGTCCGTGGTTGAAACCACCGATTTACGGGGGTCGGTAAGGCCTCTCGTGAATACGTTACTATATGTAATATAGCGCCGCTCACTATCCCCTGACTTGCATACTACTACCGTGTAGAAGACAGTGTAGCCCCACTCCCGAAATGAGGAAACGCGTGTCTTGTGCTTTTCTGCGCATATGATGGCTGTCTGAGTTAATCTGGAGGTGACGAATATCTACCTTTACCATGCAACTGCCCCTACTGCAAGTCTGTAATTAGTACGCAGACCAAACTGCTTATAATGCTGTAAGTTATTGAGCATTTTAAATTTCATAAGTTTGTAATCTGGGTAGAGGTAGAAATACGCTGGGTCCCGTGAAACTTAATAGAATACGTGCAAAAAGTAAAATATGGTCACTCGCTTATGCGCCGCCTTCTTGAGTCCATGTGACACATAAATCCTGCAGAATTGCCTTATTAAGCCAAGAGAAAGAGGGTAGTTTTGGTAAGGAATTCCTGAGATCTAAGAGCAACATCTAATTGTAGTTTCTGAAAAGTTCCAAAGTAGGAGAGGATAAACCGAGTCTAAGAATGCGTTTTATGGTTTGTAAACCCGAAGGGAAAAGTAATTTTGTCAACACTCTAAATGGCTATATCGTTCCCTCGATTGCAATCGGTTTTTCTTGAGTGATGTGTTGTGGCTACCTTACAGCAAATGACGACATACGTGGTTGCACTCACACAATATTTAGTACGCTAATAGGAGATCGCCGCTCAGCCTTCTATAGCGTTCGAAGATAACTCCCATCAATTTCAGCATGTGCTCGTAAGAGTGATAGCGCAGGTCCTTTACATTCTTTCTTGCTCTTCATTGTGACATCTGTAATGCCTCTAGTTCACGATGCGACCAAGGTTGTCAAGTTTGGGTATCACATTCAACTTGAGGGCGCAAATAATTGTTGTACATCATTTGGAAGATTGTTGGGTTCAAATCTCCAGAATGCCCTTCGCGGAAGGCAGACGTGCTGGTTGAATCTTTTCTCAGCTACCACATCCTGTTTTAAACAGTTGAAGTCACTCTGTACGAGCACACCAAAGTCAAGTTCCTGGCAACTGGTCTGCAATCCCTATACCACAAGTAAATATGTGAAATCACTCAGTCGCTTTAGTATCTCGAGTATTTCTAAGTAGCTTGCGATGAGTTCTCTCTCGGCATCAAGGCTCCGGATGCAACCGCCACGATTGTTTTAGAATTGGTGACACAGGGTTATAGAAGGAATTTATATCACTTTTTAGTGGTAGGCTGCCATTGTAAAGAGTAAGCCCATAATACACCATTTTTATGCTTGTTCGTTATAGCAGTATGTAGAGGGTGACGGTAAATTAATAGAGGTTGTGAATATTTGGCTATTACAGTCCATTATATTGGGTAAACGTCTCAACGTCTCTGTTGGGATTAGTGGACCCCGTAACAGACCAATGCGGCTTTTTAAGGTGACGCTGCCAGCTGGACGATATTTTCCCACTTGTGTCGGCTGATATATTATTACCATTTGTGGTGCAAAACAGATTACACTATGTCAGTGAATATCTAGTGTCTAAAAACTACGTATCGTTGATGAACGTCACAGTGCTTAGCACTACTTAAAAATCTCCGCGTGACTTCACCGCACTCTTGTTTAAATTGTACAGTGTACTTGCGCCAATCAACAACGTTTTAATCGCGCCTCATGAAAAGTTCACAGATACCATCTTGAACATATAGTCTAGACCATCTGTAGATCAGTTACACCAATTTTGATGCACTAATGTCTAATAGCCAACTCAGCCCATTCGGCCACTTATGAAGCAGTTTCGGAAATTTTGACGTCTCAGTGTTTCCGCTAATGTTTGGCGCGCACATGTAACTACACGTAAAGTTCGATGGGCATAGGAAAAGTTCCAGGACTGGGTTCACAAAAGATTCATTTCGAACCTAAACGTCACACTAAGAAGCTTACACTTTCTCGTAATCCCACTAAAGTCTAATGCACTTCCCCTTCATTTTCTACCCCGCTGTATGCACTTCAGACAGGACTTTGCCGAGATTCCATTTGATGTCGTTAACGTCCTCAAAACGGGACTATTTGAGAACCCTTGATTTTGGGGAAAAAGAGAAAAGAAACAGTATGATGTCGCCAAGTTCAGGTGAACCACGATAGTCTAAGTCCAAAGTCAAACTCATGTTGCGTACATTTTTCAATAGAGTAGGATTAGGGGCTGTGAATCCTTGCGGCACGGCCAGACGATCAACGACATATCTGCAAACATATACTGCAGCGTTTACTTCATTCATCGCATGAGAAGAGATAGTTATGGCCGGACAACCGGTGGACGTTTGAGCTTGACAACGAGTCTGTTGACAATGCTCTGCGTATCTGACAATTCCTGGACAAGGAAGAGCCTTGTCTTGCTGCAACCACCTCCCTACTCACCCCACTTGATTCAGAGTGGATTTTCTCTTCCCTAGGTTCAACTGAGTCATGAAGCGTGCCCGCTTTAAAGAGGTGCATAACCATAAAAGGTCTGTGGAGTCGACTTTGAGAAGGATCACGAATGATTCGTTCCAGGAATGCATACAAGCTTTGATGCATGGTGAAGTGTTTTGTAGAGGGCAAGTTCATTTGAAGTTTAGGTATAAGATGGATATTTTCTAACGCACTGTGAACGCTATCCAAAGGTGACAGGCCCACCTTCTTGCTATCGGAAAAGCAATGCGCAGGGTTACAAAAGCCGTTGAAGGCTTTTCCCTCAGCAATAGCCCCCGATTTAAAGGCTTCGTCTTCTGCAAAAGCATTTCAGGTAAGAAACATCTGATGCACAATCCATCGACCATCGATCTATAAGCTAAGACGATGGTAACCACACTGTTAATTACCCGCAGCTATGGATGTGGCAAGCTGCTACCACTAGCATTGTTCTGCTTCCTACTATCCGCCGAGGCCTCTAGTTGGCTACCAACTGAGCGCATTCGTCACTGCTTCTGGTTTAGAGTACCTTTATGAACCAATCATGCTGCGCAAGTTAAGGTTGTGTCACTAGGTTCCACTCCATCAATGGCACCAGACTGCGTTCCATTAATAGCAGTAAAACAACAATAAGTAAGACAAGACGTCGCAACATTATCATAAGCAACGTTTCTCTACATTACTAGATATACGACAAAATGATCGAGTATATTTTATCGTTTCCGTGTAAATAGAACTGTGCTCCGTACCTGTAGCACATTGCATCGTAGCTACAGCTTTTACTCTGTGAGATAGTTTTCATACCAGAAATAACTGGAGAAGGGGAAACTCGTTGACATTACTAGTTGAGGAAATGTCGCTGAACACTCCTACTGAAAATATTCTTCAGTATGGTTCATAAAATATGTGTGCTACCACAATATCCATACTAAACTCAATGAACGAGGTCAGGTGTCTACATCTCATGCATCCCCCGTGAGCAGCTGCATCTTAATCTTGAACTTCCTAATATCGAAAATTGAAACTTATTGGGCATGGAGAATGCCGTCTCCACCGATGAGCGCAGAGCCACGCAGACGATCATTAGCTTGTGCTAAAACGGTTGTCCGAGTATAACCGGTTTCAACAACCTATTGGTCAGGGTTATTAAAAGGAATGCTGGTTATACCGTGTTTCCTTCACTTCGAACCTTACTGCATCTGTGGACAGCGTTCTGGAACGATGTGCCTATAAAGGAGGCGGCCTTCGTTTTTGCAGAAGTACAACACATTACACACTAGGCTCTAACCTGTGCTGATCACGTTGATGTGAAACCTGACGGTCTGCGTTTTGATAAAGCCTTGTTCATCTCGGTTAGTGTCGATTTGCCGCACAGAAAATATTTCTGTTTCACTTGAAATTCAAGGCCGTATTAGCTTAAGCATATTTTGTGTAATCCCACATCGGACCCTAACTTTTAATGGCGGACTATAGGTGAAGTTGACGTTTAATCGGGAAACGGAACAATGAAACAATGGTGTATTACGTACAAAAAGCATGACTTAACAAGTCCCGCTGGAAGGAAATTATTGAGAAAAATAAATTGCATGATAAAGTGTAGAGCGTTTTAGTAATGTGACAAGACTTATGTAGAATAGCAGATGTTCGCGTATTAAAAGTATAAATCCATAAACCCATAGGTTGGGAGTTTGGTAAGACACATTTTGCTTGCGTTTTTGGCCCATGGCTAACAATTCATAAATGAAATACAAATGAGACAAAGCAACATGAAGTGGCTTTTAAATATCGCCAGATTGGGAGCAGAGACAACATAATTAGGGAGGGCGTTCCGAAGCTTGCACACGGCATTCAAGCCGGCCCTACTGTGTTGTCAGTTTCAGATGATGACCTCTAGTGTTAGTATTGGGGTTCACTTCCAGCCGCGGGCGGCAAATGTAGCTTGGATCCTTTAGAATCTGGTAGATTATTATAAATTCCCTCCGTAAAAGCCAATATCGGCTGCAGTACATTCTTAAAAATATAAATTTAAGCTGCTAGGGCAGATTAAAGATGCCCCAGAACTTCTTGGTTACCCTTCGTTGAGGAGTTTTGATTGTAACGAGATCATGTTTCTGCCACGACTGCCACACCTGGATAGCATATTCCATGTGTGGTCGCACGTTAAGCATTTTGAGGAGGATGGAGAGTTCAAACCAACCGAAGTGTCTGCGAACAAGGCAGAAGTATTGATTGCTGGTTCTCGACGCGTTCTCTGGTTTTTCATGGAAGCAACGGTAATCCAACTTTCGCTAGTACCGGCTTGCGCTTTTTCTACGCACTCCGTCGAGAGACTGGAAGTATCCTTATGTGTAATTACTCCGATCAAACTGGGAACCACATTAGGCAAGTATAAGCCACGGGTGGCACTGGAACAGCGGTTGATGTTCTGGGCACTTGGTGTCGTTTTGCTTACAGTGTTATTAGCCGTTCTCCTCAGGATAGGAGTAGCACTTGCAGGCGAGGACTGGGTTGCGCAGTCCGCCATGCTTACCCCTAACCATGGTGATTTAGGTGGTCACCATCTCCCTAAACTTGGCTACTAGCTGGTCGTACTTCTGAGATAATAGGAGCACACATTTTATCAGTGTGATAGATATGCATTCCACGCAGAACCATAGAGAGTCTGGTTTGTTTACTAACTTGACATGACTAGATTTAACTCAGGGGCCTCTCGCACGGAAAAAATTGCAACAGTTACGGCACAGAATGGTTCCATTAACACGTTTGGCGCATGATCCACATAGGTCTTAAGACTGTAGCACACTGGACATCTCGCTTGTTGAACCCACGTTATGAACCATTATAATAACATCCTCGATGATAAAAGATTGTTCTGTTACTGACGTTGATGCCAAGATCACCGCGTTCACTTTGCAGCTGTGTGCTTGCAGACTGTCCTCTTTGGCGTGCCAGTCGAATGTGTCAGCGTGAAAGTGGGGCAGTTGGAAATTTTCGTTTTTAAGCCTATGGATTGTGTCGGGTGAATTCGCCATGAGACCTGTAGCTGCTTCAAGCAATGTTGGATTTTAACCATTAAGAGTTCGTTCAAATGCCTTTGAATCGCTCTATCGATTAAGACCAATTAATGTCTCCGATGGTTGGAGCTACGTAACTTTTGAACATGGATGTCGGCGAAACATCGCCCTGAATTTAGAATACATAGTAAATGCCGAATGGACTGAAGTGTGCTCGAAAAACTGGCATCACAATGTGGAGTTTTCAAGAGCACGACGAATAAGTATAGGTCCAAAGGTGTGCGACAAAATGCCGTTGAGCCACGGTAAAAAGCCACCAGTGCTCAAGTGAGCGATTAGCACGCACGTTTGTACAGACAAATCGATAGTTTATGTCTAGGCTATAGATGGAAAGCAAAGTATTGCATAATAGCTCAACCATACGGTGTAATGAGCTCAGTTGACAACAAAACGAAAAGATAACGCTTCCCGTTAGCCAGAGTAGTACTAGTAGTGGACATATATACCACTTTTGCATAAATAATTCCGACTTAACATGGAGTATATAGATAACCTCGGTAATAGACAGGGGCCGTTGGAGAAATTCTTACGTGAAGCGTTCAAGTATATGAGTTTGAAGTCATCCACAGAGCTATTTAATTCACTCATTGCTTTTTGCCACAGTCTCTGGGATTCCGTCGTTTGATGACGATCAGTCCTTAATCGCGTACCGTTGAATAGTTGGCTCCTTAAATTTGCGCATATGCGCTTTGCTCTCGATGGTATGGTGATTCTCGGCCATCTGCAAATCAAGCATGGCAAGGGAGATGATTGAAGTTCGATCAAATCCTTCACTTTAGGGTTGCCTAAAACCATCGTTTCATAAAGATACCGAGTTCGTCTTTTGTAATGTTCCTAGACATAATCTGAATTTGCAATAAACCGGGGAAGTAGGTGGCCAGAGTTTACTTCAATACATGTTACGGCATTAAGTGCCATTGATTTTCACAGCCTAGGCACCGTGTGCTGTTCACATCGTAACCTGTTGCAGACCCAACTGAAGGCTGTTTGATGTCACAGGCGTTGGTCCAGTCTGCAAGCAATTCGGAAATGTGGGCTTCCTATTATGGTATATTGGATTCGAAACTCGATCTAGATAGTTTTAGCCGGTGTTCATTTGTGCTTAACATTAGTAGCGGATCACCGAGCAGGGACGGAGTAAAGACAGAAAGTGATCCAAAACACTCTTTACCCGCTGGTAGATCATTTAGGAGAACTCACCAAGCTGGGTATCCATGTTTGCTAAAGTGCTTGTAAGTAGTATTTATACAACCCAACTCATCCGCTACACCAGCCACATTACCGTTGATGACCCGAAGAGCCTGATTGTCAACATGATCGCCCAAATAAGGTTGCACTTGTATGTTCGTTTTTGTGCATCATACCTCGGAATAACGATGAAGACCTCCAGTAGTGATCCAAATACGGACCTATGAAGCAGCGCACTTAACGAGACAATTTGACTTAATGTCGTCCTTTGCTTTCGCCAATCCGCGGCATCTCAAGGTGAAGGTGCAGGCAATAGTGTAGGCGATGGATGAAACCATGCAGTTTGTTTTATCTATGACTTTTCGCATCTTAGGAAAACCTGTGAACGCACCAACTAGAAAATTTGGATACACAGTATACAAAGTAAGTTTAGTAAATGAATCAAATATCCTTGATAACTTTCCCCTGTGTGGCATTTGCTATGGCCAATCATAGACTGGGTCAGGCGCAGGTGGAAGCCATTACGTCTAATTGAAATGTTGTACATGCTTTGCCATGCCAAATAGATTAGGAATAATTATTTTCCATCGGAAGTTCACTGCTGAGTAACTCGAATGAAATTCATAGTCCCACATGCACCTAATGTCTCTACTAGGGAGATTTCTACAGAACATAAATAGACTACATTTTCGACCATGTATGACACGCCTATATAGGCATGATTGGGTATGTGCATAGTTTACAGAATTTTGACCACAATGGATCAGAAAAATTGCAGGTCAAATCAGATAAGAACGATTGCGAGGACAAGGAAGAGATGCTTTTCAGTTTACTGAATTGAAATTATACTGGCTGGCTTTTAACTATTCACTCATACACAAAATAGCTAAAACACGGGGGTGTGCATAATGGTGAAATATGAACCGGTTTAAATGAACCTAGACCCTGATCGTAAGCTTGACTTTTAGTTACGGAACAAACAAACAGTTTGAGCAAGTCCTGTACAGGCAAGAAATCGCTGATGCACTTTTTAAAATTGGTTTTCATGTGTGCAGGCATGTATTCCGAGTGCTACCTTGTTCTAGACTTTGGCGTACCTGTTGAGGAAAATGTCCGCAGATCAGTCAATGTGTTCTGTTTGTTACGTGCATTGTAGGCTGCAGGTTGCATAAAAGTCATATTAGGTTTGGAAAATTGTATATTTCTGTGCAAGTTGTTATTGAATCTAAGTTGTACTTCGTTTGCGGCAGTCAGAGCGGATCAAGCTTGTGAATTAGAAATCCGTGAGAATATTTGTGGCTCGGGATGCGGATGAGGATATGCAGGTTTTTTTCCAAACTGGCTAAATTGTCTGCAAACGTTTCATCGTCTGGCTAGACGACATCATCAGTGCAATTTATACGGGCCACTTAGAGATCCAAGTGATTATTGACTACTTGATTCAAACGTCAGGATTCTGCTGGTCCACTTGAGCTGACCGTGTAGTCAGCTCTTACGTACTGGTGGCTAGAGTCTGCCTCAATGATGTTCCTTTCTTCTGTTGATCTGGGAGGTAGTATTGTTTTGACCCTCAGTGCGTCATAGGCAGTATCAAGCTCTAAGTGTCTGTTGATTGAGTGCTTCCCCGAGTATTAAGCCTTGATGAACTCGCGTGGTTGTTGACATTTTGCCCTGCCTATGATCCTGACATTCTCCAAATCAAACTGATGATTCTCGGCGTCCATATGCACCGAATCAAGTGATCAATAATCACTTGGATCTCTAAGTGGCCCGCATAAATCGCACTGATGATTTGGTCTAGCCTGACTAGGAAACATTTGCAGCCAAATCATCCAGCTCGGAGAATACCCGCATACCCTCATCCGCTACCCGAGCTGCAAATATTCTCACGGATTTCTTATGAATTGTGTGCGGTGCGCTCATATCTGCTCACCAATGGGAGACCTATGCCAACCTGCTGTCTTTCATTCAGGATCAACTCTACTTCCTTCATGAATGCTTGAGAAGACAAGTTCTGCCGCCAAGTATACAGTACCGTCCACCAATAAACAATCCTTTTTACTGGAAACTCACCAAAGTACGCGGACGATGGATGTTACGTATGCTGGTCACCGACGCACATAACCGAAGGCAAATATCTCCGAACGATTGACTTCCAAAAGAGGTCATGCTTATCCAACCTCGTCACAGAAATGACTAAAGAGCTTGAAAAGGCGATATCCATCAAAGCGCACAACACCAACTGGAAAAGAAACTAGAGCGAATTTCAAAACCTAAAGCAGTGAATCAAGATGATGCATGGATTAAGAATTTATTCAAAAGAACCCTGTCGGATGTAGAAAAAGTAGTAGTTGTTCGTGGCATGCAATTCAAATACAAAGACTCCAATCCCATCATTTTCCTCGCAACGCTTGAGACAACACTGAGCTCATGCAACATCACAGCTAACGACCAACACACGATCAGGCACAGTATAATTCCGACCCTGCGACACAAGAGTGCAACCAACATGTACAACACACCTGAACAAAATCGTTGAGCAACCTTAGGAAAGCTACAGATATTGTTATCTTACCGGCTGATAAAGGACGTCTTACTGTTGTGATGGACAAAGCTGATTATCAGAAGAAAGCACAAGAACTTCTCCAAGATGTGAACTCATACCAACCAGTAAACGAAGATCCCACAAGACGATTGCAAAGCAAAATCAAACGCACCCTACAAAATCGGGAACAAATGGGACAGATTACAAAATTAGAACACAGCAAGATCAAACCAGAAGATTCGATGCTACCGTGATTCTACGGCTTGCCAAAAGTTCACAAAAGTGGAGTCCCCCTCCACCCTATCGTGTCGTTAACTGGCGCTTCGAATTACAAACTTTCCAAGGAACTCCGGAAGAGATTGAAGCACCTGATCTCTGGATCGGAACATTCCACACAATCTACAGAACTGTTCCTGGCTAAGCTCAGGGAAACAGTAATAGAAGAGGAAGAAATCATGGTTTCCGTCGATGTAACAGCTTTGTTCACTTCAATCAACACCAAGCTGGCGAAGCAAACGATGGCAACACTACTGGACCAACACGGATCCTCAGATACGAACAATAAATTAGATGCCATCCACGTGATGAAGTAGTTGGATTTATCCGTCACGACATACTTCAGTTTCAACGGCCAAACCTACGAACAAATAACAGGCACTCCAATGGGGTCCCCGATATCTGGACTAGTGACCGAAGCGGTGATGCAAGCATTGGAGGAAACCGCACTCCCGGTTGTAAAACCTAAACTCTGGCTACGCTACGTGGACGATACTATTGTCATCATACAGCGCATGAAACTAGAAGAAACACACCAGCTAATAAACGACAAGTTTGCTAGTATCCGTTTCACTAAAGAGAAGAGCAATGATCAGCTACCATTCTTGGATGTGTTAGTAAAAAGACGCGCTGCTGGACAACTGGAAACAACAATTTGTCGGAAATCGAGCATACAGATCAAATGATGAATTATCACAGCAATCATCCAACAGTCTACAAGCGCAGCAGCGTAAAAACTATAGTTAAAAGAGCGCAAACACATTGCAACACCCCGCAGCTAATGAAAGCGGAGGAAGATCATCTTTTCAAGATGTTTACACAGAATGGGTATCGTAGGAATTTCATTCTACGTTGTTTAACATCAATAAAACGACCGACGCATGAACAAACATCAGAAAGGGATAAAAGAACAATCATTCTATCATACATAAACGTCGTCTCTGAGATGGCGGCGAGACTGCTACTACCTTTCGGAATCAAATTTGCTCACAAACCTACAGAAGCTATCCGAGACAAGCACTTTAATGGTAAGAACCGGCTTGACAAAGAAGAAATCAGTGGTGTGATTTACAAAATTCACTACAAAAATTGTAACAAATACTATGTGGGCCAGACAGAAAGGAGGCTCGACACTAGTCTACATGAGCATAGTCTAGCCATTAGCCGACATGACCAGAACTACCTGATGTCGGTACATATGGACAACGAGAATCATCAGTTTGATTTGGAGAATGTCAGGATCATAGGCAAGGCAAAATGTCAACAACCACGCGAGTTCATCAAGGCATAATACTCGGGGAAGCACTCAATCAATAGACACTTGGATCTTGATACTGCCTATGACGCACTGAGGGTCAAAACAATACTACCTCCCAGATCAACAGAACAAAGGAACATCATTGAGGCAGACTCTAGCCACCAGTACGTAAGAGCTGACTACACGGTCAGCTCACGTGGACCAGCAGAATCCTGACGTTCGAATCAAGTAGTCAATAATCACTTGGATCTCTAAGTGGCCCGTATAAATTGCACTGATGATGTCGTCTAGCCAGACGATGAAACGTTTGCAGACAATTTAGCCAGTTTGGAAACACCCGCATACCTACATCCATTTTTTGTTAGTGCTCGCTGTACTTGTTCCAGTTTAATGCGATCGCGATTTTTGAGCTGCTACGCACCATTGATCATTATTCCAGCGTAGCACAACAACTCACTTTCAGGCATGAATTATTGGTTAATGTTGGGATAGAGTCTATAATACCAATCCAATTTCCTGTCTTGGTCTCTCGCGATGGCATATCCGGCTTTCTCGTGGAAGTCCAGTGAACAGGACTACCTCAATCCCAGACCTCTAAGCGTAGGGCTGAGACTAAATGGTTTGGCCTCACGCGTCTGGCCACTATGAGTCAAATTGCTTTTCTTGGACATTGCACAACATTTGTCACCGGAGAAAGACAGTTTCTTGTTTGAGCCCCTGGTTTCCATCGCACGAAATTCGCGTTGGATCATGGTAGCAGCATCATTGGAGTCCGCCGGACTGAACGTGTATACAATGTTAATGGCAGCGGTAACAATATATTGTGTACCGAATGTTAACACGTCGACGTCATTAACATGAATTAAGAAGAGTAGTGGCCCAAGGACTCTTCCATGTATCACACCTGTGGTGACAGGTGTAGGCTCAGACTTGTATTCTTGTATAGTTATCACTTGCGTTCTACTTGTAAAGTTTGACCTGAATCAAGCAAGCTGGGTTAACCAATCCTGTATGACATTAAGCTGGATATCAGGTTTTCATGAGGCACCCGGTCAACGGCCTTCTGCATAAATTACAGTAGCCGACATACCAGTCTCATTGGACACGCAGGTTTTCTCTTCAAAAACAACCACACCTATTCCCCGTCGCATGATACTTCAGAAAACAACTCGCATAGCTAACCAGGACGCAAGAGGCACTGTAATAACGTAGTGAATCCTGAAGGTGGACAATCCGCTATTCGTATTGCCGGAAGCGAAGATTCTCGAACGCCATCAACCGTGACTACCAACGTGTATAATGTATGCTGGCTTTGATTGCTCGTGACTCTACTCATCTGTACTTCCCGCACTATCGGCAAACACGTCCCCCTGAATTTTATGTGATTCAACACTTTTAGTCAGCAGACCTCGTTGTTTTACTTGTGTCTCTATGGCTGTTGTGTTGACTATGTGGTAAACCCGTCTTGTAGTCCACTGTTCAATAGACCCCGTCCGAGATTCCCATTTCTATCATACTATTTGCTACTTTGTCAGTGGTACTATTAATGACAACACACAGTAATACATTCCAGTAAATTCAAATGAACTAAGCAGATGCTCTTTTATTTTTTAGATTCGCACAAATGAATTGCTTGAAGTACTGGCCAAACGAGTATTTGTCTACATCAACGGCAGCCCATTCTGAGCAACTAGATGGGAGCGTAGGAATTTTGTACGGATTCCTGATCACGGGTGCCGTACTGGTTATATTTTA
Organism: Dicrocoelium dendriticum; assembly: GCA_944474145.2. Lineage (NCBI taxonomy): Eukaryota > Metazoa > Platyhelminthes > Trematoda > Plagiorchiida > Dicrocoeliidae > Dicrocoelium > Dicrocoelium dendriticum. The sequence continues at coordinate 63,020,514 of OX104071.1, read as the reverse complement.
TCTTATTACCAGATAATGATGCAGTTAGACCGATATCTCGAGAGATCAAGACCTTGCATATTTGCCCTGCGTTTTCTCTATCGAAACATGAAAGTACTCAACTTCAACTAACCTAACTTGTTGAGGTACTTCGCGCATACTAAATTCAGCATTTCTAAAGTGCTATATATTGTTTTAAAAATATTTATGTATAATATTTAATCATGAGTAAGTTCGTTGTCTCGGTTGTGCTAATTTTGATGACACGGCCAGAGTGCTTCTTTTTTCCTCTTAGCACTCGTTCGAATTTATACTTTGTACTTGTTGACATTCCAATGCGGATAGCAGAGAAATACTTCGTTACGATGTCACTGAAACTGCCCTTACTCGTAACGTTGTTATGGTCATTAATTTATACATAAACAGCTCTGGATAGTACGCATCATCCTAGTTTTACATCACAGTCGTTGAGTAAAATATACGACTAGCCTGAGGTTACCGTCATTCGCAGTATCCTCATTTCTATTTAACTGCATAGTATATGAACACAGACAACTACTTCATCTATAGATTATGCTCAGAAGGGTTTAGAAGTCGCAATTTTTAGAAATTCTGTACTATATCTGTGATCCAAGTAAATCCATGGAAGGTATCCCCAACTCATTCTGTGTACGATTCCACAAGATTTTTCGCTGATGCAACGAGGTTCTCTAGGTTACTGCGCAATGCCAGTGTTTCGCCGAAAGCTTAAAGTGAAACGCCAAGATGAATGGCCTGCTTGGTAGGTGCAGCGATCATATGGCATGGTTAATGCTACAGAAAGCAGCTTCTATTTTTTTAAGCTGAAGCTGACTAAGTGATTCAATTTGTCGACGCATCGCGGTAAGTTCATCGTGATCCCCGTGCTGATTCACAAAGCTTAGTTGGGGGACGCGGTCATGGCATCAATAAACGCTTTAGGCGTAGGCCTACACTGATTTAATTCCAGCGCTGTTGCATCAGTCGCTTTTGACAATGGCACCTTGGTCCTTTCTTGTGTTTGTGCGAAACTGTATTCCCTATGTGAGGTCATATTTTGTATCCTCCAGACATCGGACATTATCTGGTAATGCACCCACTCTGAACTCATCTTGCACATGCAGCTTCTGTTTTAATATGTACAATTTCCCTGTTCCGGTTTCGCCATGCAGTAGAAATAACGTCGTTGCCATCGCAACAATCCAGTAGATTTGGTAGATTGAATTAAGCTTTTCTGTTTCTGTTGAGCTAATCAATTCGTGCCGCACACGTTAAGTAGTGTCGGATAAGGAAAACTGGTGGATACCAGTATCCTCTATTATTCCCTTCCCACTGCATAACACATGGGAGCTGCATATCGATAAGGAATGGTGCGAACAACCGGGCGTGATATATGGTTACGTAGTAGCACAGTTCTAGTGAATCACTTTCTCCGCGTGCACATATATACTGCAGACTTCATCCCCAAACCCGCAGTCTAAGCGAAGAATACCAGCTGGTTATGATTGACATTAAACACCTTTTTGAACAGATGATGACAAGTGGCCATTGTCACTGTAGGTGAGGTGCAGGAATTTTACGCACATGAAGTAAGAGATATGGAAGGTCCCACTTGGAAATTTTCCACATATTCGGGACTTCTTTACTCTACCGGTTCTACTCATGTAGCTTGCTACACATCTGCATACGGACTGGTAAGTAATGTGTGATTTGGTGCTCGTCGTTGGATCGTCAATCTTGGGTAAGAGATGCTCAACGTTTGCTCACTATCGACGGTCTCCGCAGTGTAAGAAGTTCTGTGAACTGCAGAGCTAACGCGTTCCCTTGTTCTCATGGTTACAGTCACTAAAAGGTGCACAGCTCAATTAAATAATCTTGTTAGTCATTGAGAGAACCTACCGGAAACCGTGCTTCATGGGGTTTTGTTGTAATCCTACTAAGATAACAATTTATCCATAGTGCATTCGCAAAATCCACGGTTTCTCGCATGAGCTAACAGGAGGTAGATAAGCATAATGTTTTTAGATTGTTGTAAGGAATTTACATCTGGGTTGCGATAGAGTGAACGTGGGAATAAATGCAATAATGTCTCTCTGATAAAACGGTTTTTGATTGCATCTTCGTCCCTGTGACTAAGTAGTCTTCACAAGTGCGGCACGCAGTTGGTATTATTGACTTATGATGATCCCGTGCGTCTAATTGCGCACAGGTTAAGGGGCTTGGAAAGAAGCCCGCTGTGTTTGTCGTATAAAGAGAAACCAAGATATCACCAACGACATAGTTTCCCCAGCGGTATGGGAGAGTTCATAAGCGACGACGTTACCAGGCTGATAGGCGTTTTGATCTTTACACAAGTTGGGTCCGGCTTAAAGGTCAATTATTCGAGCATCGAAGTTTTATTGGAAAACCAAATACAAATGCACGTTCAGCGATTTTCAACTGCAAGTTGCTGGCTGATTGCGCTTCCTTACTTTTAAGACGTATTGATCTATTGCTTGGGGCGATCATTTTGATCTACTCAGTGTATAACTATACATTTTTCCATTAAAGTTGGACGTTCGGGCAAAACATTTAGGCCTGGGGGTCAACAGGGTTGCTCCTCCGGGGCAATCATTTTGAGTCTTCGGTATGCGGAAATGAACCACTCTCTGGCTTTGTAGGGGCTGTTTCATTGGCCAAGCGCCTTCAGCAAATAGGACCTCAGACGCATATCGGTGGCATGGACCCAATTGAGACGCCGCAACCGAAACATGAGCTCACACACCTCTGTGCACAGTGGACGGGGGTGACACCATGTGCGACTGTGTCCCTCTACCCACAGAAGGGCATGTAACCAAACAGCGCACCCCAAAGGCAAAGACGATTGGAGGGTAGGGAAATAGGAAAACGAGCCGCAGCCAAATACATTAGCAGTTTGCTTGTTAACGTGCAGTCATCGTAAACACCATGCTCCGGAGAGGACCATACGCTGTACACTCCATAGAGGTGAAAAATGTCATAATGAAAGCGTACGAGGAAGGAGAAGGTTGGAGGCAGGTTGCTCGTACTCTGCATGTGAAGGTGAAAACGTGCCGCAATTGGATTCGATCGCGCGAGTCCACGGAATCAATACGACCGCACGGAGGAGGTCGTCGCAGGGTACTTGGGGAAAGTCACGTAGATTCGCTGGTGGAGTGGGTTTCTGCGGAGCCAACAATTACTCTCGAACTTCTTCGCTTGCGTTTAAGGGCGGAATTCGAAATAGAAGTCAGTCATAGCACTGTCTCAAGGTATTTGGACGGAAGACTGATAAATACCGAAAAACTGCACACCATTGCAGAATATATGAACACCTTGGAGAACAAAAAGCGACGCAGATCGTTCGTACTGCAGCTCATGGATTATGAGGTCGAAGGGAGGCCACCTATGTGGATCGACGAAACAAACTTCAACCTATTTTGTGGTCGCACCAGGGGCCGGTCTCTACGTGGCAGTCGAGCGCAATGTACGGTGGCGAACAGCCGTGGACCGAATGTGCACCTTGTCGGTGCCATGACGAAAAATGGCTTGATAACATGTACCATCTCGAGAGGTAGCTACAGCAAGCAGCGATGCTCTGGGTGGCTGCGGGAAGTTCTCGATACCAACGGAGCAACGTTTGTGCGAGGTTGCGTTGTGGTTTGCGACAACGCACCCTGTCACACGAACATGGAGCAAGTGTTTTCGGAGGACCGTTATCGCTCTGAGAGACTTCTACGTCTTGCACCATACTCTCCAGCACTCAACCCCATCGAAGAAATCTGGAGCATTATAAAGGCACATGTCAAACAGGGGATGAGGGTAAAATATGCCGAAATGCTCCGGGGAGACCCTCAAGGACTTTTAATAAAAACAGAGTGGCGGCTCCGTATTCTCGAGTGTGCGGTGTCAGAAGCACGGGCCTTGATTACGCCTGAACACTGTGAACGAATGGTCGAACACGTCAGAAAGAATTACGGAAGTGTTGTACATTTGGTCGATTTGTAACATAATCTGTTTCTAGTAAGCTTACTGTTTGTAAACGAGTCTCCGCGATCATCCGCGGAAACTGGCCATACCACCATCTGATCCGATTTGGGCAGAAAGGCGTTTCTCGCGTACAGTTAAAGAGCGCCATAGCTCGCTACCGGATCACCACTAACGGAATCTATTGTGAATGGTTTCGTGAGTCACCTCGATGATCTTTGGTGGCATCACCAAGCCTTCCCGTTTCTACTAACTGATTTTCATCATTAATTGGATGTTCCGAGTGCAATGAGGTCATTGTTCTTGCTTCATCTACGTCTCGAAACACTACGTCAACTCATGCTGCAACGACCCGCTTAAGGGAAACATTCACGGGATATGCCTATCTTGCTGTTCCCATTTGAACTTGTCTGGCATGCGCCATGCGGAGCAATTCCTCACCTGCGTAGGCATTACTATTTCAAAATGTCAAGGCGATTTGGTGGAACCGGCTTTCTTAACATGAACAACGAAAAGGGATAAATCATATTTACCGACTATGCAACGGTAGTTACGCGCGCAACCATTATCCTAGCTCTCGCAGGTTTGCTCGACAACGCGACACGGGAAACAAGTCTGTGCTCCACATGGCTGCTGCGGGTGCACAACTGGCTACTTATTGTATCGTACACAATGTACCCTGGCCCAATACAACAATACAGTTAATAAAGCACTCGTTTACAAACAGTAAGCTTACTAGAAACAGATTATGTTACAAATCGACCAAATGTACAACACTTCCGTAATTCTTTCTGACGTGTTCGACCATTCGTTCACAGTGTTCAGGCGTAATCAAGGCCCGTGCTTCTGACACCGCACACTCGAGAATACGGAGCCGCCACTCTGTTTTTATTAAAAGTCCTTGAGGGTCTCCCCGGAGCATTTCGGCATATTTTACCCTCATCCCCTGTTTGACATGTGCCTTTATAATGCTCCAGATTTCTTCGATGGGGTTGAGTGCTGGAGAGTATGGTGCAAGACGTAGAAGTCTCTCAGAGCGATAACGGTCCTCCGAAAACACTTGCTCCATGTTCGTGTGACAGGGTGCGTTGTCGCAAACCACAACGCAACCTCGCACAAACGTTGCTCCGTTGGTATCGAGAACTTCCCGCAGCCACCCAGAGCATCGCTGCTTGCTGTAGCTACCTCTCGAGATGGTACATGTTATCAAGCCATTTTTCGTCATGGCACCGACAAGGTGCACATTCGGTCCACGGCTGTTCGCCACCGTACATTGCGCTCGACTGCCACGTAGAGACCGGCCCCTGGTGCGACCACAAAATAGGTTGAAGTTTGTTTCGTCGATCCACATAGGTGGCCTCCCTTCGATCTCATAATCCATGAGCTGCAGTACGAACGATCTGCGTCGCTTTTTGTTCTCCAAGGTGTTCATATATTCTGCAATGGTGTGCAGTTTTTCGGTATTTATCAGTCTTCCGTCCAAATACCTTGAGACAGTGCTATGACTGACTTCTATTTCGAATTCCGCCTTAAACGCAAGCGAAGAAGTTCGAGAGTAATTGTTGGCTCCGCAGAAACCCACTCCACCAGCGAATCTACGTGACTTTCCCCAAGTACCCTGCGACGACCTCCTCCGTGCGGTCGTATTGATTCCGTGGACTCGCGCGATCGAATCCAATTGCGGCACGTTTTCACCTTCACATGCAGAGTACGAGCAACCTGCCTCCAACCTTCTCCTTCCTCGTACGCTTTCATTATGACATTTTTCACCTCTATGGAGTGTACAGCGTATGGTCCTCTCCGGAGCATGGTGTTTACGATGACTGCACGTTAACAAGCAAACTGCTAATGTATTTGGCTGCGGCTCGTTTTCCTATTTCCCTACCCTCCAATCGTCTTTGCCTTTGGGGTGCGCTGTTTGGTTACATGCCCTTCTGTGGGTAGAGGGACACAGTCGCACATGGTGTCACCCCCGTCCACTGTGCACAGAGGTGTGTGAGCTCATGTTTCGGTTGCGGCGTCTCAATTGGGTCCATGCCACCGATATGCGTCTGAGGTCCTATTTGCTGAAGGCGCTTGGCCAATGAAACAGACCCTACAAAGCCAGAGAGTGGTTCATTTCCGCATACCGAAGACTCAAAATGATTGCCCCGGAGGAGCAGCCCTGTTGCCCCCAGGCCTAAATGTTTTGCCCGAACGTCCAACTTTAATGGAAAAATGGATAGAATGCGACACACTATCCCAACGTGGACCGGGTCCAATTGAACCATGGTCAATTTGACCACTAGGACCGCGATTGCAACGAAGAGCTGTTGGTTTTCGCCTAAGCGTATGTTGGTGATACGTGTATCCTTAATCCGTTGCTAAATGTTTAGGCCGCTGTGTAAACTACGGAAATATCACACTCCTACTGTTCATTTTGTGAGATTTCAGGCCAGTTTTAAGTGAGTTTGTGTTACGGAGGCAAAACAGCTGACTACGATGGTGCACACTAGCGGGGCGAGATCGGCCAGATCACGTGAGCGGCTGACAGGCTCTTTGTCATGGTCAAACCGGAAGATGACGAAATCAGACCGTCATCGCCGCACGGGTTGTTATGTTGCGGACATGATCCTACCTACAGTCAGAGAGAGATGGCCGCTACCATAGTGGAATCTGTCTATAGGCAAGAAGTGTGACTCACCTCAGTGATAGAGGAGAGGGAAGCGCATGTGACCTATAAAAGTAGCCAGGTTTTGTGCGTAATCTATTTCGGTCTAGCAGGCTCAGCGTTTTGTTTTCTCCGGCTGGTTGGTAGCGCAGAGAGAGTGAGGCAAGCGGGCACAGCGTCATAACAGTTTGAAATCCGAACAATATCCCTTTTCAGTGTATGGGAGATCGGTCGAGCCGATGCACAGATCAGATCCTGGATACAGTTGGATGCTTTGCTACTATGTATAAATGGCCCGGAGGCAGCAATCCAGTGTTTCGGGAGGTGGAGTTAAATCCCATGCACGTTGTTTGGCTGTACCTTATGAAGAGCACAGAGTATGCCTCCTACCAGGCTTCTATGAAAAGGAAACTCTTACTTTGTGAATTAACCAGTCATTGTGTTAGAGTGGTCTGAAAACAACCTACACCAACCGGTTGTTTGCAAACCTTTCTGAAATGCTGAGTTCCCGATTGGTTCCAAGTATTTTCCAAGATGTTGAGTTAACTGGCCATTGTTATCCCAATTGAATCTGATGCATCCGAGGTAGTTAGGGCTATTTGCTGGTGAGAAAATCCTGACGATTTGTTTCTGCTGCTCGCGAAACATTAAGAGCCGTGTTTACGTTCTCTCCCTATGGTCATCATCATCATCATCATCATTATACATGTCAGCTAGAGATGGTAAAACACCTCCGCTATTGTACCGCAATACATAAAGGAAATACATACATATATACAATACATAAAGGAAAAATAAATACGACAGTTGCATGCCAGCTGAGCTACCAGCAACGGATACGCATCGCTCCGGTAAGCTACTAGCCGGCTACTAGGCAAAAACAAAAATTTAATTACGTTTTACCCTACGAAATAAGATCGTAGATGGAGGGGGAGGCTAAAGGGATGGGGAGGGACAAAGAAACTCACAGCAGGAACGCCACTGAGGTCGGCTCCTTGACATATCAGCAAGTGTATCCAGCCAAACGTGCTCACCGTCTTTTGGACCCCAACCAGGGAGCCGTGAAGCTCCAACTGAGGCCAGCTCCGAAGTGAGGGCCTTCATTCCTCTGGACCAAGTCATCGCTTGGCCACCTCTCCTCTTCTTCCACCCACATCCCCGGTGAGCAAACAACGCACGTCGAGGGAGTCGGTGGGCTGGCATGCGCAACACGTGGCCCAGCCATCGGAGCCTGGTACGTGAAATAACGGTGCTGAGCGGTTCATTCCCTTTTCCTAGGCCGTAAACAAGGCGTCGAGCACGCTCGTTACTCACGCGGTGTTCCCACCAGATGTGAGCCAAACTGCGAAGGCACCGATGGTCGAACGTAAGTAGCCTCTTCATGTCCGCCGATCTTAGGGGCCAGGTTTCGCAACCGTACAGTAGAGTCGAACGTACTCTCCCTATGGTGAGGAACTATGAGACAGATAACTCTTTAAAGATACTGTAACATTACAGTCATATGGGTAATTCGTTGTCCTCACACATGCACGAGTACTCAAGATGTGGCCATGGTTAGATGTGAAAACGTAGCATGCCTCGGATAGTATTTCATTTATTATGTACTTTTAGATAACGCACCATACAAACGTCAGCTTGAAAAGTGTTGCATTTTCAGAGCGTCAGAAGGGTGAAGTTATCCTGCAGCATTGGAAATACACGGTCAAAAGTGAATGTCAAAGCTGTAAGAGGAATGGATTGTTCTTTCAGAGAAAATATTGTTTTCCTATTAACGTCCTGGAGATGGTCATCCGCAGTTAAATGAGACAATCGTTCACTAGAATCTGATAGTATTAAAACTGTTCAACTTTTACGTAGCGCATCACGGACAACAAGCTGTTCAAATAGAGCCAGCTCTTTTATATCCATACAAATGCGTGTTACATAGTAAATAGGGTGTAGCAGCTGATATTTAATGTGGATTGCGGAGCATTTCTCGCTACCTAAACTCTCTCATTCACATGATGACATCAATAATACCAAGTATAACCTCGATAATTAGTACCCATCAGGTTTAGATCAAGGATTCTGACTAATTTTCAAGAGAATTTCATGTGTTTTCTTAAATCTGATCCAACGAGTCAATGTTTAGCCATCCGACAAGCAAAGTCACTGGTTTACTAAAATGTGCCTCCCCGTGGTGTACATCCCTCAACTAAGCATTTTACAATGTGAACCTTAGTACAACTAAACTTCCGCACTGCTTAATATTGTGATTGTACTAAAAATCCGAGACTGCACGATCCTGTGTGGCCC
>OX104071.1:62988665-63011097 GCA_944474145.2 Dicrocoelium dendriticum | reverse complement strand
GGACATGTAAAAAGTCGGTCCTTCAGGGACAAAACGTATATTCAGCAAACAATAGGACCAGGCGAAAACGGAGGCAGAGGGCGAGTGAAACATATCGGTATATACAGCTGGTTGGATCCATAATTAACGACCTTTGTTGATGCATGACATTTTTCCTTTGATTCAGTCAAACAAACTCACTCCAATGCATCCACTGTTGGCCAATCAGCGTGCGTGCGAGAAACGTGTGAACGTCCAATCGGTTGCCGCCTTCGCTTGCGGCAGCCTAACGGCTTCCTTGCTGGGCTGCCACCGCACGTTCGTCCGAGTGTATACTCCCATCACAACGCTCATGAATTCTCTCGATTAATTTCAGCAGTCATAGCCTCAACAGAAGCGTATGGCACTGGTCTTTTGGGACAAAATACTGGGCATACACAGGTACGCAGATAAAACACAGCTTTTATCTTAGAATATATTGCAAAACCCTCTGCAAAATATTGGGGTACTTAGAGGCAGAATGTGATAAAGCTACTGTCTTTAAACATTATGGGTGCAGCCGAACACTGAACATCGGTGGGACACTGAAAAACTATCTGGGTTATCACAAATACTGTTCACAGGTATGCTCCCTAAAATTATGTTTGTTTATCCAAGCTGTGCCTAACAAGTTCAAACCTCCATAACAAACACCAGTAGCATTCAAATCACGAAATGTATACTCAGGATTGAACTGTCCAAGAAAGGGTAATTCCGAACCGGACGCGTCGTGAGCGACATGTGAAGTTTGAACACAGATGGGTTTAACGAGTTTGCTTCATGTCGACTCAGAGCTTATTGAAACGTCGGAAGCCGTGTGCAGTTGAAGCCGGACAGAAACATCGTTTAATACAATCGTAACATACTTCCGTAGTGACTGCTATTTCGGGCTAGTGGTTGCAAACACCACATTTGAAAAGAAATGTTGAAAGCCTGGAGCTTTTGCGAAGGTTTGTGACGGTCTTCCATAGGCGCAATGCAAACATCTGGATTCCTTATGTCCCGTATTCCCATAACCCTTGCAAATATATCGTCCGGATTCACCAAATCGAATGAAATGTCAGTGACCACAATGCCAAAATCACTAGACGGACAGCCGCATCGTACGAAGTCGGAGAGATGTACTGAATGGTGCGATGGCTTGGGGGCGTGTAGGAACAGAACGGACGTCCACCACACTAGACGCGTTGTGCCGTTGGATCATTTCTGCCACGCTTCAGTCTCAATGTACCTTCACATTCTTGTACTAGCTCTTGTAGTGAGACTTTTGGAGTAGACTCCAACCGAGATAGATAAAACGCGTTCGAATCCCGCACCTTGTGGGAAGGTAATCCACAAACAAAAATGAGCGCTTTAAGCTGATCGCTTGTGAGTGTGCTAAGCTGAAAACGTCCAAATTTCCTGTTACCAGTAGCAGCATATGTCACGAAATCATCCCCCTGATGTTTAACGACTTAAAAACATCAGACGCTTGTGTCGAAAAGTGAAGTTTCAAGGCCGAAAATTCTAGTCGTGTTTCACAGTGTTGTTCATTGAGGTATCGCGTGCGTTCTTCGGTAGAGTGTAATTAGAGTAGTTTTCGTACATTTGTGGACCCAATTGCCTCAAAAGAAGACTTACCTGAACTGCATCGCATAGCTCACGCCCAACAATTTTAACAAGTCTTCATAGTGGCGAAACTATGCTTCGAAAGTGAGGTCATCGTCCTGCTGGAAATGAAATTCTGCCAAACTGTGCGCAAGCTTGTCTGCAGTGGAAATCGTTGAATCCGTAGATGCTGACTGTAACGGTATTCGTGTTGTCAATGTTTCAATTAGGCGCTGCTGTGACGACTCGAACTCTGCTTTTCGTCTGGACAGCATTTTTTGAAACAATTCCAAATTGGGCCGTCATGGTTCCCTGTCGCCAGTCTATTATAACGTCTGACTGTAACTGAACCCACTCGGAATGGGAAGCGAGAACACCACAGTGTCGGACTAACTGTATTGGAAAATTGACCTCCTGAGCAACCGGGATGCAAAGGATGAATAGATCAATTGGCCAACTACATGAGAGGACATAGTCATAAATGGTGAACGGTCTAGCCCTGAACGACTGTCATGCGTGCGTCCAACACCATCACTTGTCGAGACAGACAGCTGTGAGAGGCTGTGAAGCGCAAGCCCGGCTAACAGAACTCTTGCCAGGAGAAAACCCACTACGACCTGGAACACTGACGCCGAACCATTCGCTGAAACAGGGTTAAGCCGGACAACCCAGCTGGCAACACGTACAGTGTGTTCGGTTAGCTAGCCAACGTTTCTTCCATGCGAAAGTTCGTTAATGGACATATATCGAAGGAGACCTTCTGCTTCATCTTTACGCATCTATTCTGTATTCTCTTAACAAACGCAAACCTATCTTTGAGTCTGTAGCGCTTTAGTTCTATCCGGATAGGCTCAATCAGTTTGACCAGCTATTTGGCCAACTTTTGATACGGTGCGCCTGCTATTGGAAAGAATAGTTTAGGAAAATGCTTTCCTTAGGAGTTTACGCTAGGCTATATATTTCAGGAACTCGAGATTCTAGAGGAGGCAGCTGCGCCAAGGATTTTATGTCACTCAATCCCGCCAGCAGTAGCACCTTTAATTCACGGACTATTGACTTCCCTACACGGTCGCAACGAGACTGAACCTTAACGTGGTGCGACGGTTTGCGTACCTCATTGACCCATTGAGCTATACTGGGTGATGCCTTTGAGCATCTTGAGAGCTACTCCTACCAGGTTGGTCAATGGTGAGAGTTCAGACAAACTCAGTCTCCTGGTCCTCCAGGTTGCGGGTCTGAAATGGGATGGCCTCCATTTCTGTAAAACTAAAGCACTGCCACCCCGCTGCCTTGCGGACAGGCTTTTTAGCCAAAGGCTTTGGATGAGGACCCTAATCGTCCTCCGGTCTAGGTCTGGGCGCTCTGGCAGTATCCCAGTCCACATACAACCATGACATTTTCTTCAAACACAAACTTCATCCTGCATCGGCCGTCGCGCAGATTATCAAGGGTCGCCTTATCTGCTGCATACAGCAGGGCGGATAAGCGAAAACATGCTACTGCTGGCGCCTCCCTTCTTTCTTTTTCACCTTTTTCTCTTACTCTTATCCCGAACCCCATTACTAACCTTCCTACTATAATTCCCAGCTTAATTGATTGTAACCGAAGTGCTACTGGAGTAGTACCGTCTGCAGCCACCATCCCACAGCACCTATCGGACGCCTATCCGCAAAAGTCCCTTATAAGGCCACGTTGTCCCGTTTACATGGCGACATTCAACGTCCGCACACTAAGACAAAAAGGTCAACAGGCTACACTCGCATGCACCTTGGATACACTGGGTGTTCATGTGTGTTGTGCGTCCGAAACTAGGATTAATGACCCTAACGGGGTTATTGAATTGACTGCACCCGGCTTATCCTCTCGTTATTGGTTGCACGCACCCGGAGACGCCGATGCGGCACTCATGGGTCAAGCTGGTGTAGGTATCATTCTATGCCCCAAGGCTGAGTCATCGTTGGTTGATTGGATTCCGGTGAATAGCCGTTTATGTGCAGCCCGTTTGACGACATCAGCTAAGGTGCATTCGCGAAGTAAAACAAAACGCTGTTTGTAGAAAGTAGAAGTCACGATTAAAATTCACGCACAATAATATGCCCGAGGCATATTATTGTGCGTGAATTTTAATCGTGTCTTCCACTTTCTACGAATTTTACACTACTCACAAACATCCACCATTAAAACACTGTTTGTTTGTGATTTCCGTTTATGCCCCCACCGACCGCAGTTCTAATGCAGTCAAGGACACATACTATCACGAAATGAACGCCCTACTACGCAGTGTTACTAGTTCAGATATCATAGTACTTGCAGAGGATATGAACGCACAAGTAGGGCGTCTGAGCTCTCCAGAAGCTCAGCTGGGTGGTAAGTATGGACTTAACTCCGAACGGACTGACAACGGCGAGCGTCTGCTGCAACTGTGTGCAGAGCACCAGTTGTTTCTCAGTAGCACTGCTTTTAGACACAATGGGCGCCGAAGTGCCACTTGGCGTCCACCTGTAGCTGGCCAGCGATGGACCCAAATTGACCATATAGCCATAAGTTACAGGTGGCGCGGTTGCATTCTGGATTGCCGCTCGTACTGGAGTACCTTTGTCGACTCTGATCATGCCTTGGTGCGCTGCCGTTTCTCCAAAGCGTCTCCCCCGATTGGCAACGGAGAAATTGTCCCAGCCCTCGGTCAGGCAAGCCTATCAAGAAGCACTGCATAGCGAACTCTCGCTGTCTTGTCCTAATGACACTAAACTTCAGTGGAATAGGATCTCGGCTGCTATGCATGACGCAGGAGCATCTGTTTGTGGCACTATCAGTCGTCACCGCACCAATCACTGGATATCCGAGAGGTCCGTGAACCTGTTGGAAACTAGAAGGCACCTCTCGGTTGGTTCTGAACGCAATGTGACCAGACGGATTATTAGGCGTGAACTAAAGCGGAGCCAACGTGTTGACAAGGAGCCCTGGTGGACCAATCGGGCTCGAGAAATGGAGGAGGCAGGAGCAGTAGGCAATTACCGCAAGCTCTTCCAGCTAATGCGCACCACTGGTCCCAGAAAACCAGGCGTCAGTGAGACAATCAGAGACAGCGCGGGTGCGCTGATACACAATAAGCATCGCCGTATGGCTCGTTGGGCGGAACACTTTCAAGATCAGTTCAGCTGGCCCCCTGCTCCCGGACCTCTTCCTACTCAGGTGATGCAGGACGTGCCATGGACGGTTAGTTTAGAGCCTCCGTCAGAGGCCGAAGTCCGAAACGCGATCACAGCCCTTAATCGTTTTCGTGCGGCTGGCCCGGATCCCCTCCTACCTGCACTATTTAAGGATGGAGGTGAGGTCCTCTGCATGGCACTGACCACCTTATTCGAACGTATCTGGAACGAAGAGAGTGTCCCAGCTAATTGGAGCGAATCGATTATAGTGGCAATATACAAAAAGGGCAGTCGCACAGACTGTTCTAACCACAGGGGTATTAGCCTAACGCCAGTTGTGACAAAATTACTGGCATCGATTATCGTTCGTCGCCTCACTGCACAACGGGAATCTCGGATTAGGGAAGAGCAGGCCGGTTTCCGCCCAGGACGTGGATGTATAGACCATATATTTACTTTGCGGCAGGTGCTAGAGCAGCGCCACGCATACCGCAGACCGACAATAGCTGTGTTCCTCGATTTCAAGAGTGCCCTCGATTCAGTCGATCGATGCATTCTGTTCGAATTACTTGCGCGGAAAGGTGTTTCCACGAAATATGTGAACATCCTTCGTGCTCTATACTCGAACACTACAGGCCGCGTCAGGGTCTATGGTGTCCTATCGGATAGCTTTTCGGCTACAAGTGACGTTTGTCAGGGTTGTCCGATTTCTCCACTTTTGTTCACTTTCGTCGTGGATTCTATCATGGAGTGTTCCCTTGCGGAATCTCACGATGTAGGCGTTGAAGTGCTGCCTGGTGAAAGGTTAGTTGATCTAGATTATGCAGACGATATCGTCTTGCTTTTCGACAATGTTGGAGCGGCACAATCAACCCTGAATAGCCTATCCAGAGTGGTCCCATTATTTGGTATGTACTTCGCACCTTCAAAGTGCAAAGTGTTGCTGCAAGACCATCAGCCACTTGATGACCCCTTGACGCTTGCTAACGAGGAACTCGAGGTGGTTGATCAATTCACTTATCTTGGCAGCGGCATCAGTAATGATGGGCGCATAGAAACTGACGTCAGCACAAGCATTGCAAAGGCCAGAGCTGCCTTCTTGAACCTGCGTCATCTTTGGGGACAGAAGGGAGTTTCCCTCCGTCTGAAAGGCCGTGTATACAAGGCCACAGTGAGAGCCGTTCTGCTCTATGGTAATGAAACTTGACCCTTCGGTCTGAAGATCTGAGGTGCCTTCAAGTCTTTTATCATCGTTGTCTGCGAAGCATTGCTGGTGTCGGATGGCACCAGCGTGTCAGCAACGATGATGTGCGTAGGCGAGTACTAGGTGGTGATAATCATGCTAGCTCCCTAGAACAACAGATAGCACTGAATAAGTTGCGTTGGCTCGGGCACGTGCTACGTAGGCCTGGTCACCGCTTACCTAGGAGGGCCTTGTTCTGTCTACCAGGTATAGGATGGCGCAAGGCTCGAGGTGGACAGAAGTTGACTTGGCAGCGGGAAATGAAGTTATTGACGACGGACTGGGTGCCGTTGGTCTGTCTAACCTTCCGGGCTGGAGTCCATGTGATTCGCCTTGTGCTTGGCTCAAGACTTTACAGGACATGGCTCGCAGTAGACACCAGTGGCGCGTCTGCTGCCGTCTCCTAATCTGATTGTCTGTTTAAAGTGTGTTTGGTGCTGAGTTATCTGCGGGGTAATGGCTGATTATGACACGTGGCAGTGAAAGTCGCAAGGAAGCTGTCTTGCCGTTGCCGCCTTATCTTTGCACGATAGCCAGCTGTTTGTGACGGTATGTTGTCTTCACAAGGTGTAGGCGCCTTGACCTTGAATGTTTGCTTAGGGCATTAAGGTTTTCAGGTAAGTCCCCCTTCTCTCCCTCTTCTTATTCTTTATTTCATAGGTCCTCATGGTTGTACGGCAGGGAAGCAACAGTTCAAATGGCTGATGTACTGCTGTTGATGATTATGATGATTATGACTTCCCTACCTGTTCGGTCTTATGTCGGCCTGTCACATCACGAACGAAAAGATTATAGTCTGAAAGGACTGTTGACAATTTATGATTGTAGTCTTCCTTTCCCATTATTACAACACCCGATCTGTTATCTGGTATCAGTATTACCACGTTTTCGTGTTGTCACAATTGCATTAACGATTCCCGGTGATTCTTTATTAGGATACGGCACTTCTCGGTTTCACTAACGATGAATTGGTTGTCAAGACCTACCTTCCTAGCTCTAAACGAACCACTTGCACCCCAAATGATCGAGGTTAAACTGAATAATTGATCGCATAAAAGTTTATACTGAGCTTTGCCCCTATTATAAAACATTTGTTGTGCGGAACCAAGAAAATGAATTCTAGTGATCAGGCTTCAAGCTTGGGGCGACGTGATGAGAGAGGATACAGATTTAACACGCACCTCTCAGGTGTTATCAGCATGTGCTCGTTAAAGAAATCCAGAAACATTGAGCCCAAAAACAACCTAACGCTGTGTATCGGCTTTTCGGCAATAAAGCTCGAAGGAAGTTGAATTTGGCATGACAAGCAAATTTAAGGGTGTGGAAACATGATTAATACATCCTAATTTATGCTCAACTCGGCAATGCGCTGAACCAAACCCCCAGCTGCCCACAAAGTGGACAAAATGTGTTCGTGTTTTACACACTACTGCATCATTGTCAACCTCCGCATTTCATCCAGGGTATAGTGGGAAAACTTTTATTAATTTGCCTTAATTCTCCTGGATAAAAGCAATATGAAATGTGGTTAGTTTTTGAGTCGGTAGGAGTTATTGAGTTTTGATATTCTAAAGACAAGGATCAGTCGATTTTTTTATTGTGGTTTTTGCGTACGGCTCTAGTTCACTCAAAGCTTTGGCGAGCAACTGGTGGAAGATGCAGTTAAAAAAGACTTCTTCTACTGGCAAATATGAATAACGAAAATACGAGTACATAACAGCATTTGTTAATATATGGTATGGATTAGTTGACAAACGTCAGGTTCGGGTTCAAATGCAACCCACTGCAAGCTCTCCTTTCACAAACACCATCCATCAACACAAGATAAAAAACGAATAGTCTTTGTTAGTGTTTGAACACCAGATATAGGACCAGCGCCACAGCTCCCGCGATAAGGAATCCGTACAAAACACCAAGGCCCTGATCCACCGTCAGGGCTGCGGTTCCTGTCGATGTCAATGGTGTATATATTGAACCATTCCCCGTGTAATCCACACAAATTAACCTGCATGGATGAAGAGTGAAACAGATATAAGGAATCGACCTGGTAGTGCTAACTCTTTTGGAGCATACTCAGTTTTGAGTGATAATAGTTATGCCGCATGCGATTAATGTGCGCTACCACGTGAAATGGGTATGCCCTGGCCGGTCGTCTGACGTATCACCAAACTACATTGAAGATAATGGATGGTTTTACTGCCACACTGAGTTACCTTCACAATTTACCATACTTTTATCCATTATTCAAATATATTCTGAAGGCAGGTCTCAGTAATAGTGCATCTTCTGAGTCACTAGACAAGTGAGTTGTCGCAAGCCCATTAAAGTACTCCCGCGCCAATAGTAGACACGAGTGTAAATACATTTCTCTTACGAAATGTGTGTCATGTGTTGCGGTCACTTTTGGTGCATGGACACAAAAGGGTTCTTGGGAACAAGTCATTTGATCCCTACGACAGATCGCAGTGCAACCTGTTTCTAGTTGCTATATGTTCCACAATCCTGAGTATATGATCCGGCAAGGCTCGGTACCGACACACAGGTAAATGCACACACACGCGCGACGTGCGTGCTCCTGGTTCATTTGGATTATTCCTCTCTATCCTCTCTCCATCTTCTCTCAGTGTTGTCACTGTACGCTCATTCAAACGGGGTTTACCAGCCCTACACTGGGATCCATCATACTTGGAAATATTTTCTACGATTAGAGGCTGCGCCATCACTAACCGTTTTCATTGGCGTCCGAGATTAAGCGCAAGCGTTTACCTCAATCACCTTGAGCCGATTGCCTTTCTGTGTGACACCATTCGATACAGAATTCTCGAGGCAGACCGAAAATCCTAAGCTTATTCCGATCCAGTGCTTCTCAACACAGCTGTGAAAGAATTTGTGATCTGTCAATCTGTGTTCAGCGCTCTGTTCCAGTCATTCTCCATTCTTTGTGACCTTGTCAGCCAGTGCGCCTGCATAACCCATCACACGGACCGCGCGATCACGCCGACTGCTCAGTTGACCTTGCAACCACCACGCTCGCCTGACCGATGTGCGCCGCTCTCAAAGCTGTAAAAGTACAGAACTGGGTCAGTTAACGACACCAAATTGAATGGCAGAAATGCGAAACGGAAGATGCTCCAAACGAAAGGCATTTGCGGGTTAGGAGAATGTCATCGGGTAGTAAAAATCGGTCTGGTTTGCTTGCACTGTTTGGAATGGTATCATACGCAATGTGCAAATGTGTCCCAACAACAGGTACGGGAGCGAAATAGCTTCCAAGATGAATGTTGGTTCTGTACTGCGTGTTCCACCATCCCCCTTGTCAAGTGCTTGCTTATCCTAGCTGAGAAATGCGACGGGTTAACCGTAGAAGTAGAACAGAGGATAAACGATGAGATTACTTCAATGGAAGCAAGTATACATCACAGAAGCGTAGCGGCTTCTGAACAACGAAATGCTGAACAATCCGCTAGCCCTGAACCGCAATCAGCCACGTTCTTCATCTCCGTTTTCTTCTCCAACTTTGGTAGCACACCGGGCGAAAACAGACCGTACCTACGAGAGTCAAACAGTATTCACGGCAACGAAAATCAGGCACCACTCAAAATACCTGGTTAAGCAAATTCCACTAGACTTGACATCTAGCATTAACAAGGATGAAGCAGCCGAAAACCAACCCTCTGTACCTGTAGCTCAAATATCTCTTGTCGAGACTAAGCCTCCCAGAACATCAGTTACGTATGCAGAGATTGCTGCGAACGTCCACCGAGAGGTCGCTGTTGCGGCCTCTTCCATTGTAAACACCGTTAATGCGAATAGAGGGACAAACAGCAAACAATCAACACTTGTCAGCAGATCAGGACAAGCGAGTACCGTACCTTGTAGATCACGGAAAAAGGGATCCAACAACAGTGCAAGGACTGCTGGATGCTCAAATGTCCCTGAATCTACCGCCATCACGTTGCGGGATAAGTTATCAGACGACCAAGACCAATGGAACTAATTGTGTATGCAGATGAGTATCAAAGCCAAGCCCATATACTTGTTACGAATTACTCGCCATCCGAACTTGCCACACTATAGAGAACCCAGACTCATACGAGTAACAGTAGAATCCTCCACCGACGTAGAAAACGTTTTGCTCTCCGCAAGCACGCTAAAACACGGATCCTGTGGGATACGTATCCATCCTGATGTCGCTTGGAGCGCGTGACAATCAAAAAGAAACACCGAAGAGGGACACAGCAAGCAAGACCGCCTAAACGCAATCTTCATATATGGCGTGCCGGAACATCCTTCTAACGATGTTCAAGAGACCGGAAAGCACGATTTAGAACAGTGGCGGTTCATTCGTGAAACACTTTCTTTGGATAATATTGGGGCACTATCGCTCACCAGGATACCTCTCTCATCGAATTATAGAGGATGCAGCCCTAGAATCCAAAAACTTGTGGTTCAGTCAGAGCAACAAGCAAAGGATGTTTTGGATCGATGGCGGAGAAAGCGGAAACATCTTCCTTCCGAAATTCGGTTAAAGTTCGCACACACTTCGCACAGCTCAAATATTAAAGCAACTGAAGCAGCAAGCATACCGATGAATGTACAGAATCCTAACTTGACTGCCGCTTTAATTGACTCTGCTGTAATTCTAAACGAAGATTGAGACGCACCTTGGCCGAATCAAGTTGCAAACGATGTATCAGTGTCCCATCAAAAAACCAGTAATTGCCGACCTCCCATCGGTCGGTATTCTCCTACATATGACCCTGCACCCCTCTGTGGGCACTAGAGACCGAGAAACTGGCCTGTTTGTATACGAATGCTCAGGGTCTTTCTAACAAACTGGCCGAACTGAAAGATCACCAAGTTTCCGGGTCATATGCTGTCATTGGTATCACCGAGACATGGTTGCACACGGGAATGACGGACGCTGAAGTTTGTCTATCGGGCATGCTGCTGCTCCGCAACGAAAGGAGGAGGGGTAATCCTGTACTACCGGAACGACTTACAGTGCGAAATCTTGGAGGATTTATGCTCACAGTTCCCCGACTCCCTTTGGTGCCGGTTGCAGTTAAAAGGCAGGGACGCTTACCTTATTGTCTTGGGGTACCGCGCCCCTAACTCAACACCCGAAACCGACTACCACTTAGCGGCTGCTTTAAGATGCAGTTTACAACAAAGTACACTCACATTTTTATCATGGGTGATTTCAACGTACATTGTTTAGAAACGCCCGCCACGATCGGAGAACAATTCAAAGCCGATCTGCAAGATCTAGAAGCAACTGTTTCTCTTTACAATTACATCACTTTTCCCACTCGGTTCAGAACAGATAACAGGCCATCTGTGCTGGATCTCGTGCTTACTAACGAGGAGCGTATGATAAATGTGTTGGTTTTAGACTGCCCGTTGGGTCGCAGTGATCACGCAGTGATCAGTTTCAACTTCTTCTGCTATGCAGCATATCTGAATGAGAACGATGAGACTGTGCGAACCATCGCAAGCTACAATCGATTAGCCCAGCTCGTCAGCGCCACAACTTGGTCGTTCCTCGAAGAAGAACCCACGGAAATCCCCTGGCTCGAGTTCGTCAAAACCTTCAGTCAGCTTCAGAGATGAAGGCTTGCAATAAGTGCAAATCAGTTTCTTTCGTTAAGAGCAGAACCCGAAAACGGATGACAGCACGCAACGCAGCATGGCGAGTGTACAGAGAAGCTCCAGCACCAGAAACTTGGGACAACTACGTAGCCCAACGTAACCACTGCACTCAACTGATAAGAGAAGACAAAGCCGCCTATCAGCAGAACATCGCAAAAACCTTCATTGCTAACCCCCAACTGCTGTACAAGCACGTTAATAGCCTACGAAAGGTGAGGCAAGGATTTCCTCCACTCAAGACGGCTGATGGCCCAACAAGAATGACTGTGGAAGCAGTAAACGCGATGCAGATGCAATACGCTCCCACGTTTCAAAGAGTCTTGCCACCAAGCGATCTACCAAGCTTTGTCTTCTGCTCACCAGGACTAACCCACATCACTTTTACCGCAAAGGCTGTATTGCAAAAGCTGACTTCTCTACGCAAACACAGCTCGCCGGGTGTCGACACCATTCGTCCAGAGGCATTAGAAGCAGCAACAAGCCAACTGGCAGGACCTTAGCTCAGATTTCCAGCGTTGCTTAGACCAGAACCAAGTTCCCGCCATGTGGAAGCTTGGAATAATAACCCGATTCACAAAGGTGGAAGCAGAACTGAGCCCTCCAAATACTGCTCAGTATCTCTTCTTCCAATACTCTCTAAGGTCATGGAATCCATAGTTGCCGATGCACTGGTGTGCTATCTGGAACACTGTAACCTCATCACGCCTGAGCAGCACAGTTTCCTTCGACAGTGGTCATGTACAACGAATGTACTAATTATACGCAGTAGTTGGACCGAGGCAGCTGACGCTGGAGAAGGTGTTGATGTGATCTATCTAGATTTTTCCAAGGCTTTCGATCATCTAGACCGTCGGATACTACTATCCAAGCTGCAGCATTACTGGATCGGAGACCCTCTTTTAAGCTGGATCGCCAAGTTTTTTATTTCAAAGGCAATTAGTGGTCAGAGTGCGGAGTTCTTTATCGGACCCCATACAAGTTGGGTTTGGTGTGTCGCAAGGCCCAGTTCTTGGTGCACGTTTGTTTTGGGTGTTTATTTTTGACCTTGCACAGGGATCCGCTTCAAACTTCCTCATGTTTGCCGAGGATATCAAGATCTGGCGCAGCATTTAGGCGAACGCCGACCAACATGTGCTTCAGAGTGACCTAGATATGGTGTATCAATGGTCGACCCAAAAATGACTGCATTTCAACGTCAGTAAATGCAAAGTGCATTCTATCCGATATCAGAGCAGCTACTTATACCGGCTTGAGACGAATATACTATAATAATCAACTCTCGAAAGTGACTTGGATGGCCTGGTTCAAGATGACTTGAGTTGCTCCAGGCAATCCGAAAGGCCTCGAAGACCAGGAACCAACACGTGGGGCTGTTGAGACGGGCGTTTGGACAAATAAACAGCTCCATATTTCGACAAATGCTCAGTGCGTATGTTCGCCCCCATGTCGAATATGGGATCCAAGCCTGGCATCCATGGCTGAAACACGACCTTAATGCACTGGAGCAGCCACAACGGCGGGCATCTAAGAACGTAATTGGAATGTGCAATCTTTCCTACTAGGAGAGGCTGCAACGATTGGGGGTGTTCAGTGGAAGCTATCAAAGATTACGAGGCGACCTGGTTATGGCATACCTGATTCCGCGAGACCTACATCATGTGTGCCGCCCTTTACTGCAACTCAGCAGCAATACAAACCTGTGGACCACGCATTAAAACTCGCAGAACAATACAGTCGTCTGGAGTACCTCAGAAACTTCTTTTCCATTCCTGTCTGTCTCCTGTGAAATGCTCTCCCAGAATCGGTCGTTTCTGCACCGACACTAACAGTATTTAAAAGACGGTTGAACGATGCACTCATTCACTTACACTTTGTTACTTAACGCTACGTTGCCATCCTACACCTGGAGTATACCATGGAATTATTTGTTGTTAACTGTCGGTGCTGTGAATCTAAGAGGATCGCAGAACTACAGTGGAGCAAACCATAAGTCCTCATTTTCATATTTTAATTATTAACTATTTTTACCATCCTTATCATCATTATTGTTATGTTGATATCCCCACCAACTATCCCGCGGGACTTGTAAAGCAACGCTTCGTAACCCATAGAAATTCATTGTTCATTGCTCAAAACAAGGCTGTCAATGTTGTCTTGGGGCGCAGATTTCTTTTCAATGTGGCGTCTAGGTTTCATTGTGATTTAGACGAACTTGGGACTTGGTCTACAACCAGGTCCCTTAAACTTAATGAATTGAAATGTACTGACGTAACATTTTCATATTTTTGCCCTGATACATTGTGGGTAATTTTAAATGCTTTTCCTCTACTAACTTTGAAGGACGAAACCATTCCTATTTCATCCACTGTCAAATTTTTCCGTGTCTATTTTGCACAAAACTATATTGGTCCAAGCAAGTTTTGGAGACTTTCACAAGGTCAGAAAGTTATGCTTTTATGCTTTCCGACTTAAAAAGTTCTCCATATCGCGAAGCTTAATTTTGTGATTTCTAACTGCATGTATACTACTCCACTATTAGTACTTTTACCCAGTAATCTTCCCTGGATTGCTGCAGAAAGACTGTGCGATCGATTTAACAAATTTCTAGGTGTGGTGGCTTTCCGAGAGACTTTGTAGTTACTTATATTGCTCCTAAGCATTTTGACGTTTGTGTAATTTACTTCTAAGGTGCTAAGTGACCGTTCTCATCCGTTACGTAATGCTCCCTCACAAAAGTTATATGTCTCTCACATTCGCACAAACTTTAGTTTTATTCTCTTGCATTTCTGCGTCTCGTTACACAATTTTGCCTTATTTTCAAGCTTTCCTGTCAACCTTCTGAAAATCGCAAATGCCTTGCGCCCGCGCTTGCTTGAATGACATTGAAATACCTTTGCCTATTTATTTATTCAACCTGTGTTTACATATTTTTAACTAGTCCCATTAATTTAGTGAATCCGTAGTGATAGTATAAGTGCTGAAAATGTACCTATTTAGGTGTATAAAGTCTATGCCGACTTGACTTTACTTGCCTTGATTGCTGACAAAAGGTATTCCTATTCCTGGTGTCCAGAATCTGGAACGTTCTTCCTTATCCCCTTACTTTTGTCCTCAATTTAACATCGTTTGTAAAGTGAAGGGACCACACGCTATCCAAGTTAGCTTACGTGACATAGTGTGTTTCCACTGAAAGACCAATTAAGGCAAACAGCGTGTTCACCAGCTATGTGCGTTACGTAACGGTAAGCAGACCATCATGTACTAATGTGAATAACACTATGAATCAACTCGTTAGAATTTTCCCTTCTTTCTGTCACTTTAGACGATCATTTCATAATCCTGACTCCATTCCTCATTTGGGAACTCTCAGGCAGTGCCTTTTTAACCATTATATATAACCATTTCTTAACAGGTGCCTATATATCTATACGCGCAACAGTATTACTGATGAATTCACCGAAAACAACAAATGAATTGTAGGCTGAGAACGATGTGTCTTGGTCCGTGGTACTTATAAGTCTATTAAATGCATTCCAGTCAACTGCTTGAAGTTCGCGAGTGAATATCAACATTGTAGTTAATGACGCATGGAATTCAATAGGTGTGTTGCAAAATAACCATGTTGTGAAAATAGCTTGGTAATGGACTACCAGTGAATACATGGGTAGTACAAACTCCAGAGTGGTGGTAATTCTGGTGGCTTATCTGACTTGCTGGGTCCATCGACTTAAGTAGATGCAGCAGGTTATTTCCTAAAGTCCCTCAGAGCCGTTCGTATCTTCAACAAGCAGCAGTAGGTAGATTGGAATCCTGTATGCAAGTTTGAGCTTGTGAGCCGTACTATAAACGGTATTGATTGCATTAATATGTTGTTGAGTTTTGCGGTGATCGGTTATGGCGGCAGATAGGCACAACCCGCAATAAGTCCAATAGCTAAGATTGCTGGCCATAGTGCATTTACTAGGGCGTAGCGCGATTTGATCAGCATCATTTGCGATACTGTCTTTGTAAATGTACTTGAGGCAGCTACTACTACTTTTTTCTTTAGTGACTACTACAAGCACACCTTCGGGGACAAGTACAATGGAACAATGGTTTTTCTACGGGTAAAAAAGCTTTGCATAACAAGTCCTGTAGGATAGAAATTATTCCGAAAATCAATTGCAGGATAAAGTGAAAAACGTTGTGGTGCTGCCATGGAGTCAGGGTACCGGTTCTTAGGTGGTTAAATGCGGTGGCCTCCATTTTTCCTGCTCTACATTAACTAGCTGCGCTTTTAATCACTCCGAATTTCTGACTACTTTTCGGTGGCATCAGTATGAGGCAGGTGACCGGTGGTCATGCACGTTACGGACTACGTCAGAACTACCTGTACAGTATTTTTGGATGGCCAAACCAAAGTTTGCCTCCGTTTAATGCAGGCAAATATAAAGTTCCGCATATAACCCATCTAGCAAACGACGTAGGCGTGTTCGGAGACTGCATCTCACCGTCTGTCCCGTAGGATTGGAGTTTTGGTGCACTGGTTCGGGATGTCTTCGGTCATCCTACTCATTCAGTTGAGATGTCGACAACCGGGAACCAAAAACAGCAGCCTTCTGTGGATAGCGTTCAGGCGATTTGACCACTGAACGATCGCAAATGTTTAACGTGTACGTGATATCACATGTGGAGTAAGCCGTCCAAGCCTTCGGACCCCGACAGAGGCACAATTTGGCTGCAATGTGGACCCAAAAGCAGAGAGTAGCTAAGACTGTAAGCTTGTTGGCCCATTTGAAATACCAACGGGTCTAACAAACCCAGGGTTTGCGAATGGAACAGTATCGGCATCAACGAGATAAGTTTACATTGACCTACCAGATTATGTAAAACCCCAGTCGTTATTGTTGCTACCTGTGATATTGCCATAACATAATCATGAGCGGTTTTCCACTAGGCTTGTAAGCACGATCGAGCAACATGGAATGTCACCGGAAGATTTTTCAGAAGGCTATTTCCTCCGGTGTGCACTATGCGCCTCCGTCATCCATATATCACAAACGACTTTACAGGTCAAATAGCCAGTTACACAGCGTAATATAATCCGGGTTAATCAATACACGAGCAAACACATTGGCAGTTTAAGTGTGTTGCTTTTGACTAACCCGTTGGTATATAGATACACAGGCTGTGTTCTTGATAGTGCTCGCTTGTGTACAGACGCTTCTCATGCATACAGTTCAACGGAATCTGTCAAGTTTTAGAAGACTAAGCATTGTGCCATTGTCCTCGGTGGAGGTACCCCAGCTTGGCTCACGGCCACACGATTTTTGTGGCTAAATATTGACTGCGACGGTGGGGCATGAACCGCAGCTTAGCACCTAAGTCAATGCATGAAGCTTTACAGTTAATTTAGAGTAACACTAAGTAGATTTTTGTAAATGCTCTTCACATTTGCTTCGGTTTACACTTGTCCGTCAGATGCAGTTCTTACTCTCGACCATTATTTTCGGAAACTAGCTAGAGCATTCTGTGACAGCCGGGTGGGTGATAAGTTACGGATATCCACGAATAAGGACCTGATTTCGCCTCTACTCCGGGCGCATTCTTTGGGGATACGCGCATCCACTGCCTTTAAATAATAGCCTTTCATGGAATCGCCATGGGATTAGCCTATCTGTTGTACATCAGCTGAGCCAGGACACATGTGTGGACCGAATCAACTCTTACCCTGAAGCCCTGACGCTTCATGGAACGGATTCATGGGGTCAACGTACATTCACTGCAAGTTGGCTTGGATCGCCTTGGGACTATGCATCTAACGAGAGTCGTCTGAATCTATGTTGCGTTCTTATTGAAGTATTATATGAATACATTCAATTAAGCTTATCTAATGCACTGAGGACGATCGGCCCCGCTGTGACACTGAGGTCATCTTTGTACGCCCTAAAGATGCGATTGGCTTGACTACAGCAGTTTCCTCTCGCTGACGAGATTCATAGCCTCCGCACTTAAGCTGAAGCGGTTGTTTGAACGGTTTGGTACACCACAAAATCAGTTACAATGGATCATGACGAATGACACTAAGTTTGACGATAGACAACCAAGACAATGTCATCGTTGCCATTTCATCCATAACCACCGCTACTGCGAACGTCCTTAAAACTTATCCACCTTAATAAACGGGACAATAAACGCTCTCAAATCACATTAAGCTGACGTTTCAACTGGGCAATCTACTCTCAATATAGACGGTAGGAAGTCAAATCGACCACTCGCTCAGCGATGTATGATGCAGCTAAGTAGAAGCAGTTTGTCCATTATATGAAGGTACCAAAACCAATGGACACAGCAAGCAATGATTTATGTCGGGTAAATTGCTTGTGCTTGACAAGTATCGTAAGATGACGCGAATGAGGATCCCAGAAATATTAGTAAAAGCAGATAGAAAACAGTGGAAAGATAACGTTTTGGGTAGCTCCAAGCGATTTACCGGAACAGAAAGGTGGCTTCTCCACTGCCAGTTTGCGGAAAGCGCTGAAGTACACGGTACTTCGCGCTTTTGATTCGGTATTGTAAGGAATATATCACATAATGCAAATGGCATTAAGTATCGCCCAGTCGGCTTTCAAAGAGTGCTAACGCAGGGGCAAACTGACGTGCGTGGAAAAACGACGGGCAGCGCTTGGCACAACGGTTTAATGAACCATGTTGTGGGTCATTTTGTAGTACAGTTTGGGTGGATCGATTGCCAAGCACGATATAATGGTTGACCGCGATTCCCAAGAGGACCGCAGCTGATGCGATGAAAAATTGGGTATTGTTTACCCGAATCATTGTACGGATATGAACCGTTACGATGTTTTACATCTCTTCAGCTTGAGTTAGCATGCGTTGAACCCTGGATTATTGTTATCTTAGTTGTGACCGCTATCCATGAACCTCTGGGTCACTTTGGGCAACGCTTAGCACAACGGCTTAATGAACCATCCTGAGTGTCCTCTTTAATATACGTTTTGTCGATGGATTGCGACTCGCAATCTCAATGTTGACTGTAATTTCTTTTCAAGTGGCTATGGCTATTCGAAAACGAGGAAACCACCGATCACGACGGCAGCGCATTGCACAACGGTTTAATGAATGAAGTTGAGGGTCATTTTGAAGTAGGTCTTGTGTCGATGGTTTGCCACGCGCAATCTCAATGTTTATTGCAATTCCCTATTAAGTGAACCTTGATCCTTCGATCAGGAGGACCACAAATGATGCAACTAGAATCTTGGTGTTGCCCGGCCGGAAAGTCTGTACTGCTATGACGTATCGATATCATTTCATCTCATCCGATAGAGTTGTCAGGCATCAAACCCGGGACCAATGAGATGTCAGTTTGCACCTCTTGCTCCAATTTACCTGTTCAAGAATGGCAACGCTTGGCACAACGGTTTAATGAACTGTGTAGCGGATTATTTATTAATAACGCGTTGTGTAGATGGATTGCGACGTAACTTGTTAGTATTCACCGTGATTCATAGCAAAGGAATCGTTGGTCTTTCGATCACGTGGACAGTATCTGATGCAAATTGAAAGTGGGTGTTGCCCGCCAGCAAAGACAGGACCAGTGTGCCATGTTTTGATGTGCATACATTTTATCAGAAAGAATTAGCAGGCATCGAACCCGGTGCCAGTTGCATGTTAGTTGTGAATGCTATTACTAAGCCACTTGGTCACGACGGGCAACGCTTGGCACAAGCGTTTAATCAACGAGGTAGTGACATTTTGAACTAAGCCCTGCGTGGATCGATTGCGGTGTGCGTTTTCAAGCTTGACCGCGAGTGCCAGTGAGGTGAACCTTTCTTCGATCACGAGGACAATAGCTGATGCAAATGGAAATTTGGGGTTGAACGCCCGAAACCATTGAATTAGTACGACGTGACTCGATGTCATTGCATCTCATCAGATATAGTTAGCATGCATCGAACCCAGGACCATTGGGATGTTAGTTGTTGCCGTTACTACTAAGCCACGGGTTCACGACGGACAATGCTTGACATAGCGGTTTAATGAACGAAGTTATGGGTCACATCTGACACACCGCATAACCGGTTTCTTCCTCCTTACCTCTCATCAGATGAAGATAGCCCGAGCTGGGGTGGACTTTGAGGCCTGGTGTTCACAGGTTGACGCTTTGACCAGTATAGCTGTAAAATTCGCGAGCAACGCTTAACACATCAGTGAAGAATTCCAAGTAGCATTTGGTGTATCCGCTGTGTGGTTGAAACGCGACTCGCAATCTCTACGTTGATCACCATTCTCATTGAAGTGAACCTTGGTCTTTTGATTACGTGGATGGTTGCAGATGCAAGTAGAAATTGGACGTTGACCGCACAATAGCACTGAACTCCTATGACGCGCTTTTAAATTATCACATCTTATTACATAGATATACCAGATATCGAACCCGGGTAGATTGCTAAGTTAGTTGTGACCACTACATCGCTACACTCCTAGAAATAGAGGTTAGTTTGGCCACCTGCCCTAATTTACCGGTTGACGAATGACAACGCTCGGCACAACGGTTTACTGAATGATGTTGCGTGTCATTTTTGGTAATCAGTGTGTTAATGGATTCCAACGCGCAATCTCTACCTTGACCGCGATGCCCATTGAAGTTAACCTTGGCCTTTCGATTAAGAGAATTGTAGCGGATGCAAATTGAAATTGGGTCTTGCCCGCCAGAAATAATCTGAATCAATGCGAAACGTCTCGATATTATCACATCTCCTCAGATTGTGTTAGCAGACATCCAACCCGGGACTATTGGGATGTTAGTCGTGACCGCTACCACAAAGCCACCGGATCACAACTGTCAACGTATGGCCCAACGGTTTAACGAGCCTTGTGGAGGGTTAATTGTAAATAAGTGAGGTCCATCGCAGCCAGTTTCCAAATCAGGTAGTCGTCCACATGCCCGGAAATGCACTAGACTGCAGTTTCAGGCTGTTGGGCATCGTCAGTAGTGCGCATCCATCGGATCCGTCAGGATTCGAACCCATGACCATCAGCGGCTTGAACCGCCAGTCAGCAGCTTATGCCACTGGGCCATGGGGGACAACTTCGGACCGTCATGATTTACAAGCTAACTGCGATATAGCGCGTCTTATCCTCGTTTTGTAAATGGATGACGACGCGCAATGTTGACCGCGATTCCCAGTGAAATGAACCTTGGTCTTTCGATCACGATTACCGCAGATTATGCAAATAGAATTTCGGTGTTGCCCGCCTGGAAACACTGGACAACTATGGTTCGCTTCGATGTTATACCATCTCATCATATTAGGATCGCAGGTTTCGAACAAGGGACAATTTGGTTGTTAGTCGTGACCGCTACCCATAATGTGCCTGGTCACGAAGGACAGTGCTTGGCACAAAGATTTAAGGAACTCAGCAGCTGGTCACTTTTATGAACGCTTCGTGTAGATTGATTACGATGAGCGAGCTCAAAGTTGACAGTGATTCTCATTGAAGTGAACCTTGATCTTTCGATCACAAAGACAGCGGCTCTTGCAAACAGCATTTTGGTGTTGCACGCCCAAAAACTCTGCACGACCATGACCCATTTGGACGTTATTACATCTCATGAGATTGAGTTAGCAGGCATCGAACCCGCCACCATTAGAATGTTGACTGTGACCGCTACCATAATGTCACCGGGTTAAGACGGTCAACACTGGGCACAACGGATTAATGAATGTGGGTCACTTTTAAGTTACCTTTTGTAGATGGACTGCATCGCGCAATGTCAACTGTGATCTCGATTCCTATTTACGTCAACCTTGGTATTTCGTTCACGAGAACCGTAGCTGATGCAAATAGAATTATGGTGTTGCTTACCCGAAAATTCGGCACAACTATGATGCGTTACGCTGTTAGTAAATCTCATCAGCCCCTAACGGATGGACAGTCCCTAACCTCCAGCACTGAACGTGCGTCCGCGTTGGCGACGCACTTCGCTTCTGTATTTGCGAATAACCAGGTATCTGTTCCGAGTTCGAGGTGTACCGCTTTTACTGAACTCGATAGTCGGCATTGTGGCGTTGATGAGGTAGCTCAACTACTCGCCAACCTGGACGGCACCAAAGCTGCCGGAATTGATGGGCTTCACCCACTGGTTCTCAAGTCACTTTCGACCATCCTCTCTCCTGTCGTGACTGACCTTTTCAACAGGTCGCTGTCCGAAGGTTCGTCGCCGGTTGACTGGAAATGTGCGGTGGTGAAGCTTATTCAGAAAGGCGGCGATCCTAGCAAAGTAGACAACTACAGGCCCATTTTTCTGACACCTATTTTGTTAAAGATTGTTGAGAAAATCGTGAAGAAGAGATTGCTGCAGTTGCTACAGTCAAACGAGGTCCTGACGCCCGCACAGCACGGTTTTATGCAAGGTCGCTCATGTATTACGAACCTGCTTGTGACGAGGCATGAGTGATTGAAAGCCATAAGCAAGGCGAAGTCCGTCGACGTGATATTCATCGATTTCAGTAAAGCGTTCGACAAGGTCAGCCATGAGGATCTCCTTCACAAACAGCATGTGTGGTGTCGGTGATTCACTGCACCGGTGGATCCGCGACTTTCTTGTTGGACGAAATTGGAGGGTACAGGTATACGACCATCGAACTGACTGGTACCCCTCTACAAGTGGCGTGCCTCAAGGCACTGTGCTGGGGCCCACTCTGTTCCTGATCCACATCAACGATCAACCGCAGCTTCTCCGGTCGCCGTGTGCCTTGTTTGCGGACGACATAAAGATGTG
>OX104071.1:62895185-62988565 GCA_944474145.2 Dicrocoelium dendriticum | reverse complement strand
TTGCCAAATGTTTGAAATCATCTTTGCAGAACATGTGATAGCTTTATGTCAAGGTGCGAATCACTAGATACTGATAGGCATCACATTTCAGTAATAAAGGCATTATCAGGGCTTTCCCTAACTGCAGCCTTGACAGTAACTCTTATTTGGAAAAAAGAGAGTGAATGTTAAGAATGACTGTTTTGAGAGTGAATATCCGAGAAGAATATCTAGAGAATCTCTAGAGAAGTGGTGTGTTATGTAATAGTTGAATCACACTGGATATAATGACATAGATATTTCATTATGTCGATCGTTCTCTGACTCATCATGGTGGGGGATGATGGATGGGTAGGTAGTGGAGGAAGTCCGGAATACGACAGCAGAAATAGCGCATATGTTCGCAGTATACAATTGTTGCTCCAAACTCTACTGTCGGTAGTCTTGTGATGAAAAGTGTGGTAGCCAATGCGTTATGGGTTTAGGCGCAGAATGCTTGTTCACCTGTGCTAATGGGCTCGTAAACTCTACAGCTTCGCTATTGTCTATTTCGGCTTCGCACATATCGTCACTTAAAGGTACTCAGGCTTGACTTTCGGATACTTAGCCTAATGTCGGTTTTATTAACGATTGGGGAAGGCGGAAAACATGCATTTGGTCTTGTTCAGTTTCTCTGGAAATGTCTACACCATGCAATGCTTGCTACAAATTTGTAGAGGTTCCACCGTTATTATAGAGAAGTTGAGCCGGCGCCTTCCGATTCATTTGAGTACTTCTCAATCGAACATAAATAGGCTTTAACATGCTTCATTTTGGTCAATTTCAGATGTTTTATGATTCTTATTTTGGTCCGGAGCACGACAGATCGCAGTACAGCTACTGCGACATTTTGTTTAGGTTCTTGATTTCTAGAAGAGACCCAGAATAAATTTTCAGTTTGATTGGTTGGCTTTATTAGATTACCGCACATCCCTATTGCTCTTTTGGAGAGTCTCAGAATGCCGGTGGAGACTGGAATGCATGTCATCACGTGGTCTGAAAGATGCTACTGTCTTACGTAACTCGACAATATCGCTGCGTCAGCTACGGTTCTAAGGATCGAATTGTCCAAAGTTCATTTCATTGCAAAGCACAGTCTAGATTGGGATTGCGCGTCGCGATCCAAACACACAGTGGAGTACTTCAAGGTAACACTGCAATCAGCATTTTCCTAGCATTTCGAGTAGAAACCTGTTATACTTTTTACTAAAAAGTGAAATTAGGATTATCGGATCCTTCTTGAGTTTGAAATCAGTAAGTTTAATTTACTGCAACTGGAGTCGGTCAGACGTTCATGGCACATTCAAGAAAGCAATAATCCGTCACACAGTTGCTTTAGGAATCGCCGTTATTGCACACTCCAACTGCGTATTGAGGGAACAACACCAAAGACTTTACTGGCAGACTTGGGTGCTTAAGACCACACTAGGTCGCAACATACGATAACGATCGTCATCATCATGAGGTTGCTGCCCGTACTATAGTGTCGCTCACTCGCTCGATACTACTGTATACAGAACACTGTCTCGTCCCTGGCTTCTCTGGTTCAACTGAAACTATCTAACACCAAGTGCTATTCCGTTATATTTTGCGAAGAGTACTCTTTTCGACAAATCTCCTAAGTCATTTACGATTATAAAATGGCAGAACACACATAGCTGATGAAATCAAAGAGGTGGGAATAGTGGAATCACAGCGAACAGAAACGCAAAAGTCTTGATCAAAAACGTCCACTAACAACACGTGTGACAAAGCACGTGTTGGTTGATCGGTGGATGAAAAGCGCATCATCCAACCACCGTAGGCGCACAGTGATAAAGTTGGTAAGTTAACTAATACCAAGGTAGAAGAAGCCATTGCAGCAAAACCTTCTGTTTGCATAATTACGGTTAAATTTTTCTAATCGCGATCGCTTCGGTCGTCCGTAAGAGTTGCTCCCTAAGAACTTTAGTGTATCGTGGCTGCACTACATGGAGTAATTGGAGGACACCAGAGGTCCAAACTCGGTGTCCGCTTTTCATCAGATGTTCCAGATTGGAACTGTTGGGGCGATTGACGATGTCTTTCCGCAAAGCCGCTGGGCAGTGCTCCGCAATGCGTTTAGACAGACGCATGGTTGCGTGTCCCACACAACGGTAGAGCCTGACCTTATTCAGGTGATTTATGGAATTGAAAAGAATTAGAGATTTCACGCTGCTAGCTTTGTGTTGTATATCTGGCAGTTTCAAAGTATCACCATAAATGTCCGGTCTGATTCGACAGGGTGTCTTTAAGGATTAACCCACTGGAACCTGTCCAACACTAAGTAGTGGTGATAGCTGATCAATTTGCATAGCCCAAGGGCATTGGTAACAACTAACTTACCCAGTTTTCTTTGGCCAGCTTAGCCAGTCTTCAATTCCAGACATGAGTAGAATGCGGCACTTGACTAAAGAAGTTTGTGATCCTGAACCGAGCAGTTCAGTCGTTTACTCGTTGACTTTTGTGCAATTTAACTGTAACCAGTGCTTTCCAGGCTGCCAGATCGATAAAACCTCGTAAACGCATCCATGAGTGGTCTCTCATAGTCGCTGGGGTAAAGATCAGACGTCACAAATACACAAAACATAATTACTCATGCATTGAGTGTATGCACAGTCCCACCTGAGCGCTTTTACCCGGTGCTACTTCACAACAAACAACGGACTGACAGGTAGCAAGAGTTATGTACCAATCAGCAGGCAGCCTCCAGCTTCTACTTCTCCTGATTCCTAAGTCGTTTTTTATTCACATACTTTGCATACACGCAGTCACTTAGTTTGGCACATTGGTCCTTGTTCTAAAGGTCCCACGTAGGCCAGTAGTGTAGTTGCCACCGGCGGTTGGACTACCAATCAGAAGTTCTTATCCAATCACGGTGAATGGTAGCCTGGATAGTAGTCCGCGATCAGAATGTGATTCCTTTGGCTTTTACTAATGCTGCAGGCATAACGGTGATGGGAAGTTTGATGATCGATTCATCCTTCAATGTTATAAGAGTAGGTTCCGGCAAAACCGACTGTTTACACTCAGTTCATCGCACATAAGAAGGGTGTGGACCGGACAGTCATTTAGGATCCAATGCGTCTATGTACCAGCATTCATTAAAAGGATAAGGCAAAACTCACAGCTTTACGTGTGTATCTGTCTTGTTTATCGGGCTGCTCTAAGACTTAGGTGGTGTACTCCTTAGGGCTGCTGCTGGAAACTGACTCAGCTTGCGAATGAAGTACATGAATGTCGTATTGTGATTTGTTTGGATTTGGGCGCACGTGACCCGCGGTTGCTGATGTCTACACGCTACCTGAGCCTCAATGTAAATTAAAAATTAGCGCTAACTGACCCTTCGTATTCGTCGATAAACAGTCCAGTTATTTAGGTACGAATTTGAAAGGCATTGGTTGAAGTCCCACCAATCTATAAATATTTTGACTAACTAATTACAAAACGTACAACACACATCAATTTAAAAATTATGCACCGCGAATTTCACGTGCTTCAAAATTTTCAATGAAATATTATATATATATATATATATATATTTATATATATATTCATCCGAGCCACTTCGTCTGATCGGTGATGCGAGTTCGGAACTTTTTCCCAGTGCCCTGGTTTGCAAGGTTCTGAGCTTTTTGGGCATTGCGAGATGTTGGGACATTGTGCGTTCCTCCGGATTTCAATGGCCTGATGTAACCTGCTAGTCTGATTAGCAGCGCCTCGGGAGAACGCTGTCAATTTAAATGTCTAATGATGGGACTGCACCCCATCCGATTTGTTAAAATGAAGCCGTGTTATTATTTTTAAATCCCTATCACCTGCATGATAGATATATGACTACCTCCGCGGATGACTGCCTGGGATTGGCAAACTTGAATTCACTCGCGGTCTTTAATTTTCACGAGCCACTTGCTATTTCAAATCCTTAAATTAAACATGCTTTCTCTTAACATATTCAGCTTTGTCGCTGCATATGGAACCGCAAGATACCTATCAGTCCCACACAAAAATGTGTCCAACCTTCCGCATTTCCAAACAATTCTTAACAAGCTTTCTGCTGCCGTCTATTTATAAAATACTGGAAACCGTTAAATTTGGTGGTGTTAAACTCAAACGCTTACCACTTGAGTAATAGATTCAAACGTTTGATTATGGATGCAGCAAAATCAATGCGCTATGACACGTTCGACTTTTGCATCGCCAACCGCAGTCTGCGCCCACTTGGCGTTTTTGGTCGATCGATGTGGGCGACTCATTTGCATGATCTTCTCGAACCCTCTGAAATATAGTTGATGTGGTACATATGCAACAGACGTTTACACCGGTCAATTATCATGTGGCGGTGGAGGCGGAAATCAAGCGACTGCCCGCTGTCCTAGGTTCCGAAGATTGCTAAGGATTAAAGACAAGGTGAAAAAATAGATTGCAGCTATCCGACAAAATATTGTGCCAAACTGGCTTTGGATAAAAAGCTGTGTGATTCAGAGACTCTAACCAAAATGGTTAAGTTAAGAATTCCGCATTCAACTTGCGCTAGGTCCATACTAAATGTCTCAAACAGTCATTGGTTGGTATATGAGCTAGCTACGTAAGGAAATGTTACTGGCTACTATCGTTTTTGATTTGTTTAAGAAGTCTCAAACTGACAACAACAGCTAAGAGAATAGTAAACATCAAACTTACCCTATTTGGGGAAGGTGAAACAGGATAGATCCATCTGATGTGTCTCCGACCCTGCAGCATGCTATTAAAGCAAACAATCTAGATATAATCATGAAGAGTATACTCAAACCTTCGGCGAGGTACAGGCATGCTGCTAGAAAGGTACAACAGCAGTTTTTGCAACTCAGGATAGCTCTGAGTTGTGTCAAGCCAGTAGTCTTTTGCTCTTTTACAAAGCGATGGCCAGACGACATATGGTTTTGTGTCCTGACCTAAGAACTATATCTGCAGATGAATATTATTTGTATCGAGCATGTGCAAAGACTGGCCACCAGAATGTTAGGTTAAGCATGGGTAAACGTATGAAAATGGGTTAGCCAACTTAGAATTATTTTAAATGAAGAAGCGCAGATTGAAAGACGAGTTAACAGTAAAGTGCAAAATCGTTAAGAATCTCCGTGGTCTATAGCCCACAGCTTTTTGAAGCAGCTTACACAGATCATTTGTGGGGCAATTGCTTGTAATTAAAACAGCATAGAGCTCAACTAAAAATAGGAACTATCTTTATCACAAATCAGGTTGTGATTAAATAAAATAACATTCCCTCTGCCTTATTAATACGTGAAATTTTAGAGGATTTTAGGCGTTGCCTGTATATGAAATTGGCTGACCCTGTTTCCAGGACTTCGGTAAGAGCTCATGTCGTAATAACTTACCCAGTTTCATGAAAACGTATGTTTCTTCTGCTCTTTCTTCTGTTTCCTCCATTCAGGTCACAGTGCCGGAGGCTCTCTTTCCGTCCTGACACAGCAAACGCAATGAACTTTCGGCGGAAGCTTGTTTCGGACCTGGAAAGTGTCCTCTCTTGTTCTGGCACCATATTAGGTCCACATCTTGTCAAAAGTAATACAAATAACTTCGAGAAGCTAACAGGCTTCATTACCCCGAGCTACCCAGTTGAGCTTGATAAAATCGCCATTAATCAATTAAGCAGTTACGATTATAGCTGCGCAAATTTCCCGGAATCTTTGTTACAGCTTGACACAAGTGGCGATTGTAATGACTTTGCCTCTTACGTCCTCAAACTAACCGGTTTGTAGGGTTTTCTCCGTGCTTCGTAAACAACGAGGAAATTGAAGTCAGGCCTATTTGATCAATACCGGTCGTACGCAACAAACCATCAGGGTGGTTAAATACAACCCAAGCTGTCCAGACTGGCAGGGGGAAGATCCGGGTAGCAGTGTTTTTAAAAAAAAGCCAAATCAATTAGAGGAAAGTCAGCGGATAAGTGAGCCTTTGGAAATATACATGCTTTAGTTAAACTGGTCAATCTGATGGCGGATAACATAACAACCGAAGTCAAAGAGCTGGGTTGAAACTACACGTTTAGCTGTGTTGATCCCCGATTATGAAGCGGAGCACTGGAGCAGTGGTTTATAACTGGTCAAAAGCAAATATCAAACAAGCCCGTGGGACAGTTAGGGTGAAAATTACAAGATACAAAGTGTCGCCAAAAGAACGCGCAAGATACATGAGTCATCACGAGGTTTGCAGCAGCAATTGTATGAGTATTCCGGCTTGAATTTTATGAGAATCATGATACCGTCCACAGTTTGTTCTATAACCATGCCATTATCTGATGGTTATAGGCTATGTCACGCAGGGTAAATTCGTCAGCGTATCGTCAAGTCGTCGTTTGAATAATGCTAAGCTACGAGACATTAATTACATGCATTGGGAGGGAGTTCGATGGCTGTGACACCGGGAGGGCGAAAACGTTTCGTGGACATCTCACTCGGCTGTACTGCATGACCAGATTAAACGGTTTGCTCTTCAGATATGTGTTTTGGACCATTATCAAAAGATGATGAAAAGTACGGGTGGTCTTTTAACATCTGATACACAATCATGAAATATTCACGTAGACGCCTATAAATCCCAGTGTACATTTTTAGTGTTTTAAGCCTCAGTTGGTAGAAGACGGAACAAACCTTGGAAATACTTCGCCTTCCTGCGGTGTGCACTGTCAAGCGCGGTAAAGTAGCGCTTCTACCGGGATTGCAGTGCATAAGCAGCATATCCCGCGTGTAGTCACTTACGCGCCATACATTTTCTGAAAGCTTCAGGCGCCGAAATTCCCAAGTACCATATGAAGGTAGCTGATGTATTTATTCGGTTTATTGATGTCTTTTCAGTCTGCTTTAAACAGCCAACCTCATCTTTCACGAGTACGGTGAGCTCGAACTCAAGAGAAGCACGCTGTAGAACCTATAGCCCTAGTCAGCAGTCGTAAGTGCTCTGAAGATGTATGCTGCAAACTTTGAACTTGGTGGCGTTAAACTGCAGTATGTTCTCGGTTCACCATGTGTATACTTCCTCCAGATAATTTTGCAAGACTTTGGAATCCTTCAGTATAGTAATAACATGCAATATCTTTACATTATCGGTAAATAGTACGATAGAAAATAGCACCCACGTGAGATCATTTATGAAGGCTCGTAAAAGCAGTGGCGCAGAGTACCGTCTATAAACTGCGTGACCATGTGCTTAACACAACTGCTGAGGAAAAGGATTTAGGAGTCTTGTTTCAGTCCGACCTTGGTTGTTCAGCCCAGGCAAATAAAGCATTGAACGCGAGCATTCAAAATTTGGGCCTTCTCCGGCGCACATTTGGACGCTTCGATCCATCCGTTTTTCACCAACTTCTAGGTGCATACATTCGACCACACGTGGAGTATGCAATGCAAGTCTGGCAGCCGTGGCTCAGGAAAGACCTCTCTGATTTAGAGAAACCTCAACGACGCGCAACGAAGAACGTGAAAGGTTTAGGCCAGTTACGCTACGAAGACAGACTGAGATTTCTCGGAATAGTTAGTGGTCAATATCGACGACTACGGGGAGATTTGATTTTGGCTTATCAGATTCTGACAGACCCCAATCATACCTGCCGCCATCTGCTGGAGCTCAGTAACAACAACAATCTGAGAGGCCATCATCTGAAGCTGGCAGTGCAGTACAGCCGTTTGGAATGTCGACGGAATTTCTTTTCCGTGCGTGTTTGCCAAGCCAGGAATGCTCTCCCAGAATCTGTAGTCAGTTCACCCAACCTGATCGAGTTCAAAAATCGAGTTGATAGTTCACTCACTTCATTGCACTATTTCCCATAGTACAGTCTAATTTTGAGAGATCCAAAATCGCTACTTTAAAAATAATTTTCCCCCACGCAAATTTTAACAGTGGATTTATATTTTGACGCTTCAAACTCAAACACTTTGCCCCATGCGAATTTCAAGAGGCGGTGACTCTTTTAACCAAATACTCTCCATACCTCATGATCCCCTCCGGAGTTATAGTGGATTATTATTTTGAAGTGTGCTTGTGAAGTGTGCTTGCCAGGCTATGCACTGCTGAGATGTGACCGCACCTTTGATCGGCGCGGAGGTGGTGTTGTTTTGTACGTTAACTCCGCACTTACTGTCTGTAAGACCTATAGTTTCAGATCATCAGAGGGTGATGTTGAGGCACTCGCAGTTAACCTGTGTATTGCCTCCGCGCAACTTAAAATTGTGCTGGTCTATAGAAGCCCTGACAGCGTTGCTAAGGGGCTTGCTGATTTCATCCGCGAGCATTCGGCAAATAGGTGTTTAGTGATGGGGGACTTCAATCTTCCCGACGTTGACTGGCAGAATTTTTCCTGCGGCGCTGTTACAAGGTGTTTGGCTACCGAGCTTCTCGAGCTGGCCTTGCATGCTTCCCTGCACCAATTTGTCGATCTGCCTACTAGATTTATGATGGGTCAAAACCCGTCCCTCTTGGACTTGATCTTTGCTAAATCCATTGATTTTGTCACCAACATTGTATACAACTCACGTTTCGGTGCTAGCGACCACGCATGTCTCTCATTTAAGTGCGCCCTTAGTCGTCAGACTAATGATCATCCCGACCGAGTACCAAATATATGGCGCGCAGACTTTCAGACAATGAAAGCCAAAGCCGCAAAGTCGCCTTGTGTCATTTTGGAAAGTGACGATATTCAAACGTCCAGGGGAAAGCTTTAAATCATACTTGAGTGAGCTCTCTCTCCCCCATATACCACTATCTGGCAGGAATAAAACTAGGGCAAAGCCACCCTGGTTTGATACTGCTGTACGCAAACAACTTAACAGACGTGCCAGATGTTGGCGTACTTACTTATCAGCTCCTTTATTATGCACTTTCAAGCGATATCGTGAGGTTCGAAATGCCTGCAGGCAGTATCTACGTGGTGCTCGTCTACAGCATGAAGTAGAGCTAGCTCGTATAGCCTCATCAAACCCGAAACGCTTCTACGCTTATGTCAAAAGGCGAAGCAACATGAATTCGTGCATCCCAGTGTTGTTTGGCCCGGACGGCACTGCTGTTGTCACGGATCACGAAAAAGCTTGTTTGCTTGGAGAACAGTATGCTGGGGTTTATGTTAGAGAGTCACAGCCGCCGCATATCAGTCTCCAGGCAAAAGTTCCTGAGGGCTCCCACTTGGAGGAGGTTTCTATAACTGAGGCTCAAGTGCTCCGGTTTTTGAGGCAGTTAAATCCCAATAAAGCTGCCGGTGGAGATGCTATTCATCCCAAACTGTTGTACGAGTTGGCCGATGAACTTTGCTCTCCGATTACGCATCTTTTTGTGAAGTCTCTACGAGGCTGCTCTCTACCCAAGGACTGGAAGGAGGCTATGGTTTGCCCCATTTTTAAGAAAGGTGATAAGCACCTCCCTGATAACTATAGACCGGTCAGTTTAACGAGCGTGCTGGTCAAGTTATTGGAAAAGCTCGTGAGGGACGCTCTCGAAGGACATTTGAAAGTGTTTGACTTGCTTACTCCTTCTCAGCACGGTTTTCGTAAGGGCTATTCTTGCCTTACTAACTTGTTAACCGCTCGTAAACACTGGGCCGAAGCCGTTGATTGCGGGAAGGCAGTAGACGTGCTGTTTATTGACTTTTCCAAAGCTTTTGACACCGTTCCACATTCACGCCTTTTGTACAAGCTGAATTCCTTTGGTATTTCTGGACCAGTCTTACGATGGATTTCAGCTTTCCTAATCGGAAGGGAAATGTGTGTGCGGGTGGGTTCAAGCTTGTCCTTCCGCCAATGTGTTCTCAGTGGCGTGCCGCAAGGTTCGGTTCTTGGCCCCGTTCTCTTCACTTTATGACTTAAAACTTTGGTTCACGATAGACGAGCCGATTGGTCAACTGACCCTACAGGAGGCTCTGGATAGACTTTGGCACTGGTCACTTTTGTGGCAGTTGCCAGTTAATTTAGGGAAATGTTCCGTTCTACGCGTTGGTCCGAATGACCCGCCGACGCGTTATTTGCTTGGCGGCAACGAGGTACCGCGAGTTCAACTCCAATCTGACCTCGGTGTTTTGTTGTCATCTGACTTCAAGTCCAGTGAACACTGGAAGGCAGCTGCTCGTAAAGGCTTCAACATGTTGTGGATGATCCGGAGGTCATTCGGGATCATGACCACCGACATGTTTGTTAGACTATTTTCGGCTTTTACAAGGCCGCACTTGGAATACTGCGTCCAGGCTTGTCCTCCATGCCTGGTTCGTGATAAGATGGCAGTTGAACGAGTCCTGCGGTCCGGGACGAAAATGGTGTACGACTTAAAGAAGCTGACGTACCCGGAGAGGCTACTTAAGTTGGATATGTTTTCCATGTATT
This sequence comes from Dicrocoelium dendriticum, assembly GCA_944474145.2. Taxonomy (NCBI): domain Eukaryota; kingdom Metazoa; phylum Platyhelminthes; class Trematoda; order Plagiorchiida; family Dicrocoeliidae; genus Dicrocoelium; species Dicrocoelium dendriticum. The sequence continues at coordinate 62,978,165 of OX104071.1, read as the reverse complement.
ACAGGCGGCTTCGGGGCGACTTGGTCCTTACATATCGTATATTGATGGGTCAGATTGGTCCTGATTTGACTGGACTGTTTCGCCCAACTCGAATGCCAACCCTTCGTGGCCACCCATTAAAGTTGCACAAACCCCGGTCTGACCGGGTTTTGGCAACTTTTAAATTATCGCGTAGGGTTATAGCTTATTGGAACACATTGCCTGCAGACGTCGTGATGGCACCGACGTTGAAAGAGTTCGAGCATCGACTTGACGCTCTCGGTCTGCAGTTTAAAGTCTTCCCCTTCGTGTCTTAAGCTTTTCATCGTCTATTACGGCTTACGCTTCTTTAACTCATTTTAACTTACATTTTAATATTGCCTACGATATTAGATTAGCTTGTCATTTCTGTTTTCTTCTCTTTACAGACACTACTGTTTTCTTTTATTCTTCACGTGGCCGACACAGTGGGGACTGCTAGTGCAGGGCACGTGGGCATTGTTTGGTTGACCATATGAATCGTGTGTGTTGATTTGGCTCTCCTTTGGCACATCAAGGCACCGGTTTCCCTGTTGGATCAACGACGTTTTCGAAGGTGGAACATTCGCGGGATTTTCCTACTGTTCCGGTCCCAATGGAACTTGAACTTGAACATGAACTTGACACTTCAAACTCGGTGAGTCCACAAGCTTGTAGTGACTCGTTGTTAAACGATTTTACTGAATTGGTTTCCATTGAACTTTTCACACTTCTATGATTTTCGCACTGATCACCCTACGGGATTTGTCAAGCTTTAGCTTTTATACCCGCATAAATCCGTTGTTCCATTGTCTTGAGGTATGTTAGTTCCCTTTGTGCAAAACAACATGTTTGTCGAGATGAAGGTTTTATTCAACCTACCCGAAAACCAATCATCCACTATGTGATTTGTAACATGTGATTCGCTACGACGTCAAAGCAGCCTTTTTACCTCTATGCATTACCACGTCCGCGTCGAAGCACGTGACAGTCATGGGCAATGAGAATGCACTTTTTCTCACACCCCCTCAAAGCCCATATACTGCATTCTTTATGACGCAGTGCAACGCAACTAGAACGACCGGTCAACGGACGTGCACGCTTCCGTTCACGTGCTCAGGGCCCGACGCATCCGTCGACGAAAACACATGCAAGCTGTCTCGGACTCACAACCATAATGCGAGCACATTCTCTCTTGTATATTTCAGTAATACCTGTACAGTCTTATACGTTATAACAGTGCATAGCCTTTTGATTTTATAAGCAATCACGACTTGAACAACACTAATTGGTACTCCCCGCTGAACTTTGAAAGGATCATGTAGGATGCTTCAGACCGTCACCCGTACATGACTGAACGATAAAGTCGCATATCCAGCCCAAAACCGGATCCATAATCCCCTAATTGCGCACTGCTGATGATTCCCGAAAGGATGAAACGCGCGTACAGTGCTTTTCCGGGCTTGTGGCGGCTGTCTGAGTGAGCCTAGATGTGACGAAATTCTACCTATACCATTCAACTCCCCCTACTACTCTTCTGTAATTTTGAAACGTCTAGAAAGCGGTGATATGGACTGCCGAATGTTTTTATGAAATGCGTTTGGACGGCACCTACACAGGCAACCACAGCTTCACTTCCACATTCACATTCTATTAACAGCTTTGTAGCACAAGACTGATTTTGGCGAAATATGTGCTGTTTCGGAACAGGACTTTTATTACTCTCCATATACCCATTGAGAGCCTCGGCTACAGTGAATTCAATGAACTTGAAAATCACGGAAATTGATGATATCGGGTAATAAATAACTGGTTTTGCATTGGTGGCAATTTTGTAAAATAAAGTGCTTGCCCCACGCTTCCATGTTGTGGAAATCTCGTTAACACATCGTTAAAAGAATATTTCTGACGGTTCAGATAAACTCCTGGCAGGCGCTTTTGTGACAGTGCTGTTCGCACCAGGGGAGCTGGAATTGCACAAGTACTTCAGTCGCTTTAATACATCTGTGGTCGTAAAGGACCTGTGCTTAAGCCCTGATGGCAGCATGATCTGAGTAGGCAGTATGTAAGATGACGGTACTTGATGGAAGGTACGGTTAAATTACTTTCCAGGGACGTTGGTAGCCTCTTGCGCCTTTTGCGCTGACCAGCATGCTTTGTGCAGAGCGGGATTCCGTGCTTAAGTCTGAAATATTTGTTCAAATCTGTAAGGTAGCTTTGGCTTATTGTAATATTTTACCAAAAGGTCCTTTTATTACTTTACTCCATCCTTAGATACGAGTTTGACGCAGAGATCCCTTTGTGTTGCATGGATACACCAGGTATCCTCGCTGGGAGTGACCATGTTGGCGAGTGAACTCAAGTCCTTCAATCGTCTACATTTGCCTGTCTTACTCCACAGGAGGGATTTCATCTTTTTTGATTGAAACAGGTAGCTCTTCCGTTGAAAACTGGTCTTTAGCCCGAGTCTGATTCCATAGAGTGAGCGTAAACAGATTCTCAGAGGGAATTTGTATCAAGTATTATTCCTGTTCGCGTTGTCCTTAAGGCTGGAATTCCTGATGAGTGTACAACAATAATCCAAGACCAGCAGCAGCGGCGCTACTTTCGTGAGACCCACCCCTTAAACACACAGTTGACATCATGGCTACTTAGCTCATACAATTACTAACTATGTAACCCAGGGAAAGTGAGATGAGTGTCCCAAGCCAACCAGCTGTCAACAAGTGTATTAGGAGTCTTGCACGCATCTCTCTATAGGCTAAGTTGTAAATCGTGACTAGGAACTAGATATTAAAGTCAAGTGAAGAAAGTGCTTTACACACCGGGGTTGGATGACATTTAAGCCGTAACATATAAACTTTCAATGATATAGTATTAGATAAATTCACTTCGAAAAAAGTGAATTATTAACGAAGAATACAACAACTTCATAACGTAAACTGATTGGTTAATTCTCAGACGAATTAATACTGGTCTAGCAAAATGCGTTAAATATGGAATAGCCGACGAACAGCATACTCGTGTCCAGGTAGCTGTGGAATTGTATTTCTATCTAGTAACCGAGGTCGACACAGATACTGATACTAAAATAGTAACAGACCTGATAGAATCAAAAGACTAGCTTTCGACTCTCGTTCCAACAACCACACGTTCCGCACCGATATATTAAGGTAGCTGCTTACGGAATTGCTGCAGTTGGAACACCGTCATTGTAAATTCATACCTAACACTCAGGCTTGTCACCGAGAGAAAAGAAACTTTTCTATTAGTAACGAACGCCGAAGTCACCACTATTGGACTATTGCACTGCAATCTAGAACAGAGTATGTATTTGTGCGTTGATGTCAGAAAGCGATTGAAGTCAAACCTAGAGAAGTACAATAATAAATACTTTCGTTCTCGACTCATCGAAGAACACTAGGTAGGCAAGGTCAATTACTGACACAGGTAAGAAACACATCGACCACAATATGAGCTAGCAATGCAAGCGTTTGCAGAGTCTTAAGCAATAACATGAAATTAGTTCAGACTGTGTGCGGAAATGTTTTATGTTATGATTTGTTAAAAGTAGGCTCCTGGTGTTGGGAAATCAAACAAATTTATAGACCGGCGAACGTTGGTGATCATTTGAAATATCGGGATTTGGCTCAACTAAAATCTTCTGGGATCCTCGGTATCGTCTTCGTTGATCAACGTGCGTATTTCTGCCTTCACAGTTAAAACACCCTTTGATTCTGATTTCGTAGGAAGTGTTGTAAGAGACATGCAAAGACTGAACTTAAATGAGAAATTATTGGATGAAAGATGCTTTTGATAATTATCTTGTTCATTTGTATTGTACATAAGTCTTAGGTTGAGCTGTCTGGCATATAAGGAACAGTTTGTTGGTGGAAATAAGTAATTTCTTCTAAAGAAATCGAAGAAGATGGTGTCTAAAATACTACTATAATAGTGAGAAGCGCTGCAGACATGTGTTCATGTCTCCGGAGCACGGAAACTGGACTAAAACAAAGGATTGAACTTCCACCAGAAGTAGGTTACAACATCAATGAAAGAATTGGCCATATATGACCATGTGTAAGATCCAGCAACTGCCTTCGGTCTAACTCCATGTGAAGCGTATGTAAAACATTATCTCTCAGTAACGACTACGGTCAAACACCTTTGTTCTTGCTTCAGTGAAAATCAGCAACGCCTCCGGGAAAAACAACCGGTATTTTACGCTGTGGGGCAAATTATACTGCCTCACTTTCGGAGTCAAAAAAGATCCGTATGTTAAATCCCATGGATAACTAAAGATAAGCAATATGTGAAAATGTTCTTGTAATGAGTGAGGGACGACTGATAAGATTCTCACTGGCACGATTGGAGCACGCCTACGAGAACGGCTTGAAAGGCTGGCCAATCTAACGCATTTGCGCTTACTTGATGGCTTTAGCTTAGCTCGGGGTACACGCTGGTGAGATGGGAATGGAGCGAGCGTAAGAAAGATCCTAGCCGCACGTATTCGGATGGACGCTGAGCCCTCGCAACAGACGAGGGTACGCACGCGAGAAGGGGTTACGGTAGACGCGAACGCTGCCCGGCTAACGAAGCACACAAAATCACGTGACCGACCGACTCCCAACTAAGACGAAGTGGAAGCAAGACAGGTGGTCCTCTGAAGTCGCTTTTACGACTGAACAAAGGGCGAATCACAGCCAATGCAATGGGTCATTAGGTTGGGGAAATTACTCCGACGACGGGGTGGTAATTTGCAAAAGAACCTTGCCAACTGGTGCGCAGTTGAACCGCGTCTCGGAGTGGCTGAACACTGCAACGCTGTGGGGGGGGGGGAGAATTGTACCCCACTTTACACAGCCATTTTGCCGGAGTTACTTGCGCGTCTTTGCGGGGATATTTGACGGACCCGCAACACCTCCCTTTGCAGAGAAAGTGTACTGCTTCTGACGAGGATTGACCTGGTGATATTTTGGCGACCTCCGGATTCTTCCTGTTCGTCGGCAAAGCGGGCTGTCCAGACGCAGCGGCGAGTGAGCGGCTTCGACCGTGGTCTCTCTTTGTGTAGCCAATCCAAAGGTATCCAACAGGATGTGCAGTGGCAGGCGCACAGGAGAGATGGCTGGTTTGGAGGTTTCTCCGTGGCGCAGTCGAAGTTGATTGCGATGACGAACTCCCTTCTCATCACTCAGGTAGACTTCATGCAGCATGTCACCTCGCTTGACCGTCACTGTTGCTTTGATCCAACGTGCATAACCTGCTCGATAGTTGCGAGCTTAGACCGGAGCTCCAGCGACGAATTCTGTGTGCTTGTTGCAGGCACTGGAGTGACTAGATGGCTTACCAGTCGGAATGAGCGCTTCGTTGTTGATGCGTAGCTTGCGGCCCATCAATGTTTCAGCTGGTGACTGGCATCCTGGCGCAGCTGCATTCGGTGTGGACCGGTACGAGAGCAGGAAGGCTTGGAGACCTTCATCCACGTTCCCCTGCCCGCGAGATTGCAAGAGCGCCCCCTTGAAGGTGTCGACAAATCGCTGCGCTTGTCTATTAGACTGAGGGTGGTGAGGCAGTGAGCGCAGGTGTTGGATGCAGTGTCGGCGACAAAACGCTTGGAAGATGAAAGGCGTAAACTGGTTACCGTTGTAGGACACCAAAACCTCGGGAAGGTCATATTGATTGAAGATTCCTTGGAGACAACCCAGAGTGGTGGATGCGGTTGGCGGGTTGACGGCGACCACTTCTGGCCATTTGGAATAGGCGTCCCCCATGACCAGATCGGAAATGCCATGGATGGGACTAGCGTAGTCAATGTGCACTCGGGACCACGGTTTTGCTGGTGGATGCCAAGGAACCGGTGATTGGTGTGGCGGCATCTTTGAGGCATGTTGACATTTCGAGCAGCGGCGAACAAAATCTTGAATTTTTTTGTCAATGCCAGGCAAGTACACATAACTGCGGGGAATTGCCTACATTCTGTTCATGCCGGGGTGAGCAGAAGGAACCTGGCGGAGTACAGCTTGCCGGAGACATGAAGGAACCAGAACTCAATCCGCAGTCATGAGGTAAAAATCGGCCACGGAAAAGGAGTCGCGACGATGATGTAGTTGTTTGAGTGCACTGGACACGGCGGTGTTTGGCCAGCACGTCTGAACGCAAGGGACGGCTTTCTGCAGGACCGGGTATTGAGCAGTTGCACAACGTATGTCGGCGGCAGTAATGTGGAGACTTCAGATAACGTTCTAGAGCTGATGACAAACGTCGTTCTCAACGGTAACAGCGGCAGTCACTGTGTCTTCTTCTGTGGCATGCTAAGAAATGAGACGGAAGAGACCTTCGGTTTGACCGAAATCTTGAGTACGGCAGTAGCGGATTGCGAACTCGTAACCAAGAATGATGACCGCCCAACGCTGAAGTCGGCTAGCAGAGTATGCGGAAATGTCCTTCTTTGAACCGAAGATTGAAAGTAGGGGTTTGTGATCGGTCAATAGCGTGGACCACCGGCCATACAGCATCTTGTGGAAGTTAGTGACGGCAAGGGCTTCCTTATCTCTCTGACCATAGTTCTTCTCCGCAGGCGTCAGGGTACGGGAGACATGCATAACAGCTTTTTTGGAACCATTTAAATATCCATGGGAGAGAACTGCTCGCATCCCGTAGGCAGAAGCATTAGCGAAGATCAAAATCGTCGAGGTTAGGTCGTAAGGGGTCAACAGTAGGTCAGAACTCAGCATGACTTTCAGGCGAACGAAAGCTTTCTCGCATGCAGGGAAACAATGCCAAGGAACGTCTTTCTGCAACCACTGATTGAGCGGCGCTCGAACGTCGTATAGCGATGGCGGGAAGGCGCTGTAATAGCTGATGAGACCTAGGAAGGACCGCACTTGTGACACATCTGCTGGAGCTGGCATCTGCTGGATGGCTCCGCCTTTCTCAGGATCAGGATGACGACCATTGGCATCGAAAATGAAACTAAGGTATTTGATCAACGGAAGGAAAAATTAGCATTTCTCGACTTTCAGGCGGGGACCGTACACCTGGAACCGTTGAAGGACTGCAGCCAGGGGCTCTAGAAGCTCTTATGGGGTGCGACCAACTATGAGTAGATCGCCCAGGTACGCCGTCTTACCCGGAAAGCCGGAGATCATAGCGCTCATCGTCTGTTGGAGAATGGCTGGAACGGTTTTGACATCAAACGGGAGCCTGGTGTAATGGAGAAGACCATGATGCGTATTGATCATCAGGAGGGCTTGTGATTCAGGGGCGAACTCGAGCTGCAGGAAGGCGTATGCCAGATCGATTTTAGCAAAACATGTGCCACTGTTGCGTATTGTGAAGAGGATGACTGGGATCGGTAGCGGGTAGCAATTTGGCTCTAGTGCTGCGTTGAGACCGACGGAGAAATCGGCACAGATGCGGAGGGCGCCATTCGGCTTCTTGATCACGACGATCGGCGCTGCCCAGGCGGAATAGGACACGCACCAGGACACCCATGTCTTCCAAACGTCGGCGTTCGGCAGCAACCGAGGGTAAGGCTGCGCATGGGACAGGCCTTTTGGGACGGAATACCGATTGAGCACCAGGTAGGAGCTGTAACGCAGCGTGGGTGAGTCTACAACGGCCAAGACCATCCTGGAATACCAGGTCAAAATGTTTGATGATGCCGCCCGTTCGGTCGTTTGGTACTGTCGAAGAATGTACCGCATTACAGATGGCCCGAAGAGGAGGATCAGCCAACCCAACGGTTTCGAGCCAGTCGAGACCAAGCAGGTTGATCTTCGCTTTCATGATGTAGCAGATCGCGTTGAACGTGGCGTCTCGCAAGGAGACTGAGCAGTGCAGCTGTTCAGTTAGCTGCGCGCGACGACCACAGGCGCTGGTGGCAGATTGGGAGGTCGGAGCGAATAGCGGCTTGACAACGGGTCGCAAGAGATCCGGGAGATGATCGTGATGTCCGACGCGGTGTACAACTGTAATCAGACCGACTGACCGTTGATCAACACGTAGACGAATTTTCTCCGATCAGCAGTGTTGATTGGGAACGTGCACAGCATACTCGGGGAGTTGCCAACCGGCCCAGCTTTGGGTGCGCATCTGGGTCAAGACCACTTCTTTGGATCGCGGGTGGGTGCCAGCCCAGTTTTAGCCCACTTGAAAGGTGTGGGATGGCAGCAACCATCCCGGTGCCCCACCGTGCCACAACTTTGACAACAGTGCTGACAGAGATTGCAGTCTCGGTGGAAATGCCAGGAACCACAGAATCGGCACGCTTAGGGTGGGGACTTCGTTCGGTCAGATTGGGTGGGGCTCGCGGATCATTGAGCTCTAGGTGTTGTAACTGTCTGGACTATACGAGGTGCGGCAGCATTCTGGCCCATGGCAGAATCGTGCTTCGGGTTGAGCAACCTTTGACAATAGTCGGCCTAGTTCTGGAGTTTGACTGAGCTATCCTGTTGTAGCTCGGACAGGAGGCGCGTCTGGATATCGGCAAAGTGTGGAGACTGGAGGTCAGAGACGAAAATCAGGAAATTGAATTGATCCTCGGTGAGCGAGCCAAGTTGAAAACGTTGGTGTTTACGGTTGACCACGCCCGTGTAAGTGCTGAAGTCGTCGGCATCACGCTTGGCCAGCTGCAGACACTGATAACGAGCACTGAACAGAGAGGACTACTTGCCGAAAATTCGGGACAACTTTCGGACCGTCTCGTCAAAGGTAACCTCTCGTGGGTTCCTCGGCAAGATCAAGCTGGTGAAGCGTTGGTGTTAGAGCGTACCAAGTTTGCACAGAAGCAGCCGGACCTTGTGCAGGTCGTCCTGGCAAGCCAACACAGCGATGAACAGGTCCTCGGATCGCTTATATCAAGATTCGAACGTTACCCCGGCCTTGGCGAATTACAGGAATTCGCTGGTGCCGCTAACCACATGGACCGCTGACTGCGAATTAGCAGTTGGACCTGCATTAAGGGAAGAACTGGACAGCTTTTCAGTTAGGAAGGACATCAATTTCAGTTGTTGCTGCAGCATCAGTTTTAAATCCCCGTATTTGTCAGTCATGGTTCGTCAACTCGGTAGCCACTGTTATAATTGCGTAGATGCCTGATACGATTGTCACTGGCACGATTGGAGCACGCCTACGAGAACGGCTTGAAAGGCTGGCCAATCTAACGCATTTGCGCTTACTTGATGGCTTTAGCTTAGCTCGGGGTACACGCTGGTGAGATGGGAATGGAGCGAGCGTAAGAAAGATCCTAGCCGCACGTATTCGGATGGACGCTGAGCCCTCGCAACAGACGAGGGTACGCACGCGAGAAGGGGTTACGGTAGACGCGAACGCTGCCCGGCTAACGAAGCACACAAAATCACGTGACCGACCGACTCCCAACTAAGACGAAGTGGAAGCAAGACAGGTGGTCCTCTGAAGTCGCTTTTACGACTGAACAAAGGGCGAATCACAGCCAATGCAATGGGTCATTAGGTTGGGGAAATTACTCCGACGACGGGGTGGTAATTTGCAAAAGAACCTTGCCAACTGGTGCGCAGTTGAACCGCGTCTCGGAGTGGCTGAACACTGCAACGCTGTGGGGGGGGGGGGGAGAATTGTACCCCACTTTACACAGCCATTTTGCCGGAGTTACTTGCGCGTCTTTGCGGGGATATTTGACGGGCCCGCAGCAGTTCTTTTGAGGCTAGCTGACTCCATTTGTTCAAACCTACGGATAGTGGAATTTGTCCAAGCTTACGAATAGACAACCAAACCGAAGACATAAATTGATAACTCAGCAGGATAATCTCCTATTCATATCTATGTAAAGAGACCCTGCATCTCGAGTAGATGTCCATGTTTGATCGACTGTGCCATATAATGGTCTTTCGCGTAGCGATTAACCTATTTGTGGAAATCTCGGGACACCATGCAACGAACCTGAGGCAGCCAAACAGACAAAAAACAAAAATGTAACGGATACGCCAACGATGATATGAAGTACATGCAAATGTGTTTGGACTGATGATCCGTTAAATCCAGTGTGAATTTGCTTATTGTATACGTAAGATACATTTATTTTTAAATTTGGCTGCAGGATGAAATTCTTGACGAATAAAGCGTGAAGAAGAACAACAATGCTATGGAGGTGAAAGGAACAGCGTTAGGGATTTGCCTAACCTGAAGGGCATTTGTATCCATAGTCTGACAGCAGTCAGCAAGCAAGAGAGACAGGTCGGTCAATGCGGTGCATTGGGAGTAGACAGTCCAATGAATCTGGGAAGGTGAATGCAAATATGCCAGCGGCTGCTGATGCTTTCGGGATGAAAATTCTTATACATATAAGTGGAAGCTCAACGAGTCCATGGAGGTAAGATGAATACAGTGGTAGATCCACCGGTCCTGAGTCTCTGCAAGTCGATGGAACGAGTAAGGCGAACAGTGACCCAGTCACTGACCCCGTCTACAGCTAGGACTCAATGGTGTAGGCCACACATTAGTGCCTTAACGCCACCAGTATCCCCTCCAGAGCTGAACCTCTGCTTTCTACTCACCTTGTGAGTAGCCCTGCACCAATTGGACACAATGGTCGCATCTCAGCTTATTTTACTGTCCGCGCTCTATGCTTTTTCTCAGTCAATTGCATCTATATCGCTTTAAAGTTTTTCCTTAAGGAAATCACGTTCCTCTATAAACCTCTCAAAATGGTTCCTAATGTTATCAAGTTGCATACAACGGACACAAATGGCCCTGAATACTACCGTTCATTAGGTGACCAATCGAAAATCCACAAATAAATAAAACTGTTTATTTCTCTACTGTGCCTGACACTGCTCAGTTCGTTTTTCCAATATAATCTTACATTGAAATCGCAAATTGGTTACTGATACAAGCCAACAAAACATTACGCTTGATCTATGTTTGGTGAAGCATGCGTCGTTTAACGTGGTCGGCCAAGCTCTCAATAAGCACAGTATCAATTACATGTTGGTTGGTATTTCGCGAAAATATTGCAAGGCAGCAGTTTTGTGTCAGTCATATACTTGGCTCGCAACATAGTATGTCATTGCAGCGGAGTAAGAGTTGACTAAATGGCAACCAAAGCGCTGGATTCGAGATTGGCTTGAGATAGTGTGATTGTCGTTTCCCTATGTAGAAGGAACAATACATTAGCGTTGTTTTTAAGTAATCGAGAAGCTAAGCAGCCAGGTGTGTTGACGATTTTCCCCGCAGTATTTGAGTGAGCTGCGCAAGTAAGGACGTGTTGGATAACTAGAACGGTGAACACGTTAAACGATTTGCATGCAGAAAAGACAGCTGTGGCGATGTTAGTTTTAACAAGTCTAATGTGTTGTAGATAAAATATGGTACAAGTTTATAGTGCTGTGTTCAGAAGCATACAGTGGGTAAGCATAAGTAAGGGGGACTTGCATGCTAGCCATTCATATCATGTTCGAGATGGTCGTTCATTAGAATGGATCAGACCAGTATTCCCCTAAATAGTTAATTAGCCTGCCAATATTTTGGGATCCGTGATGGAGGCGGTACTCAAACCATGCTTTAAGGTGACGCAATACTAGGTACATCATTGATCTTCGCCTAGTGGTTCCCTGAGAAGTATGCGTATCAGTAAAAGTGTTGGCAATAGCAACCGTCGCTCTTTGGATAATAATTAGAGATGAAACCCTATAACAGTCGTTGGTTAGAGATCGAGCACCCGGCTGGTCTTTTTCATAGGCTTCTATGTGGATATGAAAGCTTTGAGACAGGTATAGCCAGTGCATGAGAGGATACAATAGGTGTCCAATTTGTGAAAACGAGGACTCGGTTCACCTCCGTCGTTGATCACCATGTAAGCATAAAAGACTCGAAGTCAATGTGACTGAGTAAGGAAAAATATAACATTGGTCGGATGACTGAAGATCAAGACACCATGTAACCCCCCCTCTTCAGCCACCATAGTGATATGTGGACGTTGAGATGGGTATGGCCCAGTAACGAACGAATGTGGTGAATTTTGGAAGAAGGGTCATGGACATTCGGTCTGTTTCCTTTTCTTGTTTGGTTTCTGTGACAACTGTGAAGCTTTTTGTTGTACGTCCGAGAAGTGTCACGACAATTTGTGAACAGCTTTCGAAGCTCTTTATCGGACACCTTACAAGGCTAGTGTGGTATGCCTCAAGGCTCATTTCTAGGCCCACCTCTGTTTTTGATGTATATTAACGACTGCGCACAGGCAATCGCTACTAACTTCCTAGTGTTTTCCGATGATGCCAAGATTTGGCGCGTGATTCAGGTGAATACCGACCAGCATCTGCTTCAGCGCGATCTAGACACGTTATTTCAGTGGTCAACCCAAAAGTTACCACTTTTCAAAGTGAGTAAATGCAAGAAACGTTCCATCAGACATCAGAGCAGCTATTCATACTGGCTCGGAACCCCTCTACAGCAACACTCGTCCGTCGAAGGTGATCTCGGTGTGCTCTTTGAAAATGACTTGGTTTGCTCCAGGCAATCCGGAAAGGCTTCGAGGGCTGGAACCCAACACCTCGGGCTGTTGCGAAGGACGTTTGGATAAATTAAGAGCTCTATAATTCGGAAAATGCTGACTGCGTATGTCCGCCCCGTTGTCGAATACGCAATTCAGGCCTGGCATCCATGATTAAAACATGATGGTAATGCAATGAAGCAGCCTCAATTTCCGGCACCTGGGAAAGTAATTGGAATGTTCAATCTTTAATACGATGAGCGGCTGCAAAGATAGGGGTATTCAGCGGAGTGTATGGCAGGTTACGAAGCGACCTGATTATGGCATAGTTGATTCTGCAAGAACCGCATCATAGGTGTCGCTCTTCACTGCAACGCAGCCGCAATACAAACCTGAGGAGCTACTCATTGACACTCGCAGAACAGTACAGCCGTCTGGAACGCCACAGTGATTTATTTTCTATTCGTATCTGTCACCAGTGGAATGATCTCCCAGCATCGGTCTTCCCTGCACCGACACCACCAGTAGTTAAAAGATGATTGGATGAAGCACACAACCCCTTACGCTTTGTCATTTAGCCCCACGTCTCCATCCTACTCCTGGAGTGCACCATGGATTTATTTGATGCTAAATGTGGGTGCTGTGAATCTACTCGGCTAGGATAACTACGGCGGAGCTAAGGATAATTCCATATTTGCATATTTTAAGTACTGATTGCTTTATTATTGTTAGTACTATTCTGCTTATTATTACTTCGATATCCCACCAACTATCCAACGGGAGTTGTAAAGCAGCGCTTCTTGACCCGTATAAAGTCATCGGTAATTGTTTATATTCCCTTTGATTCCTTCGGAAAAACCTCTGTCTCCACGATATTTAGCTTGAGCTTTTACAACTGAGACATTTTTCTATCTGCACACGGAACATATGACGAGAAATGCATAATCTAATACTGCATACTTAATGAGAAAAAGTTTGAGCACATGTTGTTTCGCGAAGTTGAAACTGTATGTATACGTCGTTTATTACAGATAGGACAACCTTCGTTGTTCGTAATTGGGAGTAGTATCCAAATATACCAAGGCGTACATAAATTAGATGAAAAATTGAGATAGGTTTAGCTTTATTCAATGCAGCCATATCGGGTTTAACACCAGCCATTTGCAGCCTTCAGGGTAATTGAGCTTCTGAGTAGAGCCCAGAACCTACTTTGTGAAAGCACGTTGAACGCACTTTAGGGTAAAATCAACTCTTGTCCTATCGGCGGATTTAGGCTTGGTCAGTTAACCAACCAAAGGCATTTTTAGGAGATGTTGTGCTCGTTGGATGCAATTTGATACGTTGAAGTTAATATTAAGAGACCTATGGGGAACATGATTTCTTTAAAGAGGCACACAAAAGAGTTTTGGGTACAACTAGATGAAAAAACACATAGAAATCGCGAAATCTTGCGGTGGAGAATTCGAGGCTAGCCTTTCCATGTGAGACCACATCAGTTATACAACTGTATACAGAGTGTCAAACAAATAAGCAACACCTGTCTCAGCGTTTGCAAATAAGGCGCAGTTGTCGACAGAACAATGATGGATGGTCATTTATGGCTTCGAAACCATGTAACTACATACGTTTTCTCAGTTAACTGCATACTTAGCGCTTACAAACTTCCCCTTACAGAAATCACGTTCTTCCTTAGATCATTTAGGATGATCACTAACGCTATCAAATTACACCTGACAGGCGCAGTCTACTAAAAATTGCGTACTGTTTGTTGAGTGACTAATCAGATGTTATAAATGTGAGTACACGGAGTGGGATGCTATTGGCTAATTTGGGATTGGTCGCCCATTGAACGGCCGCATTTAGGAGAGTTCATAACAGTTGGATGCAGTTTGAGAGATCTGTGGAATAGCATCAATTCTGTAAGGGGGAAGTTGAAAGCATTTTAAATGCAATTGACCGAGAAGGTATACCCTGCGACTTGATATGTACAGCCACCCACTACAGTGTATTCACAGAACTCTATGATGAAGTAAGTTGTCAGCCTTTGTAAGATGGCTCAGACAAAAAAAGATATCATCAGTATGCCAATACGTCGTACCGACGCCTGCTTGCCGTGCAACCACCACCATCCGCAAAGGGACTAAAATACTGCCAGGGTCGCCCAAGCACTATGTAGGATCAAACAGCGACCACATGATTACACGGCAGGCTCACTCGGTAGCACTGAAATGAGTTACATTAGAAGATTCGGCAGACTGATGGAAGTGAAATCACTGACCATTTCTTTCCTCCGCAAAGGCGGTAACTGTAAAAGACGCATAAAAGCCAGCTTTCTTTAGGAGACTTGTAGCGTACCTTTGTGCAGCGCGGTCATAGTGTTATACTTATCCATAACAATAAATTGACATGCTAAGCCTGTTTAACGAGAGAGCTCATGCCAATCCATCGCAGCGATTAAATATAGCAACGGTCATTTCAAAGTGAAGCGTTGAATTTGCTCCACTTATCTCGGCAGATGGACGGAAACAAACCACTGGGGAAACAGCCAATGATATGCACATTTGATAGGCGAGAAACATGCTGTGACTGATTGTCCCAAATGTCTGTTCTATCCTGCGGGCATTAGAATCGACGGAGGACACTATTCCATCTACTTTATTTAGAAAGTTACCTTCCGTACATGTTCATCGTTCTCCTGAAGCCAACCTCGTTATCACAAAGCCATGGGATAGTATCCTAGAAGACACCAGAACAATAATTATTGTTCTACACATAGGCGCAAAAAGAAAAGCGTTATCATTGCCCTAATTTCAAAGACGTCAACATTTCAGATACATCGGACTATCGCCTGATCATCCTACGGGTGTTCCCAAACATGAAAGCGATCATTTATGTGACACTAACAGACTTAAGCTTTGTCAACACCGGTCATGATCGACCAACTTATTGGTTGCACATGGAAGCAGGACTGAATATTTGAGTGCCATCTGCCTTGGTTCCGTGATGTAACCGAGCATTTGCTTCCATTATTTCTTCTCCACGAGCTCAGAAGTTATGGAATTAGACATACTGTTGGTAAATTGATCAACTACTTCTTTCTTTAGTGATTACTACAAGCGCACCTTCGGGGACATGTACTGCTGCCACGGAGTCAGGGTGCCAGTTCTTAAGTGGTTAAATGCGGTCGGCCTCTATTTTTCTTGCTCTACATTAACTACTTTGCGCTTTTAGTCACTCCGAATTTTGACTACTTTTCGGGGATATCAGTATGAGGACAAGTCATTTGATCCCTACGACAGATCGCAGTGCAACCTGTTTCTAGTTGCTATATGTTCCACAATCCTGAGTATATGATCCGGCAAGGCTCGGTACCGACACACAGGTAAATGCACACACACGCGCGACGTGCGTGCTCCTGGTTCATTTGGATTATTCCTCTCTATCCTCTCTCCATCTTCTCTCAGTGTTGTCACTGTACGCTCATTCAAACGGGATTTACCAGCCCTACACTGGGATCCATCATACTTGGAAATATTTTCTACGATTAGAGGCTGCGCCATCACTAAGCGTTTTCATTGGCGTCCGAGATTAAGCGCAAGCGTTTAACTCAATCACCTTGAGCCGATTGCCTTTCTGTGTGACACCATTCGATACAGAATTCTCGAGGCAGACCGAAAATCCTAAGCTTATTCCGATCCAGTGCTTCTCAACACAGCTGTGAAAGAATTTGTGATCTGTCAATCTGTGTTCAGCGCTCTGTTCCAGTCATTCTCCATTCTTTGTGACCTTGTCAGGCAGTGCGCCTGCATAACCCATCACACGGACCGCGCGATCACGCCGACTGCTCAGTTGACCTTGCAACCACCACGCTCGCCTGACCGATGTGCGCCGCTCTCAAAGCTGTAAAAGTACAGAACTGGGTCAGTTAACGACACCAAATTGAATGGCAGAAATGCGAAACGGAAGATGCTCCAAACGAAAGGCATTTGCGGGTTAGGAGAATGTCATCGGGTAGTAAAAATCGGTCTGGTTTGCTTGCACTGTTTGGAATGGTATCATACGCAATGTGCAAATGTGTCCCAACAACAGGTACGGGAGCGAAATAGCTTCCAAGATGAATGTTGGTTCTGTACTGCGTGTTCCACCATCCCCCTTGTCAAGTGCTTGCTTATCCTAGCTGAGAAATGCGACGGGTTAACCGTAGAAGTAGAACAGAGGATAAACGATGAGATTACTTCAATGGAAGCAAGTATACATCACAGAAGCGTAGCGGCTTCTGAACAACGAAATGCTGAACAATCCGCTAGCCCTGAACCGCAATCAGCCACGTTCTTCATCTCCGTTGTCTTCTCCAACTTTGGTAGCACACCGGGCGAAAACAGACCGTACCTACGGGAGTCAAACAGTATTCACGGCAACGAAAATCAGGCACCACTCAAAATACCTGGTTAAGCAAATTCCACTAGACTTGACATCTAGCATTAACAAGGATGAAGCAGCCGAAAACCAACCCTCTGTACCTGTAGCTCAAATATCTCTTGTCGAGACTAAGCCTCCCAGAACATCAGTTACGTATGCAGAGATTGCTGCGAAAGTCCACCGAGAGGTCGCTGTTGCGGCCTCTTCCATTGTAAACACCGTTAATGCGAATAGAGGGACAAACAGCAAACAATCAACACTTGTCAGCAGATCAGGACAAGCGAGTACCGTACCTTGTAGATCACGGAAAAAGGGATCCAACAACAGTGCAAGGACTGCTGGATGCTCAAATGTCCCTGAATCTACCGCCATCACGTTGCGGGATAAGTTATCAGACGACCAAGACCAATGGAACTAATTGTGTATGCAGATGAGTATCAAAGCCAAGCCCATAAACTTGTTACGAATTACTCGCCATCCGAACTTGCCACACTATAGAGAACCCAGACTCATACGAGTAACAGTAGAATCCTCCACCGACGTAGAAAACGTTTTGCTCTCCGCAAGCACGCTACAACACGGATCCTGTGGGATACGTATCCATCCTGATGTCGCTTGGAGCGCGTGACAATCAAAATGAAACACCGAACAGGGACACGGCAAGCAAGACCGCCTAAACGCAATCTTCATATATGGCGTGCCGGAACATCCTTCTAACGATGTTCAAGAGACCGAAAAGCACGACTTAGGACAGTGGCGGTTCATTCGTGAAACACTTTCTTTGGATAATATTGGGGCACTCTCGCTCACCAGGATACCTCTCTCACCAAATTATAGAGGCTGCGGCCCTAGAATCCTAAAATTGTGGTTCAGTCAGAGCAACAAGCAAAGGATGTTTTGGATCGATGGCTGAGAATTCGGAAAAGTCTTCCATCTGAAATTCGGTTAAAGGTTGCAAACGCTTTGCGTAGTTCAAATATTAAAGCAACTGAAGCAGCAAGCATCCTGACGAATGTACAGAAGTGTAACTTGACTGCTGCTTAAATTGACTCTGATGTAATTCTAAACGAAGATTGAGACGCACCTTGACCGAATCAAGTAGCAAACGAGGTATCATTGTCCCTTCAAAAAACGAATAACTGCCGGTCGGTATTCTCCCACACGGACCCTTCACCCCTCTGTGGGCTACTAGAGACCGAGAAACTGGCCTGTTTGTATACGAATGCTCAGGGTCTTTCTAACAAACTGGCCGAACTGAAAGATCAAAACGTTTCCGGGTCATATGATGTCATTGGTATCACCGAGACATGGTTGCACACGGGAATGACGGACGCTGAAGTGTCGCTACCCGGCATGTCGCTGATCCGGAACGATAGGCTCACAAAAGGAGGTGGGGTAATCCTGTACTACCGAAACGACTTACAGTGCGAAACCATGGAGAATTTACGCTCGCAGTTCCCCGACTCCCTTTGGTGCCGGTTGCAGTTAAAAGGCAGGGACGCTTGCCTTATTGTCTTGGTGTACCGCGCCCCTAATTTAGCACCCGAAACCGACTACCACTTAGCGGCTGCTTTAAGTTGCAGTTTACAACAAAAGTGCACTCACATACTTATCATGGGTGATTTCAACGTACATTGTTTAGAAGCCCTTGCCACGATCGGAGAACAATTCAAAGCCGATCTACAAGATCTAGTAACTACTGTTTCTCTTTACAGTCACATCACTTTGCCCACTCGGTTCAGAACAAATAACAGGCCATCTGTGCTGGATCTCGTGCTTACTAACGAGGAGCGTATGATTAATGTGTTGGTTTTAGACTACCCGTTGGGTCGCAGTCATTAGTTTCAACTTCGTCTGCTATGCAGAATATCTGAATGATAACGATGATACTGTGCGAACCATCACAAGGTACGACCGACTCGCCCAGCTAGTCAGCGCCACAACATGGTCTTTCCTCGAAGAAGAACCCCCGGAAGTCGCCTGGCTCGAGTTCGTCAACACATTCAGTCAGCTGATTGCACAGGCTTCAGAGATAAAAGCTTTCAATAAGTACAAATCAGTTTCTTTCGTTAAGAGCAGAACCCGAAAATGGGTGACAGTACGCAACGCAGCATGGCGAGTGTACAGAGAAGCTCCAGCACCAGAAACTTGGGACAACTACCTAGCCAAACGTAACCACTGCACTCAACTGTTAAGAGAAGACAAAGCCACCTATCAGCAGAACATCGCAAAAACTTTCAGTGCTAACCACAAACTGCTGTACAAGCACGTTAATAGCCTGCGAAAGGTGAGGCAAGGATTTCCTCCACTCAATACGGCTGATGGCCCAACAAGAACGTCTATGGAAGCTGCAAACGCGCTGCAGATGCAATACGCCCCCACGTTTCAAAGAATCTTGCCACCAAGCGATCTACCAAGCTTTGTATTTTGATCACCAGGACTAACGCACATCAATTTTACCGCAGAGGCTGTATTGCAAAAGCCTACTACTCTACACAAACACAGCTCGCCGGGTGTCGACACCATTCGTCCAGAGGCATTGGGAGCAGCAGCAAACCAACTGGCAGGAACTTTAGCTCAGTTTTTCCAGCACTGCTTAGACCAGAACCAAGTTCCCGCCATGTGGAAGCTTAGAATAATAAGCCCGATTGACAAAGGTGGAAGCAGAACTGAGCCCTCTAACTACTGCCCAGTATCTCTTCTTCCTATACTCTCCAAGGTCATGGAATCCATAGTTGCCGATGCACTGGTGTGCTATCTGGAACACTGTAACCTCATCACGCCTGAGCAGCACAGTTTCCTTCGACAGCGGTCATGTACAACGAATGTACTAATTATACGCAGTAGTTGGACCGAGGCAGCCGACGCTGGAGAAGGTGTTGATGTGATATACCTGGATTTTTCCAAGGCTTTCGATCGTCTAGACCATCGGATACTACTATCCAAGCTGCAGCATTATGGGATCGGCGACCCTCTTTTAAGCTGGATCGCCAACTTTCTACTTCAACGGCAATTAGTGGTCAGAGTGCGGAGTTCTTTATCGGACCCCATACAAGTCGAGTGTGGTGTGCCGCAATGCTCGGTTCTAGGTCCACGTTTGTTTTTGGTGTTTATTTATGACCTTGCACAGGAAACCGCTTCAAACTTCCTCATGTTTGCCAACGATATCAAGATCTGGCGCAGCACCAAAGCGAACACCGACCAACATGTACTTCAGAGTGACCGAGATACGGTGTATCAATGGTCGACCCAAAAATGACTGCATTTCAACGTCAGTAAATGCAAGATGCTTTCCATCCGACATCAGAGTAGCTACTCATACCGACTCGGAACGAATATACTACAATAACCAACTCTCGAACGTGATTTGGATGTGCTGGTTCAAGATGACTTGGGTTGCTCCAGGCGATCCGGAAAGGCCTCGAAGACCGGGAACCAACACGTCGGGATGTTTGAGTCGCGCGTTTGAACAAATAAACAGCTCCATATTTCGACAAATGTTCAGTGCGTATTTTCGCCTCCATGTCGAATACGCAATTCAAGCCTGGCATTCATGGCTGAAACAAGACCTTAATGCAATGGAGCATCCACAATTTCGGGCATCTAGGAACGTAATTGGAATGCTCAATCTTTCCTACTAGGAGAGGCTGTAAAGATTGGGGATATTCAGTGGAAGCTATCAAAGACTACGAGGTGACCTGGTTATGGCATACCTGATTCTGTGAGACCCACATCATGTGTGCCGCCCTTTACTGCAACTCATCAGCAATACAAACCTGAGAGGCCACTCATTAAAACTCGCAGAACAATACTGTCGTCTGGAGTGCCGCAGAAACTTCTTTTCCATTCCTGTCTGTCTCCTGCGAAATGCTCTCCCAGAATCGGTCGTCTCTGCACCGACACTAACAGTATTTAAAAGACGGTTGGACGATGCACTCATTCATTTACACTTTGTTACTTAACACTACGTTGCCATCCTACACCTGGAGTATACCATGGAATTATTTGTTGTTAGCTGTGTGTGCTGTGAATCTAAGAGGACCGCAAGACTACAGCGGAGCAAACGATAAGTCCTCATTTTCATATTTAAATTATTAACTATTTTACCATCCTTATCATCATTATTGTTATGTTGATATCCCCACCAACTATCCCGCGGGACTTGTAAAGCAACGCTTCGTAACCCATAGAAATTCATTGTTCATTGCTCAAAACACGACTGACAATGTTGTCTTGGGGCGCAGATTTCTCTTCACTGTGGCGTCTACGTTTCATTGTGATTTAGACGAACTTGGGAGTTGGTCTTCAACCAGGTCCCTTAAATTTAATGATTTGAAATGTAACGACGTAACATTTTCATATTTTTGCCCTGATAAATTGTGGGTAATTTTAGATGCTTTCCCTCTACTAACTTTGGAGGACGAAACCATTCCTATTTCATCCGCTGTCAAATTTCTCCGTGTCTATTTTGCATAAAAGTATATTGGTCCAAGCAAGTTTTGGAGACTTTTCACAAGGTCTAAAGGTTATACTGTTATGCTTTCCGACTTAAGAAGCTCTCCATAATGCGAAGCTTAATTTAATGATTTCTAACTGCATGTAAACTACTCCACTATTTGCACTTTTACTCAGTAATCTTTGCTGGATTACTGCAGAAAGACTATGTGCGATCGATTAAACATATTTCCAGATGTGGTGGCTTTCCGAGATACTCCTTGGTTGATTATATTGCTCGTAAGCATTTTGACGATTGTGCAATTTACTTCTAAGGTGCTAAGTGACCGTTCTCATCAGTTACATAATGCTCTCTCATAAAAGTTATATGTCTCTCACATTCGCACAAATTTTAGTTTTATTCTCTTACATTTCTGCGTTTCGGCACACAATCTGGCCTTATTTGTCAAGCTTTCCTGTCAACCCTATGAAAATCACAAATGCTTTGAGCACGCGCTTGCTTGAATGACATCGAAATACCTTTGTTTTGTTTACTTCTTCAACCTGTGTTTACATATTTTAACAAGTCCCATTAATTTATTACATTCGTAGTGATAGTATAAGTGCTGAAAATGCACCTATTTAGGTGTATAAAGTCTATGCCGACTTGACTTTAGTTGCCTTGATTGCTGACAAAAGGTATTCTTCCTCCAGGTGTCCAGAACCTGGAAAGTTCTTCCTTATCCCCTTACTTTTGTCCTCAATTTAACATCGTTTGTAAAGTGAAGGGACCATACGCTATCCAAGTTATCTAACGTGACATAGTGTGTTTCCATTGAAAGACCAATTAAGGCAAACAGTGTGTTCGCCAGCCAAATGCGTTACGTAATGGTAAACAGCTCATCATGTACTAATGTGAATAACTATGAATCAATTCAAATCAGAATTTTCGCTTCTGTCACTTTAGACGATCACTTCGTATTCCTCATTCTAGTCCTCATTTGGGAACTGTCAGGCAGTACTTTTCATCCATTATAAATAACCATTTCTTAACAGGTGCCTATATATCTATACGCGCAACAGTATTACTGATGAATTCACCGAAAACAACAAATGAATTGTAGGCTGAGAACGATGTGTCTTGGTCCGTGGTACTTATAAGTCTATTAAATGCATTCCAGTCAACTGCTTGAAGTTCGCGAGTGAATATCAACATTGTAGTTAATGACGCATGGAATGCAATAGGTGTGTTGCAAAATAACTATGTTGTGAACATAACTTGGTAATGGACTGTCAGTGAATAAATGGGGAGTACAAGCTACAGAGTGGTGGTAATTCTGGTGGCTTATCTGACTTGCTGGGTCCATCGACTGAAGTAGATGCAGCAGGTTATTTCCTAAAGTCCCTCAGAGCCGTTCGTATCTTCAACAAGCAGCAGTAGGTAGATTGAAATCCTGTATACAAGTTTGATCTTGTGAGCCGTACTATAAACAGTATTGATTGCATTAATATATTGTTGAGTTTTGCAGTGATCGGTTATGGCGGCAGATAGGCACAACCCGCAATAAGTCCAATCGCTAAGATTGCCGGACATAGTGCATTTACTAGGGCGCAGCGCAATTTGATCAGCATCATTTGCGATACTGTCTTTGTAAATGTACTTGAGGCAGCTACTACTACTTTTTTCTTTAGTGACTACTACAAGCACACCTTCGGGGACAAGTACAATGGAACAATGGTTTTTCTACGGGTAAAAAAGCTTTGCATAACAAGTCCTGTAGGATAGAAATTATTCCGAAAATCAATTGCAGGATAAAGTGAAAAACGTTGTGGTGCTGCCACGGAGTCAGGGTGCCAGTTCTTAAGTGGTTAAATGCGGTGGCCTCTATTTTTCTTGCTCTACATTAACTACTTTGCGCTTTTAGTCACTCCGAATTTTGACTACTTTTCGGGGATATCAGTATGAGGCAGGTGACCGGTGGTTATGAAAGTTACGGGCTACGTCAGAACTACCTGTACAGTATTTTTGGATGGCCAAAGGAAGTGTCTGATTCCGTTTAATGCAGTCAAATGTAAAGTTCCGCATATAACCCATCAGGCAAACGACGTAGGTGTGTTCGGAGACTGCGTCTCACAGTCTGTCCCGTAGGATTGGGGTTTTGGTGCACTGATTCGGGATGTCTTCGGTCATCCTACTCTTTCGGTTGAGATGTCGACAACCGGGAACCAAAAACAGCAGCCTTCTGTGGATAGCGTTCAGGCGATCTGACCACTGAACGATCACAAATCTTTAATGTGCACGTGAGGTCCCACGTGGAGTAAACCGTCCAAGCCTTCGGACCCCGACAGAGGCACAATTTGGCTGCAATGTGGACCCAAAAGCAGAGAGTAGCTAAGACTGTAAGCTTGTTGGCCCATTTGAAATACCAACGGGTCTTACAAACTCATGGTTTGAGAATGGAATAGTATCGGCATCAACGAGATAAGTTCACAATGACCTACCAGATTATGTAAAACCCCGGTCGTTTTTGTTGCTACCTGTGATATTGCCATAACATAATCATGAGCGGTTTTCCACTAGGCTTGTAAGCACGATCGAGCAACATGGAATGTCACCGGAAGATTTTTCAGAAGGCTATTTCCTCCGGTGTGCACTATGCGCCTCCGTCACCCGTATATCATAAACGACTTTACAGGTCAAATAGCCAGTTACACAGGGTAAAATAACCCGGGTTAATCAATAAACGAGCAAACACATCGGCGGTTTAAGTGTGTTGCTTTGGGCTAACCCGTTGGTATATAGATGCACAGTCTGTGTTCTTGGTAGTCCTCACTTGTGTACAGACGCTTCTCATGCATACAGTTCAACGGAATCTGTCAAGTTTTAGAAGACTAAGCATTGTGCCATTGTCCTGGGTGGAGGTACCCCAGCTTGGCTCACAGTCACACGATTGTTGTGGCTAAATATTGACTGCGACGGTGGGGCATGAACCGCAGCTTAGCTACTACATCAACGCATGAAGCTCTACAGTTAATTTAGAGTAACACTAAGTAGCTTTTTGTAAATGCTCTTCACATATGCTTCGGTTTACACTTGTTCGTCAGATGCAGCTCTTACTCTCGACCATTATTTTCGGAAACTAGCTAGAGCATTCTGTGACAGCTTGGTGGATGATAAGTTACGGATATCCACGAATAAAGACCTGATTTCGCTTCTACTCCGGGCGCATTCTTTGGGGATACGTGCATTTACTGCCACCAAACAATAGCTTTTCATGGAATCTCCATCGGATTAGCCCATTTACTGTACATCAGCTGAGCCACGATACAGGTGTGGACCGAATCAACTCTTGCTCTGAAGCCGTGATGCTTCAAGGAACGAATTCATGGGGTCAACGTACATTCACTGCAAGTTGGCTTGGATCGCCTTGGGACTATGCATCTAACGAGAGTCGTCTGAATCTATGTTGCGTTCTTATTGAAGTATTATACGAATACATTCAATTAAGCTTATCTAATGCACTGATGACGATTGGTCACGCTATGGCACTGAGGTCACCTGCGAACTCCCTAAAGATGCGATTGGCTTGACTACAGCAGTTTCCTCTCGCCGACGAGATTCATAGCCTCCGCACTTAAGCTGAAGCGGTTGTTTGAACGGTTTGGTACACCACAAAATCAGTTACAATGGATCATGACGAATGACAATAAGTTTGACGATAGACAACCAAGACAATGTCATCGTTGCCATTTCATCCATAACCACCGCTACTGCGAACGTCCTTAAAACTTATCCACCTTAATAAACGGGACAATAAACGCTCTCAAATCACATTAAGCTGACGTTTCAACTGGGCAATCTACTCTCAATATAGACGGTAGGAAGTCAAATCGACCACTCGCTCAGCGATGTATGATGCAGCTAAGTAGAAGCAGTTTGTCCATTATATGAAGGTACCAAAACCAATGGACACAGCAAGCAATGATTTATGTCGGGTAAATTGCTTGTGCTTGACAAGTATCGTAAGATGACGCGAATGAGGATCCCAGAAATATTAGTAAAAGCAGATAGAAAACAGTGGAAAGATAACGTTTTGGGTAGCTCCAAGCGATTTACCGGAACAGAAAGGTGGCTTCTCCACTGCCAGTTTGCGGAAAGCGCTGAAGTACACGGTACTTCGCGCTTTTGATTCGGTATTGTAAGGAATATATCACATAATGCAAATGGCATTAAGTATCGCCCAGTCGGCTTTCAAAGAGTGCTAACGCAGGGGCAAACTGACGTGCGTGGAAAAAACGACGGGCAGCGCTTGGCACAACGGTTTAACGAACCATGTTGTGGGTCATTTTGTAGTACAGTTTGGGTGGATCGATTGCCAAGCACGATATAATGGTTGACCGCGATTCCCAAGAGGACCGCAGCTGATGCGATGAAAAATTGGGTATTGTTTACCCGAATCATTGTACGGATATGAAGCGTTAAGATGTTTTACATCTCTTCATATTGAGTTAGCATGCGTTGAACCCTGGATTATTGTTATCTTAGTTGTGACCGCTATCCATGAACCTCTGGGTCACTTTGGGCAACGCTTAGCATAACGGCTTAATGAACCATCCTGAGTGTCCTCTTTAATATACGTTTTGTCGATGGATTGCGACTCGCAATCACAATGTTGACTGTAATTTCTTTTCAAGTGGCTATGGCTATTCGAAAACGAGGAAACCACCGATCACGACGGCAGCGCATTGCACAACGGTTTAATGAATGAAGTTGAGGGTCATTTTGAAGTAGGTCTTGTGTCGATGGTTTGCCACGCGCAATCTCAATGTTTATTGCAATTCCCTATTAAGTGAACCTTGATCCTTCGATCAGGAGGACCACAAATGATGCAACTAGAATCTTGGTGTTGCCCGGCCGGAAAGTCTGTACTGCTATGACGTATCGATATCATTTCATCTCATCCGATAGAGTTGTCAGGCATCAAACCCGGGACCAATGAGATGTCAGTTTGCACCTCTTGCTCCAATTTACCTGTTCAAGAATGGCAACGCTTGGCACAACGGTTTAATGAACTGTGTAGCGGATTATTTATTAATAACGCGTTGTGTAGATGGATTGCGACGTAACTTGTTAGTATTCACCGTGATTCATAGCAAAGGAATCGTTGGTCTTTCGATCACGTGGACAGTATCTGATGCAAATTGAAAGTGGGTGTTGCCCGCCAGCAAAGGCAGGACCAGTGTGCCATGTTTTGATGTGCATACATTTTATCAGAAAGAATTAGCAGGCATCGAACCCGGTGCCAGTTGCATGTTAGTTGTGAATGCTATTACTAAGCCACTTGGTCACGACGGGCAACGCTTGGCACAAGCGTTTAATCAACGAGGTAGTGACATTTTGAACTAAGCCCTGCGTGGATCGATTGCGGTGTGCGTTTTCAAGCTTGACCGCGAGTGCCAGTGAGGTGAACCTTTCTTCGATCACGAGGACAATAGCTGATGCAAATGGAAATTTGGGGTTGAACGCCCGAAACCATTGAATTAGTACGACGTGACTCGATGTCATTGCATCTCATCAGATATAGTTAGCATGCATCGAACCCAGGACCATTGGGATGTTAGTTGTTGCCGTTACTACTAAGCCACCGGTTCACGACGGACAATGCTTGACATAGCGGTTTAATGAACGAAGTTATGGGTCACATCTGACACACCGCATAACCGGTTTCTTCCTCCTTACCTCTCATCAGATGAAGATAGCCCGAGCTGGGGTGGACTTTGAGGCCTGGTGTTCACAGGTTGACGCTTTGACCAGTATAGCTGTAAAATTCGCGAGCAACGCTTAACACATCAGTGAAGAATTCCAAGTAGCATTTGGTGTGTCCGCTGTGTGGTTGAAACGCGACTCGCAATCTCTACGTTGATCACCATTCTCATTGAAGTGAACCTTGGTCTTTTGATTACGTGGATGGTTGCAGATGCAAGTAGAAATTGGACGTTGACCGCACAATAGCACTGAACTCCTATGACGCGCTTTTAAATTATCACATCTTATTACATAGATATACCAGACATCGAACCCGGGTAGATTGCTAAGTTAGTTGTGACCACTACATCGCTACACTCCTAGAAATAGAGGTTAGTTTGGCCACCTGCCCTAATTTACCGGTTGACGAATGACAACGCTCGGCACAACGGTTTAATGAATGGTGTTGCGTGTCATTTTTGGTAAACGGTGTGTTAATGGATTGCGACGCGCAATCTCTACCTTGACCGCGATGTCTATTGAATCTAATCTTGGCCTTTCGATTAAGGGTATTGTGGCGGATGCAAATTAAAATTGTATGTTGCCCGCCAGAAAAAATCTGAACCAATGGGAAGCGTCTCGATATTATCACATCTCATCAGATTGTGTTAGCAGGCATCCAACCCGGGACTATTGGGATGTTAGTCGTGCCCGCTACCACAAAGCCACCGGATCACAACTGTCAACGTATTACCCAACGGTTAAACGAGCCTTGTGGAGAGTTATTTTTACATACACGTATTGTGGAAGGATGCCAATGCACAATGTCGACCGCGATTCCCATTGAAATAAACCTTGGTCTTTCGATCACGATTACCGCAGGTTACGCAAATAGAATTTTGGTGTTGCCCGCCTGAAAACACTGGACAACTATGATTCACTTCGCTGTTATACCATCTCATCATAGTTGGATGTTAGTTGTGACCGCTACCCATAATGCGCCTGGTCACGAAGGGCAGCTCTTGGTACAACGGTTTAAGGAACGCTGTAGCTGCTCAGTTTAATGAACGAGTCGTGTGGATTGATTACGATGAGCAAGCTCAATGTTGACCGCGATTCCCATGGGAGTGAACCTTGATCTTTCCATCACGAGGACCGCGGCTGCCGCAAATAGAATTTTGATGTTGCCCCCCCCCCCCGAAAACCTTGCACTAATATGACGCGATTCGACGTGATTACATCTCATGAGATTGAGTTAGCAGGCATCGAACTCGCCACTATTAGAATGTTGACTGTGACCGCTACCATAATGCCACCGGTTTACGGCGGTCAACGCTCAGCACAACGAATTAATGAATGAAGTTGAGGGTCACTTTTAAGTTACGTTTTGTAGATGGACTGCGTCGTGCAATCTCAGGTGTGATCTCGATTCCTATTGATGTCAACTTTGGTATTTCGTTCACCAGCGCCGTAGCTGATGCAAACAGAATTATGGTGTTGCCGTCCCGGAAAGTCTGCACAACTATGATACGTTACACTGTTATTACATCTCATTAGATAAAATTCAATGAACAATGAACTATGGTTTATCACGGTTGAAATAGCATGTTCAAGACAAGTCAGGTTGGATGGTTAGGTTAAAAATAAAGGTTAATATATCATCCAAAAGTAAATCGTTCTTTTAAGCGACTACCGAGTTAAATGCACTGCTGCATAATAATATTTTGAAGTGAGAATGGGATATGCACACGCAAACTAGTACAGAGAGCTTCTATAGTTCAATAAGTGCGTAAGGAATAAAAAGGAAAACGACAACGCTCACTCGTTTGTTTCTTCATTTGGCAGATGTGATATGTTAACCTAGTTTAGCTACATCCAGACTAATCACTTAGACACTACTGCACGTATCCTCACCGCTACGTTGCGGAGAGGGTCATTAAGCACATGACTAGGTTTGCGTTATTTCGTCCTCCTAGTGGCACGGACTATATCAGGTACTGCAAGTTGGCAAGCGTTGCATCCAAGCCTTTTTCGAATAAGGTTAATGTAGGGGTAAGGAAAACATGAGTCCGAAGGGCATTTTAGGCACGGGACACAAGGAAGGAGAAAAAGTTTCGTCGACAATCAAGCCGACTGTACTATGTAGCCCATTTGAGTTGTTGGCCTCTCCGGTTGATATTCTGGCTCAGCTGTAACAGATTGCGGCATGGGTGAGTTGGGTTCGTCAGTATTAAGTAAACAATGATGAGGTCTACTAGCTGGCGTCGGTATTCACCACTGTACAACCTGAGGGACTGCAGTCTGCGTTGGTTGGAGAGAAGAAACAATCCCCTAACGAGTTTGGTCGCTCTACGTTGTGGAGCAGTAAGTGTATCGACATCGCTCATACGCCAGGGACGATAGGTCTGGATCGTATATTCCACCTGGGGCCTCACGCAGGCGTTCAGCATTTACGGAAAGATTGATATCTCAAAATTTTTGAAAGCCCTCCGTAAGAGTCCAAGATGTTGACTGGCTCCTTTCAACGTCTTTTAGCCTGTCTCAAGCAATCAATATCGTACTGCATGATCACCCCAAAGTCGGTTGCTTGGGAAGTGTATTGTAACTGCTGGTCCCCAAGTCGATATTCACAGAGAAGCTGATGGCGTATGCTTAGGACTTGGCACTTGGTCACGTTGAACTGGAGACGGTTATCGGATGATCACGCATAAGCCCTATCGAGATTGCTCTGCAATGCCATGTGATCATCCAATGTCCTGATATCTTGCCAAATTTTGCTGTGATCTGCAAATAGTAAGAAATTCGACTGCTGTACACTGCCAAGATCGTTATTGAATGCTGGGAATAAATGTGGCCCTAGTACCTATCCTTGGGGCATGTCACACTGGACGTTAATTGGGTCGAAAATGGAGCTCGGGACTCTCACATTTAGCTGACGTTGAGTGAGGAAATGCCCAATCCAACCGAGTATAGGGTCATCGATTCCATAGCTTCGAAGCTTGTGAGGGAGAATGCGGTGGTCCAAAAGATCGAACGCTTTCGAGAAGTCCGGGCAGACAACGATGACTCTCACTCCGGCGTCGGCTGACTCTGTCCAGCTTGCTCGGGCTAGCAGCAAATTTGTAGTGCAGGATCAATTTTGGCGGAATCCGTGTTGCTTTGACACAAGAATGCTGTTGTTCTCAAGATATCCCAAGAGCGTCCCTGCAATTATACGTTCCATTACCTTGGATAAAACTGGGAAGAGTGTGATTGGACGGTAGTCCAGGTTCTCCGAACAATTACCACTTTGTACATAGGAGTGACTACTCCATGTTTCCACATTGTAAAAACCAGAATTTCGTCGAGACAACGTTGAAAGAACCGAGCTAATCCTTTGGCAAGGTTCATGGCCGCTGTCTTCAATGCCTTCGGTTTGATATCGTTCACGCCGGGTGAGCTGTGCAAGCGCAAGTACATTAGCGTTTTCATCATATTGGCTACCGTGAACAACACGTGGTTTCATTCTGGTGGCGATGGAAATTGTGTAAAAAGCGGATGAAATGTTGATTCACTCCGGGAAGTATGGATGATATGCTGGCGAATCAAGTTATCTGCATCTTGTGCGGTTTACGCAAGACTACCTGTTTCACGTAAAACCGGGATCCTGTGCTGCACCCTGCGGAGCTTGTTGAAGTGTCTATACAGCAACTTGGGATTTGTACTGAATTTCGCTGCAAAGTTCTGTTGATGCTGGAGTTTGTCTTTGCGGATCAACTTGACGCAGTGGTTACATTGAGTTGTGTAAGCGCCCCATGTCAGGTTACTTGGACAGATATGTAAGCGCGCCAGGCTGAATCCCTTAAGGCCATGCATTTGCTAGTATGGATCCTCAGGAACGAGGTCACTTGCTTCGGGCTAAGGACCTTTCTTTCTGACGCATTTGCTACTACATCAGTGAATTGGGTGACGAAAAACATCCAGGCGACGTCGGGCAACTTTTCGGCCGGGAAGGACCAGTTGGTTTCATAAACCCGATTGGACAGAATATCGTAATGTGTACGACATAGGCTTCCACCTTTTTATCACAGATGTGCTCCGAGTAACAGATGAAATGAACAGCAACCTCGCGTGATCGCTAAGGCTTAATAATGAATCTATGGTCATGGTGTCGACCATTATTTCCTCGTTGGAGAGCACAAGGTCCAAAACAGTGGGTGTGCCACGCTTTCGGAATCGCGTAGGAGAGGTGCCATGGTTGTACAGAGGTACATCGGCGATCACCTCTTGCAAATCAGCTTTGAATCATTCACTGTGCGATACTGGAACTTCGATTGTGTGCATTTTGCCTTCCCGCACTAGAAGGACTTGACTGTGTGGTCGTGCCAGTACTCGTTTCACCGCAGAATCTAGACACTGATCCATTTCCAAGGTGGGCATTGGAGGGCGGTAAAATATCTCTAGTACGCACATATAATCTTGTCTCAGGTGAATATGACACCAAACAGAATCGACGACATTCGTTTCTGGGTCTTCCGTGATGGCAACATGCAAGTCGGATCGATTATACAGGAGCACTCACCTCCTCTGCTAGGTCGATCGTTTCGTATGGAAGTCATGCCGTGTAGTGCGATCTCAGCTTTCCTGATCTCCGTGCCCAGCCATGTTTCGGTGACCATAACTAGGTCCCATGGCATGGAGACTTGACAAATGCGAACTTCGGTTAGCTTGCTGAGAAGACGTTGTGCATTGGTATACCAGAAGGTGAGGGCACCTGTGGTCAGAAGCGTGTTCGTGAATGCTGGTTTCTAGTGAGGGTCTACTCCGAACCTTGCGGGGTAGGCTGCTGTTCGTTTCCTCGTAGGACTGATGACGCAGGCCTTATGGCCAGTTCAAGTTGTTAGATAGAGCTTTCGGCGCCAATAAGTGGGTGACCATCCTGTCCTCCTTCAGCTGCCGGTGTGTTTTGGCATTATTTCCGTTCTGAGCTACACGGTGACAGAATTCTATTGGTAAGTTGCTCGCTCAGTGTTACATTGTCTATCTGTGGCCCGGTGACTACCGCCTTTATACGTATTTCGGATGACAGTATTTTACGTTTTTATGCCACATTCTGATCGCATGTTCCGACGTCATTTCGGACTGCCATGATACTTTCATCATTCAGGGACCACCTTCTTTGTAGTTAGGTGCTAGCGGTAACCCTGCTGTCAAATTAACGGTAACATTTTTGAGTAAGAATACTTTACGAATAAAACGCCATTCATCCTAGTGATCAGCTTTGGCCTCTAGCTCGCCTAATGTCTGGAGCTCGAGAACATCGGGAACAAGGTTAGATTTTGCGTCTTGTTGTTTACGAAAGTCATGTGGGTTTTGTTTGCGTTTCTGACTTTTGTTCCAAGGAACATCTTGAACGATTCGAACAGTGCATGTGGTGGTATGGAGGCGGGTGGCTGACAAGAGAACTGCCTATGCATCATTACCAGACTGAAGTGTTACCTGGAGTAATCGCGGTTCACCGTAGTGTACGGAGTTTGAGTGACGGACGAGACGTATCATACTGACTGGTTTAGCTTGAAACCCCATTAGTTTACACAGGGAGTCCCACTGCTTTTCGTCGTCTAGTATCTTATCTTTTATGGAGTGCGCCCCGGAATCAGTGATAATAGAGCATATAACAGTCAACGAATTTGACTGTGTTTCATATTCTCCTTTTTGGAGGTACCAGTGGCTGATTTCTTCGGTTGGGCAAATGATGGGCTTTTGGGTCCTGTGGTGATATTGGGTAGTAACTCGTGGGCGGAGTTACGATGGGAAGTGCCTCCGTCACCTGGGTAGCAACAACGGACGCGTATGTTGTCTGGCCTTTAACAGTGTTCAGTGTAGCAGGTGATTCTGTTGAAGAATGTGTAGCGAAAGCAACTTTATGAGCAACCGCTACTGTCGGGTTGGCTAACTCCGGATCGTTACTCTTGTGCTCTTCTGAATTTTAGCTTGATATTGAGCATCTAGTCCAAGGAAGTGATTTGTCTGGTTCAAGTGAGACATTTTCGACGGCTGCATTCTGTTGTAGAAACTTTGTCAGTCTATCTCACTTCTGCGCCAACACAATTATACAGCTGACGAGTGAAAGAGACGTACACTCAGTGGAGAACCAGAGAAAATCGGTCATAGTATTAAGTTTTTGATCAGGCTGAGACTACGGCGAGCAAATCGAGAATGGAAGTATTTTCGACAGTTTCTGCATTCCATTCCAAATTGCACAAATTTTACTCAGCTGTCTACGCCACAACTAACGTTCATTCTGGATGCTCTGGGTTTAGCTTTCCTTGGGCAAGCAGTACGTGCCATTGTGATTGTCCGAGCTGCGGAAGTCGTTAGTTGCAACTTCTACAAAATTATGCTGAATCTAAACGCTGTCAGTCAAGTTGGTGGCCTGGCAGATACCGGTTGGCTTGCTGTAGAACAAATCCAAGATAGCGGACACAGACGGCAGCTGGGCCAAACAGTGAGATCTCCGACATAAGCCGAAGAATATCCAAAAAATTCGCAAAGTTGAAAAGATAATCCACAAGCAAAATATTGGCGCACAGTTCACACGGGGGACACAGGTCTAATAGTATTCCCAAAGCAAAAGTAGAATGCAGCACCGTAAAGCAAGAGTCCGCAGCATCCGTAAGTACGTCAAAAAATTAGCAGGCATCGAACCCGGAGAACACTGGGATTTAATTTCTGACTTCTACCACTAAACAAATTGGTCACGACGGGCAACGCTTGACATAACGTTTTAACGAACAATGTTGGTTGTCATTATTAATTACGCGTTGCTTGAATGCATTGGGATCCGCAATCTCAATGTTGATCGCCATTTCCATGGAAGTGAATCTTGGTCTTTCGATCTGTAGGAAAGTAACTGATGCAAATAGAAATTGTGTGTTGCCCAAGCGAAAACACAGCACTACTGTGACGCGTATCGATGCTAATACATCACATCACATTGAGTTAGCAGGCATCAGACTCAAGACCATTGGTATGTTAGTTGTGACCCGTATCCCTATGCAAACAGGTCACGATTGACAACACATGGCACAACGGTTTAATAACGAAGTTGTGGGTCAATCTGAAATAGGCGTTCCATGGATGAATGGTGACGCCAGATCTCAATGTTGACCGCGATTCCTAATAAAGTAAACCTCGGTAATTCGACCAAGATGGCTGTGTCAGTTGGAAAAAAGAATTTGGTTGCGGTTTGGCCCAACATATAATATAATTTCATGCGTTTCGATGTTATCACAAATTATCCAGATAGTTCGAAGGCACTGAAACTGGGATCAAAGGCATGTTAGCTGTAGTCGTTTCGTCAAATTCAACAGATAACCAGGGCAACGCTTGGCACAACAGTTTATTAAAGCATGTTAAAGGTCGTTTATGGTTGCTCGTTGAGTGGATCAGCTGCGTTGCGCAATACTTTGGTATACAGCGATCCAAATTGAAATGAACCTTGGAATTTCGATCAAAATGACCGCAGATGACGCAAACAGCAATTGAGTGTTGCCCGCTCCAAAACACTGCATACCTATTGTGACACACTTCGATGTTATTATATCTCATCAGATAGAGATAGCTGAAATCGAACCCGCGACCATAAGGATGTCAGTTGTGGCCGCAATCCAGATGTACAATGAAATAATTTTAGTTAGAATTTTACACAGGCAAACCGGGGAATCTCCAGACTGCTACATAGCCCTCTCCCAGTAGGGACTGTGTAAGCAGTTCTTCGATCTACTTGAGGACTGTCCGTCGCGGGCCAGCCTTCTGCGAGACCAGGTTGTGAAACCCGATGCAGCTGCTGGGGGAGAACCATGCAATCGGACCCTAGAGGGCTCCCACCCGTGTCCTCCCTACGGTGTCGAAACGGTAAAAAAAACTGTTTGTGGGGGACAGTTAGTAAAGTTCACGTAGGCGGTTGAACAGTTGACGTGCGGAAATCCAGCGAGAAGTGCAACCGAGGGGCAGCCAACCGACGGTGTATATGGAAAGCAAAATGAGAAAACAGCATAAATGCCTAGCCATACACAAAGGAGTGTAAAGCGAAAAACGTGCATAGCTGTTTTTGGGCTTTCAAAAGGTTTTGCTCTTTTTTGGCAGTTTCAAAACGTTTTGGTCTTTTTTTGTGGATTTTCAAAAACGTTTAGTAAGAGCAGAAAATTTCGAAGGCACGTCCTGTGTAAAATAGTGAGTGCTAACAAAGTCTGAAAAACATACTGTAGGTTTGAGTTTCCTACCGCGTCGATTGAGAGTAGGGCGGGTAGGAGTGCTGTCGGTTGTGTTTGTCGGTGCTGCTGGAGCGGGCTGACTCGTCTGCGTTTGCGGTGCCGGCTGTGATGGCACGGGCTGTGAAGGTGCTTGTTGCACCGGCGAGTCAGACTTGTCGAGGAATGCTGGCTTGAGTCGATCGACGTTGATCGTTTCAGCCTTACCATTGTAGTCAACGGTAAACGTCTTGTCGCTTCTACGTACGACACGGTACGGACCAGAGTAAGGAGGCTGAAGTGGTCGGCGTACGCTGTCAGTGCGAACGAACACGTGCGTGCAAGTAGTTAAGCGTTCGTCCACGTTGGTACGCAAGCTCTGTGCTCTGGGTTGCACAGGCTGAAGCTGTCGCATGTGATGAGATAGGCGAGCTG
Organism: Dicrocoelium dendriticum; assembly: GCA_944474145.2. Taxonomy (NCBI): domain Eukaryota; kingdom Metazoa; phylum Platyhelminthes; class Trematoda; order Plagiorchiida; family Dicrocoeliidae; genus Dicrocoelium; species Dicrocoelium dendriticum. The sequence continues at coordinate 62,942,434 of OX104071.1, read as the reverse complement.
CGTAGTCTCCATAGTCGAAAGTTGTTGGCGCTTTTGATGAGACGAGTTCACCAGGTAAGCGTTGTGTGCATCCAAAGACTAGCGACGATGGAGTGGCTTGCAAATCCGCTTTAACCGTGTTTCTTATGCCTAAGAGAACGAGCGGAAGTGCTTCGTGCCAGGATGTGCTAGACTGGACACAGAGTGAGGCTTTGAGTTGCCGGTGGAACCTTTCTGCCATCCCATTAGCTGCAGGATGGTATGCGGTGGTTCGATTATGTTGGCAACCAAGAACGTCGAGCAGTTTGCTGAAGGATCCGTCAAATTGTGATCCTCTGTCGGTGATGACTACGCTTGGGCAACCGAATTTAGCTATCCAGCGTTCTAAGAAAGCTTGCGCAACTGTCTCAGATGAGCAGTTGACTAACGGAATCGCATCTGGCCAACGAGTGAATCGGTCGACACAGGTGAGTAGGTACACGTAGCCTTTGCATGGAGGCAAAGGTCCGACCAGGTCGACATGGACGTGTGCAAAACGAGCGTCAGGAGCGGGAAAGACGCCAAGTGGGTTTTTGGTGAGTCTGTAGACCTTGGCGCGCTGACACTCTAAGCATGCGCGTGCCCAAAGGCGGACATCGCGATTGACGTTGGGCCATATGAAGCGTTCCGTTACGAGCTTCTGCGAAACACGTATGCCGGGATGAGACAGGTTGTGTAAAGCATTGAAAACTAATCGACGCATTGAGGTAGGAACTACGGGTCGGGGAGAAGTTTGTGAGACGTCACAAAGAATGGTCCCCTCAGATGAAGTTAGTGGAACTTCACGTAGTTTTAACGAGGTGTTGCGTCGTAGCTTGTCTATGTCAGGGTCAGCTTGTTGAGCCGCAGCCATAGCGGCTAGATCAATGTTTGTGCCAAGCGATAAGCTGATCTGCTGAATGCGTGAAAGCGCATCCGCGACGGGATTGAGAGCACCTGAGACATGTCGTACGTCCGTCGTAAACTGAGAAACGTAGTCTATGTGTCTAGTTTCCCGCGGCGAATACTTGTCCGTTGCGCCATTGATTGCGTAAATCAATGGCTTGTGATCAGTGAAGACTGTAAAATTTCGACCTTCGAGATAATGACTGAAATGTCGGATACCTAGGTAGATAGCTAACAGTTCCCTACCGAAGGTGCTGTAACGCGATTCGGCAGGTTGTAAACGTTTCGAGAAGAAACCTAGAGGTATCCATCGATGGTCGATGAGTTGCTGAAGAACTGCACCGACGGCAGTGTCGGATGCGTCAGTCGTCAGGGAGTGTGGTGCTGATGTGTCTGGATGAGCGAGAAGCGCTATGTTGGAGATAGCGTCTTTGAGCTTCTCGAAAGACAATCTAGCGTCGTCTGTAAAATGAAAAGACCGTTGGTTACCGCGGAGCAAGTCAGTCATTGGTTGAACAATGCTAGCGCAGTGAGGAATAAAACGTCTATAATAGTTGACCAGGCCAAGAAATCGGTGTAACTGCTTGAAGGAACTGGGAGCAGGATAGTCCTTCAGTGCCTGGATTTTGTCTGGCAGAGCTTCAGTACCAGAGGCGGATATGCGGTGGCCAAGAAAGTCGATGGAGCTTTGACCAAGCTCGCGTTTATCGCGGTTGACGGTAACCCCATGCTGGGTTAAGCGTTGAAAGAGAGCGTCGAGGTGATGAAGATGTTCGTCATCAGAAGAGCTCGCGATAAGAATGTCATCTAGATAAGGATAAACGGCTTCGAGTCCTCGCGTTACCTCATGAATGAAACGCTGAAAAGTTTAGGCAGCGTTGCTGAGGCCGAAAGGCATTCTGAGGTACTCGAATAGACCAAATGGCGTGATGACTGCTGTTTTAGCAATGTCATCTGACGCGACAGGTATCTGGTGGTAGGCACGAACTAAGTCGACTTTGCTGAAGATAGACTTGCCAGCTAGAGCTGAGGTCAAGTCGTGCGTGTGCGGAATAGGGTATTTATCCGGGAAGGTAACTTTGTTAAGTGCCCTGTAGTCACCACAGGGGCGCCAGTCACCGGATTTCTTAGGCACCATGTGTAATGGTGATGCCCATGGACTTTTAGACGGGCGGATGATTCCCAGTTCGAGCATTTGCTCGAATTCCGCCTTAGCAGCTTTGAGCTTGTCCGGGGCTAATCGGCAAGGGCGTGTTCGAGTCACGTCGGGGTCACCAATTTAGAGGGTTGCCTATTCCGGGAGCCCAGAGAGCGATTCCAGAAGACAGATCGAGTTGCAGGGAAACTTTTATTGGTACAGTAAAAGATTCCCTGGTATCTAGCTATAAAAGAACGACACCGTGGACGCTCTAGCTAGGGGAACGGATCAAGCACAGCACACAGGGCAGTTGCGCGTTGCAACCGAAACGAGCGCCAAGCAAAAATGGCGATGAGCAAGTAAAGCATTCGAAATCAGCAAGCAGTTCAACAAACCACACCGGTTGCCTAGGTGTACAATGAAATAATTTTGGTTAGAATTTTACACAAGCAAACCGGGGAATCTCCAGACTGCTACACACGGTCACAAAGGCATTAGATGTACTTGATGGATCTTGGAGCGCCCGAAATAATCTCTTTGGTGATCGTTACAAATTCTGCCGTTTGAGACAAGAGGACTCAGAGCCTATGGACTACTTTGGTTCTAGCGTGCTCCGTACAGTAAATACATATGATTACTCCAACATTCCAAAAAAACAATGTTGAAGTGATTAAGCTGATTCAACGATTCGTATCCGGAATCATGGATCATCGCATACGAGAAACACTATTACTGCATGAGCCTTCGAAGCTTTTTTGGGATAGAGCCATACAGCTCGGCAGGCTAAAAACAACTACCCTTGTCCAGTCAAGTCTGTTCAGCACCAAAGAATCAGTTGATATCAGCAAGCTTCGGAGAAGAAATTCTACGCCATCAGTATTTGACTGTTTTGAACTTTCGACGAGGAAGTTCTCGACACAAAACTGGTGGTAAGCGGGACCGTTTCGTTCGGTGTTGTCTATCCCGCTGTGTAGCACAAGTTGAACAACCATCCACTGAGTCTCCTTCTGCGTATGCTACGGAAAATATTTTTGCGGTTAGAAAACTTCATCAGCCAGACGATCGGCAAACTTTCTTGATGGAGCCTAAGCTCTCTTCCCCTGACATGTGTACAGTAATGCTCCATGGCCCACACACCATTGTGCCAGTTGCTATGGAATTATACTCTCCATCGCCAATAACAATCCTTCCATCTAGCCTTTATGACATTTACTTACATGACATCCCACTGTATCCCACTTCGTACAAGTTTGGCTCTCACACCAATGCCTCTGTGTGCATCAGGGGATAGATAGTGACGAAAGTTAGCCCACAGCCGGTCGCATCCGACGTTACTTTGTACGGGGCATCTGAAGACAGCCCAGCATTTCTGGGGCAAAATGCTATGGTCGCTCTTAACACAACGCCATCTATCTATCGAATGTGCATCAAAGCACTCAAGGCATAAGTGCTTAAAGTTTTGTATTCCAAATTACTTACTGTGACGATTGGCCAGATTTAATCTGCCGATCATCTCATAAGCCTTAAACAGGGCGCAAAGCGGTTTTCTATAATCTAATCACGTCCTATTCCGTTGGCGAAACGTGCGATGGTAGAGAAAGCCACATAGCAGTTAGTAGCCAACAATCTGGTAGAGCCAATTAACTGTTACGTATGGGTGCATCCCATGGACCCGGACTTAAAGAAGGACGGTACCGTGGGCAAATGCAATGCTGGCGATGAATAGTCAGATCGGCTTCAAAATGCTCCCAAGGTTAATAAGTTGCTAATCAAGATAACTGGCGCAAGATTTTTCTCAAATCAGACTTGAAGTAGGCTTTTCCTCATGCCATTGACTCGAGAATCAAAACCACTAATAGCTTTTCTGACATCAAGCGGTCTGTTCCAGTATAAAGCTTTGCAAATGAGGCTAAACTCTGCTCCCGCAGCTTGGCAGAAGTTCATGAATCATTCACTAACAGATATACCAAAAGCAGTCTCTTACATGGATGATGTTTGCCTTTCGGGCAGACAGGAGCAGAGCGCAACTCAAAACTTTGCACTGTATTACACCTGTTGGAGAGCCTAGATCTTCTGCTTACTAGTGAAATGTGTACTTTTTGTGCTACTGAAGTCGAATTCTTTCATTCGGTGGAATCCAACCAAGCGCCGCTAACACTCGGGCTATTACAGAAACCCCATACCGAAGAATGCATCCGAGGTTAAGCGCTTGATTGGTCTATGCTCGTACAACTTATGTCATTTGCCCGTTTTTGCCACCCTGGCAGATCCATTGAGAACGCTGATAAAGGATAAACCCTACTTTGACTGGGGTTCTGAGCGGCAGTCTTTCTTTAAGGAAATTAAAAGACTCCAATGCAGGCCACTTTCGATGAAAGATACCCTCTGTTTGTCTCGACGGATGCGTCAAACATCGGTTTAGATCGGTCTTGTTGCACTTGCAGACCGGAGAGGAAAAAGTGATTGCATATGTCCCTAGAATACTATCACCTACAGAGATTTCATACTCCACCGGTGACAGGGAGGCCCTCGCCTGTGTCAGGGCCCGTACAAATACCACCTATTCCTGTTTGGTCGAAGATTTGCATTGTGTACAGATCACACCCCTCTAACTACGCTCCTCAGTCGAGGAAACAATGGTCACAAGCCACTGCGAAGTAACCGACTTTTTGCGCGTTTACTGAACTTTAGTTTTCAAATCACATTCCGGGTTTGCTCCCAAAAACCGTTTAGCTGACAGCTTATCACGTCTCCCATTGGATAATTCCGAGCAGAATGAAGACGAGGAAGAAAAACTTATGGTTTCAGCTTTACATTCAGGTAAGCTTTCCGCCGTAACTAAGCCAGAGCTTCAAAAAGCTAACCAAAGTGACCCAAATGTATAAGCGTTTTCCGCTACCTCTCTCAAGGCTGGCTTTGCTACCCAAGGCTCAGTGAACTACGGAAGCTTTAATTTTTACGACATGAGTTAACGGTCATTGATGAATGTCTTATTCCAGGATCGAGATTCGTGGCTCCATAGAGATTAAGATGAAAAATTATCCAGTGTGTGCACGAGGGACACCCGGGTATCGAAAGAACGAAACGCCGACTGCAAGAACAATTGGTAGTCGAAAATGACTTAAATGGCAGTGGAGTTTGGTCGGTCTTGTGATGGGTATCAGAACGCCGACACGAGCTTTAAGCGGATAGATGCACTCATCCAATCTATCGTCTTTTCCAAAGAGACCTTGGTCGAAGGTGATCATTGACATTCTGGGACCATTCCATTATGCACTGCATCACTGGAGAAACTGCTTAGTGTCCACATGTTTTTACAATAAGTGGCCTGAGATGCATCTTTGTAGCGATGTGAACAATACAACCGCTATAAGGCGGCTGAAGCAGCTGTTTGCTAGTTTTGGGATTCCCAAAGAACTGGTCATATACAACGGACCGCAATTCACAAACTACGATTTCCGAGCTTTCCTGCAACTAAACGATGTGAAACACCTACGAACTGTACCGTACAATCCAGTTGCCAACGAAATTATTGAGTGCACAAATCGCTCCCTAAAGGAAGATATACAGACAACATTTGTCTGACATACACTGCATGCGCAGTCCGTTACGATATAGTCTGTTCGTGTTGTCCACGGACTTCAAATCGTAGCGTGACAGTACACCTAGGTCTTTCACAGAGGGTATGGGATATAGCGTTTGGCCATCAACGGTGTAGGTTCAGCCGTTAGCACCCTTCCCCAGGCTCATAAATACAGACTTGGCTGGGTTGACTTGGAAAAGAACTTCTGCAGACCATGTGGATAGACGGTTGAGGTTTTGCTGAAGTAGGCCACAGTCATCAGGAGCGTCGATTTCTCTCCAAATCATCATTTCGTCCGCAAACAAGACACACGGCGACCGGAGAAGCTGCGATAGATCGTTGATGTGGATCAGGAACAGAGTGGGCCCCAGCACAGTGCCTTGAGACACGCCACTTGTAGAGGGGTACCAGTCAGTTAGATTTTCGTCGACCTGTACCCTCCACTTTCGTCCAACAAGAAAGTCGCGGCTCCACCGGTGCAGAGAGCCGCTGACGCCACACATGCTGAGTTTGTGAAGGAGAACCTCATGATTGACCTTTTCGAACGCTTTACTGAAATCGATGAATATCACGTCGACGGACTTCACCTTGCTTATGGCCTTCAACCACTCATGCCTCGTCACAAGCAGGTTCGTAATGCATGAGCGACCTTGCATAAAACCGTGCTGTGCGGGCGTCAGGACCTCGTTTGACTGTAGCAACTGCAGCAATCTCTTCTTCACGATTTTCTCAGCAACCTTTGCCAATATAGGTGTCAGACAAATTGGCCTGTAATTGTCTACTTTGCTAGGGTCGCCGCCTTTCTGAATAAGCTTCACCACCGCACATTTCCAGTCAACCGGCAACAAACCTTCGGAGAGCGACCTGTTGAAAAGGTCAGTCACGATAGGAGAGAGGATGGTTGAAATTGACTTGAGAACCAGTGGGTGAAGCCCATCAGGTCCGGCAGGTTTGGTGCCGTCCAGGTTGGCGAGTAGTTGAGCTACCTCTTCGACGCCACAATGCAGACTATCGAGTTCGGTAAAAGCGGTACACGTCGAACTCGGGACAGACACCTGGTTATTCGCAAATACAGAAGCGAAGTGCGCCGCCAACGCGGACGCACGCTCAGAGCTGGAGGTTAGGGGCTGTCCATCCATGCCATCCAGCACTGGCACATCACCCGCAGGCTTCAGGCGTCGCTTCACGTATGCAAAGATACTCTTGGGGGCGGTCTTCGCGGCTAATGCGAGCTGCTCTGCAAAGTGTCGGCGTTTATTCTTTTTTGCACTGTTGCAGAGATTCCGCTGACATTTATACCTTTCGTAATCATTGGCAGAGCCAGAGAGAAGGAATTTGTCCCACAGTCTGCGCCGCCTCCGAGCCAGGTTTCCATACTCCTTATCAAACCAATGAGGCTTAATCGGTCCAACCTTTCGACATTTCAATGGCACAAATTTGGAACACAGTGATGTTAATCTCTCTTTTATAAATATCCAACAATCTCCCACAGATGCAGCTTGTGACAGAGACCAATCCAGTTGGCTCGCCGCTCGAGCTAGACCATCGAAGTCCGTTTTTCAGTAGTTGGGAGCTGGTTGCAGCGGATGTGAATACGGCAAAGATAATTCCATATCAGCTATCAGTACTGAGTGGTCGCTCGTAGCCAGGGGCTCCAGGATCCTAACGTCACGCACTCGTGGTTCGTAGCTCGTTAACATCAGGTCGAGACAGGACGAGGTTGAACGTGTTGATATGCGTGTTGGCTGGCATATGTGTTGCGATGCACCAGTTTCAAGTACCAAATCCACGAACTTTGCTTCAACCTCACTATGTCCAGGCATCAAATGCACATCAGGCCATCGTATTCGAGGACAGTTAAAATCGCCCATAAGCAGAAAGTGTGGACGACTCATGTGGGTCCGAAGATGGGGCAGCCAATCCAAACAACGACTCAGGGGACTGCGATAAAAAGCGCCCACAAGCAGTTCTCCTCGCCTGAGGCGGATGGAGCACCACAGTAGGTCACACAGGCCATCGTCACTTCGGTAGGTGCTCACAAGTCTCCCACGCAGGGAAGACCGGATGTAAAGTAAGACACCACCGTGGACATTCTTTAGTCTATTGCATCGGAAACACGAGTAACCGTTGAGTTCAAGTTCTTGGGTGTACAACTCTGCATGCAGCCATGTCTCTGCGAGTCCCACTACGTCTGGCCGCTCAGACGCACCGAAAGAACAAAGCTCATCGCGCTTATTCATGATACTGCAAACGTTTGTGAAGGCTACTTGCAGGCCGCAGCAGGAGCCACCGGGCGTGCTTGAAGTGTGAGCAGCCTGTTTATCCTGATTCGCGGATTGTTGGAAACCACCAGAAAATTTACGATATGAAGATTTGTTTCCCCCTCACCAGTGCGTCTTTTCAACTCAATGATGGCAGACTTGAGCCGCTCCCTGTCTACTGGGTCCAGGTCGGGACGAACATGGATCTTCAAACCTTTCAGCCTATTTAGGCGAGACATGATAAGTCTTGGACTGGCTTCGTCCACAAAAGTGATTCTCATAGGCCGATTTTGTTGATCACCTTGCTTTCCAAGACGGGTAATCTGTCTCACTTTTACCGAGTCCTCACCAGCGTCGAAGAGTCGATCAATTAGACCCTGTAAACACTCGACATCGTGATCGTAGCGCGCTTGGGGTGATGGATCACTGGACTCCGGTGCCTGAAAGATCACGAGATTATAACGCCTCTGGTCGGACGAGGTTGGCCTTGCAGGGCGAAGTATACTACCAGCCTAACGTGGTTTGGCTAACTGTTGACTTACAGAACGTAAACGCCCAACATTCCTTCGTAATTTCGTCCTCTGATCTTTCCACTGGTCTTCAGCACTCAGACTTTCACCTGCTGGGACATCAGTGTCCGGTGGACACAACAAAGGTAATTAATTTAGCCCAGGTGCAACTGGGCTTCTCACAACGGTTGGACTTCGTGTCAGTGAGTTTGCACGGGTAGAGGAGGACGACTGAGCCGAAACCTGAAGGCTCTTCGCGCTAGGTTGTTTGGCCAAACACACGGAGCTGTTCGCAACGAAAAGCTGAGGACTACACGTCGGCTTTACTCTTTCTGGCTGTATCTGATTTCGGCAATTTTCACATATAGTTTGGAAGAAATCATGTTGGATCTCGCGAAGGCGGTGAAAATGCTCAACTGATAATCCAACACATGAAATATGGTATTTAACTTGGCAAAATGCACACGTGAGGGCATTTGCACGGTATCCGACTAGTTTGGAGCAAGTACCACAGGATGACTGCTTCAGCATTGCGAATAATCCGAAAACAAGATGGCGGCCAATTGACGAAGAAAGTGGCGATAGCAAGATCGCCGAAACCAAACGATGAAATACAAGTATTTCTGGTCGGAAATTTCAGAATCGGAAATGAAACTGAAGTGTAGCTCAATTTCCACGAAATACTTCCAATGAACGCAGAAATTTAACACAAAGTGATCTTGTCAACACAGCCAAAAATAACCGACCGGAGGACGCTATCCGCAGTTATACTGAAAGACCAGTTAAGGCAAACAGTGTGTTCGCCAGCCATATGCGTTACGTAACGGTAAACAGACCATGATGTACTAATGTGAATAACTATGAATCAATTCAAATCAGAATTTTCGCTTCTGTCACTTTAGACGATCACTTCGTATTCCTCATTCTAGTCCTCATTTGGGAACTGTCAGGCAGTACTTTTCATCCATTATAAATAACCATTTCTTAACAGGTGCCAATATATCTATGCGCGCGACAGTATTGTTGATGAATTCACCGAGAACAACAAATGAATTGTGGGCTGAGAACGATGTGTCTTAGTTCGTGATACTTATAAGTCTATTAAATGCATTCCAGTCAACTGCTTGAAGTTCGCGAGTGAATATCAACATTGTAGTTGATGACGTATGGAATTCAATAGGTGTGTTGCAGAATAACCCTGTTGTGAAAATAGCTTGGTAATGGACTATCAGTGAATACATGGGGAGTACAAGCTACAGAGTGGTGGTAATTCTGGTGGTTTATCTGACTTGGTGGGTCCATCGACTGAAGTAGATGCAGCAGGTTATTTCCTAAAGTCCCTCAGAGCCGTTCGTATCTTCAACAAGCAGCAGTAGGTAGATTGGAATCCTGTATGCAAGTTTGATCTTGTGAGCCGTACTATAAACGGTATTGAGTACATTAATATGTCGTTGAGTTTCGCAGTGATTGGTTATGGCAGCAGATAGACACAACCCGCAATAAGTCTAATAGCTTAGATTGCTGGCCATAGTGCATTTACTAGGGCGCAGCGCAATTTGATCAGCATCATTTGCGATACTGTCTTTGTAAATGTACTTGAGGCAGCTATTGCCAAATGTTTGAAATCATCTTTGCAGAACATGTGATAGCTTTATGTCAAGGTGCGAATCACTAGATACTGATAGGCATCACATTTCAGTAATAAAGGCATTATCAGAGCTTTCCCTAACTGCAGCCTTGACAGTAACTCTTATTCGGAAAAAAGAGAGTGAATGTTAATTATGACTGTTTTGAGAGTGAATATCCGAGAAGAATATCTAGAGAATCTCTAGAGAAGTGGTGTGTTATGTAATAGTTGAATCACACTGGATATAATGACATAGATATTTCATTATGTCGATCGTTCTCTGACTCATCATGGTGGGGGATGATGGCTGGATAGGTAGTGGAGGAAGTCCGGAATACGACAGCAGAAATAGCGCATATGTTCGCAGTATACGGAGGTGGAATGATACCAAAGTTTAACAATTGTTGCTCCAAACTCTACTGTCGGTAGTCTTGTGATGAAAAGTGTGGTAGCCAATGCGTTATGGGTTTAGGCGCAGAATGCTTGTTCACCTGTGCTAATGGGCTCGTAAACTCTACAGCTTCGCTTTCGTCTATTTCGGCTTCGCACATATCTCTTCTTAAAGGTACTCTGGCTTGACTTTCGGATACTTAGCCCAATGTCGGTTTTATTTACGATTGAGGAAGCCGGAAAACATGCATTTGGTCTTGTTCAGTTTCTCTGGAAATGTCTACACCATGCAATGCTTGCTACAAATTTGTAGAGGTTCCACCGTTATTATAGAGAAGTTGAGCCGGCGCCTTCCGATTCATTTGAGTACTTCTCAATCGAACATAAATAGGCTTTAACATGCTTCATTTTGGTCAATTTCAGATGTTTTATGATTCTTATTTTGGTCCGGAGCACGACAGATCGCAGTACAGCTACTGCGACATTTTGTTTAGGTTCTTGATTTCTAGAAGAGACCCAGAATAAATTTTCAGTTTGATTGGTTGGCTTTATTAGATTACCGCACATCCCTATTGCTCTTTTGGAGAGTCTCAGAATGCCGGTGGAGACTGGAATGCATGTCATCACGTGGTCTGAAAGATGCTACTGTCTTACGTAACTCGACAATATCGCTGCGTCAGCTACGGTTCTAAGGATCGAATTGTCCAAAGTTCATTTCATTGCAAAGCACAGTCTAGATTGGGATTGCGCGTCGCGATCCAAACACACAGTGGAGTACTTCAAGGTAACACTGCAATCAGCATTTTCCTAGCATTTCGAGTAGAAACCTGTTATACTTTTTACTAAAAAGTGAAATTAGGATTATCGGATCCTTCTTGAGTTTGAAATCAGTAAGTTTAATTTACTGCAACTGGAGTCGGTCAGACGTTCATGGCACATTCAAGAAAGCAATAATCCGTCACACAGTTGCTTTAGGAATCGCCGTTATTGCACACTCCAACTGCGTATTGAGGGAACAACACCAAAGACTTTACTGGCAGACTTGGGTGCTTAAGACCACACTAGGTCGCAACATACGATAACGATCGTCATCATCATGAGGTTGCTGCCCGTACTATAGTGTCGCTCACTCGCTCGATACTACTGTATACAGAACACTGTCTCGTCCCTGGCTTCTCTGGTTCAACTGAAACTATCTAACACCAAGTGCTATTCCGTTATATTTTGCGAAGAGTACTCTTTTCGACAAATCTCCTAAGTCATTTACGATTATAAAATGGCAGAACACACATAGCTGATGAAATCAAAGAGGTGGGAATAGTGGAATCACAGCGAACAGAAACGCAAAAGTCTTGATCAAAAGAGTCCACTAACAACACGTGTGATAAAGCACGTGTTGGTTGATCGGTGGGATGAAAAACGCATCATCCAACCACTGTAGGCACACAGTGATAAAGTTAGTAAGCTAACTAATGCCAAGGTAGAAGAAGCCATTGCAGCAAAGCCTTCTGTTTGCATAATTACGGTTAAACTCTTCTAATCGCGATCGCTTCGGTCGTCCGTAAGAGTTGCTTCCTAAGACCTTTAGTGTATCGTGGCTGTACTACATGGAGTAATTGGAGGACACCAGAGGTCCTAACTCGGTGTCCGCTTTTCATCAGATGTTCCAGATTGGAACTGTTGGGGCGACTGACGATGTCTTTCCGCAAAGCCGCTGGGCAGTGCTCCGCAATGCGCTTAGACAGACGCCTGGTTGCGTGTCCCACACAACGGTAGAGTCTGACCTTATTCAGGTGAGTTATGGAATTGAAAAGAATTAGAGATTTCACGCTGCTAACTTTGTGTTGTATATCTGGCAGTTTCAAAGTATCACCATAAATGGCTGGTCTGATTCGACAGGGTGTCTTTAAGGATTAACCCACTGGAACCTGTCCAACACTAAGTAATGGTGATAGCTGATCAATTTGCATAGCCCAAAGGCATTGGTAACAACTAACTTACCCAGTTTTCTTTGGCCAGCTTAGCCAGTCTTCAATTTCAGACATGAGTAGAATGCGGCACTTGACTCAAAAAGATTGTGATCCTGAACCGAGCAGTTCAGTCGTTTACTCGTTGACTTTTGTGCAATTTAACTGTAACCAGTGCTTTCCAGGCTGCCAGATCGATAAAACCTCGTAAACGCATCCATGAGTGGTCTCTCATAGTCGATGGAGTAAAGCTCAGACGTCACAAATACACAAAACATAATACTCTACTCATGCATTGAGTGTATGCACAGTCCCACCTGAGCGCTTTTACCCGGTGCTACTTCACAACAAACAACGGACTGACAGGTAGCAAGAGTTATGTACCAATCAGCAGGCAGCCTCCAACTTCTACTTCTCCTGATTCCTAAGTCATTTTTTATTCACATACTTTGCATACACGCAGTCACTTACTTTGGCACATTGGTCCTTGTTCTAAAGGTCCCACGTAGGCCAGTAGTGTAGTTGCCTCCCGAGGTTGGACTACCAACCAGAAGTTCTTATTCAATCACGTTGAACGGTAGCCTGGATAGTAGTCCGAGATCAGAATGTGCTTACTTTGGCTTTTACTAATGCTGCAGGCATAACGGTGATTAGAAGTTTGATGATCGATTCATTCTTCAATGTTATAAGAGTAGGCTCAAGCAAAACCGACTGTTTACACTCAGTTCACCGCACATAAGAAGGGTGTGGACCGGACAGTCATTTAGGATCCAATACGTCTATGCACCAGCATTCATTAAAAGGATAAGACAAAACTCAAAGCTTTACGTGTGTGTCTATCTTGTTTATCGGGGTGCTCTAAGACTTAGGTGGCGTACTCCTTAGGGCTGCTACTGGAAACTGACTCAGCTTGCGAATGAAGTACACGAATGTCGTATTGTGAGTTGTTTGGATTTGGGCGCACGTGACCCGTGCTTACGGGTGTTTACACGCTACCTGAGCTTAAATGTAAAGTAAAAATTAGCGCTAACTGACCCTTCGCATTCGTCGATAAACAGTCCAGTTATTTAGGTGCGAATTTGAAGGGCATTGGTTGAAGTCCAACCAATCTACAGATATTTTGACTAATTAATTACGAAGTGTACAAGACACCAATTTAAAGATTATGCATTGCGAATTTCACGTGCTTACAAATTTTCGATGAATCATTATATATATATATATATATATATATATATATATATTCATCCGAGCCACTTCGTCTGATCGGTGATGCGAGTTCGGAACTTTTCCCAATGCCCTGGTTTGCAAGGTTCTGAGTTTTTTGGACATTGCGCGATGTTGGAACATTGTGCGGTCCTCCGGATTTCAATGGCCTGATGTAACCTGCTAGTCTGATTCTCAACGCCTCGAGAGAACGCTCTCAATTTAAATGTCTAATGATGGGACTGCACCCCATCCGATTTGTTAAAATGAAGCCATGTGTTATTATTTTTAAATCCCTACCACCTGTATGATAGATATATGACTACCTCCGCGGATGACTGCCTGGGATTGGCAAACTTGAATTCACTCGCGGTCTTTAATTTTCACGAGTCACTTGCTATTTCAAATCCTTAAACTAAACATGCTCTCTTAACATATTCAGCCTTGTCGCTGCATATGGAACCGCAAGATACCTATCAGTCCCACACAAAAATGTGTCCAACCTTCCGCATTTCCAAACAATTCTTAACAAGCTTTCTGCTGCTGTCTATTTATAAAATACTGGAAACCGTTAAATTTGGTGGTGTTAAACTCAAACGCTTACCACTTGAGTAATAGATTCAAACGTTTGATTATGGATGCAGCAAAAGTAATGCGCTATGACACGTTCGACTTTGCATCGTCAAACGCAGTCTGCGCCCACTTGCCGTTTTTGGTCGATCGATGTGGGCGACTCATTTGCATGATCTCGAGCCCTCTGAAATATAGTGGATGTGGTACATATGTAACCGACGTTTACACCGGTCAATTATCATGTGGCGGTGGAGGCGGAAATCAAGCGACTGCCCGCTGTCCTAGGTTCCGAAGATTGCTAAGGATTAAAGACAAGGTGAAAAAATAGATCACAGCCATCCGTCAAAATATTGTGACAAACTGGCTTTGGATAAAATGCTGTGTGACTCAGAGACACTAACCAAAATGGGTACATCAAGAATTCCCTCATTCAAATTGCGCTAGGTCCATACTAAATGTGTCAAACAGTCATTGGTTAGTATGTGAGCTACCTACATAAGGAAATGCTGTTGGCTGCTATTGATTTTGATTTCTTTAAGAAGTCTCAAACTGACAACAACAGCTAAGCGAATAGTAAACATCAAACTTACCCTATTTGGGGAAGGTGAAACAGGATAGATCCATCTGATGAGTCTCCGACCCTGCAGCATGCTATTAAAGCAAACAATCTAGATATAATCATGAAGAGTATACTCAAACCTTCGGCGAGGTACAGGCATGACGCTAAAGAGGTACAACAGCAGTTTTTGCAACTCAGGATAGCTCTGAGTTGTGCCAAGCCAGTAGTCTTTTGCTCTTTTACAAAGCGATGGCCAGACGACATATGGTTTTGTGTCCTGACCCAAGAACTATATCTGCAGATGGCTATTATTTGTATCGTGCAGGTGCAAAGACTGGCCACCAGAATGTTAGGTTAAGCATGGGTAAACGTATGAAAATGGGTTAGCCAACTTAGAATTATTTTAAATGAAGAAGCGCAGATTGGGAGACGAGTTAACAGTGAAGTGCAAAATCGTTAAGAATCTCCGTGGTCTATAGCCCACAGCTTTTTGAACCAGCTTACACAGATCATTTGTGGGGCAATTGCTTGTAATTAAAACATCAAAGAGCTAAACTAGAAATATTAACTATCTTTTTCACAAATCAGGTTGTGGTTAAATGAAATAGCTTTCCCTCTGCCTTATTAATACGTGAAATTTTAGAGGATTTTAGGCAATGCCTGTATATGAAATTGGCTGACCCTGTTTCCAGGATTTCGTTAAGAGCTCATGTCGTAATAACTTACCCAGTTTCATGAAAACGTATGTTTCTTCTGCTCTTGCTTCTGTTTCCTCCATTATAGATGTATGAACCTCCATTCAGGTCACAGTGCCGGAGGCTCTCTTTCCGTCCTGACACAGTAAACGCAATGAACGTTCGGCGGAAGCTTGTTTCGGACCTGGAAAGTGTCCTCTCTTGTTCTGGCACCATATTAGGTCCACATCTTGTCAAAAGTAATACAAATAACTTCGAGAAGTTAACAGGCTTCTTTTCCCAGAGCTACCCAGTTGAGCTTGAAAAAACCGCTATTAATCAATTAGGCAATTACGATTATAGCTGCACAAATTTCCCGGAATCTTTGTTACAGTTTGACACAAGTGGCGATTGTAATGACTTTGCCTCTTACGTCCTCAAAATAACCGGTTTGTAGGGTTTTCTCCGTGCTTCGTAAACAACGAGGAACTTGAAGTCAGGCCTATTTGACCAATACCGGTCGTACGCAACAAACCATCAGGGTGGTTAACTACAACCCAAACTGTCCAGACTGGCAGGGGAAAGATTCGGGTACCAGTGTTTTTAAAAAAACGCCAAATGAATTAGAGGAAAGTCAGCGGATAAGTGCGCCGTTGGAAATATACATGCTTTAGTTAAACTGGTCAATCTGATGGCGGATAACATAACAACCAAGTCAAAGCGCTAGGTTGAAACTACACGTTTAGCTGTGTTGATCACCGATTATGAAGCGGAGCACTGGAGCAGTGGTTTATAACTGGTCAAAAGCAAATATCAAACAAGCCCGTGGGACAGTTAGGGTGAAAATTACAAGATACAAAGTGTCGCCAAAAGAACGCGCAAGGTACATGAGTCATCACGAGGTTTGCAGCAGCAATTGTATGAGTATTCCGGCTTGAAGTTTATGAGGATCATGATACCGTCCACAGTTTGTTCTATAACCATGCCATTATCTGATGGTTATAGGCTATATCACGCAGGGTAAATTCGTCAGCGTATCGTCAAGTCGTCGTTTGAATAAGGCTAAGCTATGAGACATTAATTACATGCATTGGGAGGGAGTTCGATGGCTGTGACACCGGGAGGGCGAAAACGTTTCGTGGACATCTCACTCGGCTGTACTGCATGACCAGATTAAACGGTTTGCTCTTCAGATATGTGTTTTGGACCATTATCAAAAGATGATGAAAAGTGCGGTTGGTCTATTAGCATCTGATACACAATCATGAAATATCCACGTAGACACCTATAACGTCCCGTGTACATTTTTAGTGTTTTAAGCCTCAGTTGGTAGAAAAGACGGAACAAACCTTGGAAATACTTCGCCTTCCTGCGGTGTGCACTATCAAGCACGGTAAAGTAGCGCTTCTACCGGGATTGCAATGCATAAGCAGCGTATCCCGCGTGTGGTCACTTACGCGCCGTGCATTTTCTGAAAGCTCCACGCGCCGAAATTCCCAAGTACCATATGAAGGTAGCTGATGTATTTATTCGTTTATTGATGTCTTTTCAGTCTGCTTTAAACAGCCAATCTCATCTTTCACGAGTACGGTGAGTTCGAACTCAAGAGAAGCACGCTGTAGAACCTATAGCCCTAGTCAGCAGTCGTAAGTGCTCTGAAGATGTATGCTGCAAACTTTGCACTTGGTGGCGTTAAACTGCAGTATGCTCTCGGTTGACTATGTGTATGCTTCCTCCAGATAATTTTGCAGGCCTTTGGAATCCTTCAGTATAGTAATAACATGCAATATCTTTACATCATCGGTTAATAGTACGATATAAAATTTAGCACCCTCGTGAGATCATCTATGAAGGCTCGAAACAGCAATGGCGCAGAGTACCGTCTTGTGGTATGTCAGCTACCATTGTGCAAAACATTCATGTTCGTCTAAATGTAGGTTATATTCAACCCACCCGGAAAAAACCAATCACTCACCACATGATATACAACACGTGATTCGCTACGACGTCAAAGCAGCCTTTTTACCTCTATCCATTACCACATCCGCGTTGAAGCACGTGACAACCATGGGCCATGAGAATGCACTTTTTCTCACACCCCCTCAAAGCCCATATACTTTGCATTCTTTAAGGCAACGTAACGCAACTAGAACGACCGGTCAACGGACGCGCATGCTTCCGTTCAAGTGCTCAGGGCCCGACGCATCCATCGATGAAAACACATGCAAGCTATCTTGGACACAGCCAAAATGCGAGCACATTCTCTCTTATATATATCAGTAATACTTGTACGGTATTATTATTTATAACACTGCCTAGCCTTTTGATTTTGACAACAAGCACGACTTGAGCAGCACGAATTGGTGCTCCGCACTGAACTTTGAAAGGATCATATAGGGTGCTTCAGACAGTCACCCATACATGACTGAACGATAAAGTTGCATATGCAGCCCCAAACCGGATCCATAATTCCATAATTTTGAAATGTGTAGAATGCGGTGATATGGACTGCCGAATGCTTTTGAGAAATGCGTTTGGACGGTATCTACACGGGCAACCACAGATGCACTTCGTCATTCACGTTCGATTAACAGTTTTGTAGCACAAGACCGATTTTGGCGAAATATGTGGTTTCGGAACAGGAATTTTATTACTCTCCATATACCCATTGTGAGCCTCGGCTACAACGTACTCAATGAACGTGAAAATCACGGGAATGGATGATATCGGGTAATCAATAGCTAGTTTTGCATTGGGCACTTTTGTAGAATAAAGTGATTGTCTCACACTTCTATGTTGTGGGAATCCTTCTCGTTAACACATCGTTAAAAGGATATTTCTGGTGGTTCAGATAAACTCCTGTCAGGCGCTCTGTGACAGTGCTGTCCGCACCAGGGGAGTTGTAATTGCACAAGAACAGCAGCCGATTTAATACCTCTGTGGTCGTAAACGACATGTGGTTAAGTCCCGATGGCAGCATGATCTGAGTGGGCAGCATGTAAGATGACGGTACTTGTTGGAAGGTACGGTCAAATTGCTTTTCAGGAACGTTGGTATCCTCTTGTGCCGCTTGCGCTGACCAGCATTCTGTGCGCAGAGTGGAATTCAGTGCTTAAGTCCACAATATTTGTTGAAGTCTGTAAACTAGCTTTGGATTATTGCAATATTTTACCAAAAGTTCCTTTTGGTACTTTACTCCATCATTACGGACGAGTTTGACGCAGTGATCCCTTTGTGTTGCATGGATACACAAGGTATCCTCGCTCGGAGTGGCCGTGTTGGCGAGTGAAGTGGAGTCCTTCAATCGTCTATATTTGCCTGTCTTACTCCTCAGGAACGATTTCGTCTTTTTTGATTGACACAGGTAGCTCTACCGTTGAAAACTGGTCTTTAGCATGGTTCTTATTCCATAGACTGAGCGTAAACAGATTCTCAGAGGGAATTTGTATCAAGGACCATTTCTGTTCACGTTGTCCTTGAGGTTAGAATGCCCGATGAGTGTAATACGACAACCCAAGACCAGCAGCAGCGGCGCTCTTGTTGTGAGATCCACCCCTTAGACACACAGTTGACATCATGGCTACTTAGATCATCCACTTACTAACTATGCAACCCAGGGAAAGTGAAAGGAGTGTCGCATACCAACCACCTGTCAACAGGTGTATTCGGAGTCTTGCACGCATCTCTCAATAGGCCAAGTTGTAAATGGTAGCTAAGATCTAGCTAATAAAGTCAAGTGAAGAAAGTGCTTTATACACCCGGGACGGCTGACATTTAAGCCTTAACATATACTCTTTCAATGATATGGTATTAGATACATTCACTTCGAAAAAAGTGGATTATTAAAGAAAGATAAACTTACTTCATAACGTAAACTGCTTGGTGAATTTTCAGACGAATTAGTGCTGGTCTCGCGAAATGCGTTAAATATGGAATAGCCGGCGAACAGCATACTCGTGTCCAGGTAGCTGTGGAATGGTACTTCTATCTGGTTAAAGAGGTCGACACAGATACCGACATTAAACTGGTAACAGACCTGATAGAATCAAAATACTAGCTTTCGACGCTCGTTCCAACCACCACACGTTCCGCACCGATATTTTAAGGTAGCTGCTTACGGAATTGCTGCAGCTGGAACACCGACGTTGTAAATTCATATCTAAAACTCATACTTCCAGGCTTGTCACCGAGAGAGTAACAAACGCCGTAGACATCACTACTGGACTAGTAAATTGCAATCTAGAACAGAAAATGTATTTGTGTTGCTGTCAGACAGCAATTGAAGTCAAATATAGAGAATTACGTTAATAAGTACTTTTGTTCTCGATTCATCGAAGAACAGAAGGTAGACATGATCAATTATTGACACAGGTTAGAAACACATAGACCACAATATGAGCTAAAAATGCAAGCGTTTCCAGCGTTTCCAGCAACAAAATGAAAATAGTTCAGACTGAATGCAGAAAATGTTTGGTGTTATCACTTGTTAAAAGTAGGCTCCCTGGTGATGGGAAATCAAGCAAATTTGGAGACTGGCGATCATTGGTGACCATTTGAAATATCGGGATTTGGCTCAACTAAAATATTCTAGAATCCTCGGTATCGTCTTGGTTGATCAACGTGCGTAGCTCTGCCTTCATAATTAAAATATCGTTTGATCCTGCCTTTGTAAGAAGTGTTGTAAGAGACATGCAAAGACTGAACTTAAATAAGGTATTGTTGGATGAAAGATGATCTTGATAATGAGCTTGATCATTCGTATTGTATATTTGTTTTAGATTGAGCTTTCTAGCATAAAAGGAACAGTCTGTTGGTGGAAATAAGCAATTTCTTCTGAAGAAATCTAAGAGGATGGCGTCTACAATATTACTGTAATAGTGAGAAGCGCAGCAGACAGGCGTTCATGCCTCAGGAGAACGGAAACTGGTCTAAAACAAAAGATCGAACTTCCACCAGAAGTAGGTTACAACGTCAATGAAGGAACTGGCCATCCATGGCCAAGTGTAAGATCTAGCTACTGCCTTCGGTCTAACTCCAAGTGTATGGTATGTAAAAAAGGATCTCTTAGTAACGACTAGGGTCGAACGCATCTGTCCTTGCTTCAGTGAAAAACAGCAATGCTCTCGCAAAAAATAGCCGGTAATTTAGGCTGTGGGACAATTTTTACCGTCTGTTATCCGGAGTCAAAAAGGATCTGCATGTTAAATCCTATGGATAACTACAGATAACCAATATGTGAAAGTGTTCTTGTTATGATTGAGGGACACCTGATAAGATTGTCCCTGGCACGATTGGAGCACGCCTACGAGAACATCTTGGAAGGCTGGCCAATCTAACGGATTTGCGCTGACTTGATGGCGTTAGCTTTGCTCGGGGTACACGCAGATGAGACGGGAATGGAGCGAGCGTGAGAACGATCCTAGTCGCACTTATTTGGATGGACGCTGAGCCTTCGTAACGGATGTGGGTACACACGCGAGAGGGGGTTACGGTAGACGCGAACGCTGCCCGGCTAATGGCGCACACAAACTCACATGACCGACCGAGTTCGAACTAAGGCGAAGAGGAAGCAAGACAGGTGGTTCTCTGAAGGCTCTTTTACGATCAACAAAGGGTGAATCACAGCCAATGCAATGGGTCATTAAGTTAAGAACATTGTTACCACAACGATGTGGCAATTTGCAAAAGAACATTGTTAACAGGTGCGCAGTTGGGCCACGTGTCGGAGTGGCTGAACATTGCAACGTTGTGGGGAGGAATTGGACCCCGCTTTACACAGCCATTTTGCCGGAGTCAGTGGCGCGTTTTTGCGGGGATATTTGACGGGCCCGCAACAG
Organism: Dicrocoelium dendriticum; assembly: GCA_944474145.2. Lineage (NCBI taxonomy): Eukaryota > Metazoa > Platyhelminthes > Trematoda > Plagiorchiida > Dicrocoeliidae > Dicrocoelium > Dicrocoelium dendriticum. The sequence goes on along the minus strand of OX104071.1, from coordinate 62,921,207 downwards.
TTCTTGTGCCACTAGCTGAATCCGTTTGTTGAAACCTACGGATAGTGAAATCTGTCCAAGCTAGCGAATAGCTAATCAATCCGAAAAAGATAAAGTGACAACTCAACAGGATAATCTTCTATGCATATATATGTGAAGAGACCCTGCGTCTCGAGTAGATGACCATGTTTGTTCGACTGTGCCATATAAGGATTTTTCGCGTGGCGAAAAACATATTTGTGGAAATCTCGGAAAATCAAGCAAAGAACCTGAGGCAGCCAAACAGACAAATCAACAAAAATGTATGGGATACGCAAACGAAGATATGAAGTACATGCAAATGTGCTTGAATTGCTGATCCGTCAAATCCAGTGTGAATATGGTTATTGTCGATGGAAGATGCACCTCTTTTTATATTAGGGTGCACGATGAAATTCTTGACGAATAAGGCGTGAAGAAGGACAACAATGCTATAGAGGTGAAAGAAACAGCTTGAGGGATCTACTTAACCGGAAGGATGTAAGTATCCATAGTCTGACAGCAGTCAGCAAGCAAGAGAGACAGGTCAAATAGACTAAATCAATGCGGCGCATTGTCAGTAGACAGTCCAATGAATGTGGGGCGATGAATGCAAAAGTGCGAGCGGCTGTTGATGGGTTCGAGATGGAAATCCGTATACAAATAAAAGGAAGCTCAACGAGTCCATGGAGGTAAGATGAATAAACTAGTAGATCCACCCATCTTGAGGTTCTACAAGGAGGCTGGCACGAATAAGGCGAACAGGAGTAAGGGTAAGTACAGTAATTCACTGAGCCGATGAGTACTAGCGAATATGGACATAGGGTTGGAACAGCGAAAGAAAAATAAATTGCCTACAACCGAATGGTAGTAAAACTGTGCAAAAGAGATGGGAATTAACTCCTGGGTCGCTACACTACAAGCTTGCTTACGGAAATTAGTCCAGATCATGCAGTAAGCAACGTAATTTTATATACATTAGCAAAACGTATTTGTTTTCAGTTTATGTGTCCCAACCTTGAAATAAAGGGTATGTTTCTTGATTGAAATGTTTCCTCTAGCAATAAAAATGGGATACTTCCACACTTCCGCAGTGCCCTGCGTTGGAGACCATTTGATAACCCAGCGACATGGGTGACCGAGTCACTGGCGCCGTCTACAGCTAGGAGACAATGGTGTAGGCCACATATCAGTGCCTTAACGCCACCAATACCCACTCCAGAGCTGAACCCCAGCTTTTTACATGTATGAGTAGTCCTGCACCAATTTGTAACAATGGTAGCCTCAGGTTGTTTCGCTGTCCGCTTTCTATGCTTTTTCTCAGTCAATTGCATCTATATCGCTTGCAACCTTTCCCACGGACGTCGCGGATTTTTGGATCAACGTGTGCTGGATACTACTTTCGCCTCAGATTACTGTGTTAGCAGCGTTTTATCTGTGTGAATTGTGCACCAATATTCTTCTTTTGGTGTATTTTCCAAGCGGTGCAAATTTGGCGGCTATTCTTTGGCTAATTCCGGAGATCTCATTGATTTTCCATACTGCCATCACCATTTCACTGCATAGCACCTAGCGTGCATTCATTCTACTCGGAATCATCTTCTCTACACGGTGGATCCATTCCACCCGGATTATTCCCATCGCTTCAACCTCTAGCTTGTGTCTGTGTTTTCCGCGGAGTTTGCCGGGGAATTCACACGCAAAACCTCTCCAGTCTGCAGCTTTTCGTGGATTTTTTTACAACCCTTCGGATTTTTACATCATTCGATAGAGAAATCTTTCCGCTTGCTAACAAGCCTTCAGTCGCTTCACAGCACCACTGTGCATAACAGTTACAGAAGAAATTCATTTTTAACTTGCGCACTCAAGCGCCCAGCAAACTTCACGATCGCCATTGCATCTCGGCCAGATCAATTCAATCACTCAGACGACCCAAGCACGTCCTACACGGCCTATTCAAACGTGACCGCATGACGCACAGGCCCATCACGCGTAAGTCGATCAACGTGTCCTCCGACCACAAGCGGACAAGACGGCGAAGCACACCTACCATGCACGACACCAAACTAGCCCGTGAACCGGGCCGTGCCACTTCGCTGCAGCCGACCATGACCAATGTAACAAGGGGAGAAGTTACAAGTAGAGCTGAGTCACTTGCTCAGACAGTGGAATCGGGCCAGCATTGTGCGTTGTGTTCCGTTAATCATAGTCCGATTACTGAGGCTAACAAGCACAACAATCTGTCCGAGTCTGTTTCGTTCTGTCTTAATTGCACAACGGTTCCCATAGTAAAATGCGTAATTGCTTTGTCGAAAGATTACGACCGTCGGATTGCAGAAGTAGAATTACGCCTAAATGAAAGAATTATTTCCTTAGAGGCTATTATAGCAAGGTTCGTATCTCCCCCATCTCCCGTACTCACCGCCACTAAACCGAAGAAAAGAGCCAGACGTTCTCGCGAAATCACAGCGGCGAATATCTTGGGAACCCCGAACCAATCAGGCATCACGTACGAACAAAACATCCTCAGTTCCTCAGCCATTCCGCCCTTATCCAAAGCCTCGGTAAGAACCAGACTTCCGACTGACCAACAAAGTCTGAGTATCTCTAAAGGCTAATCAACTTACGCAGCGACTATTGCTAGAGACACTGTAAACAAGACTTTAAGCACAATATCTGCGACATGTGTAAAAGACCAAGCACGAAATTTAGAGACTTGTTTTAGTCCATCCATCACGACGTCTCCCACATTACCGAACACCAGGAGGAACTACGGTGCTCTAACACTCATATGCACCAACGTTCCTGAATCCAAAGCAAATTTTCTGAGAGGTAAGCAACAGGGCGATCTGAACCAGTGGAATCTCATGTGCGATCTCATAGGTGCTAGGGTCAAGCCGACTAACATCACGCGTGTGACGAGACATCCAAACTCCGTTCACTATGGTGAGCCCAGAATTCTGCGGATAACACTGGCATCCACTGACGATGTAGAGGCGGTGCTCTTATCGGCATATCACCTCCGAGGTGAAGACAGTAAGATCCGCATCTTTCCGGATGTTCCATGGAGCGAACGTCAGCGAGAAAAAAACAATTTAGACGATCGCAACACGGCCAGCTGGCGAAAAACCATTTTAGTTCATGGTGTTCCCTAGCTACCAACAGCTAGAGACGAGGAGGCTCATGCTCACGATCTGGAAGAATGGCGGTACATCCGTGAAACTCTATCTGCAGGTGACGTCATCCTTCAGTCGATTTCTAGACTGCCCGTTTCACCTCATTACAAAGGTAATGGTCCAAGGATACTGAAACTTGTGGTTCAGTCCCAGCAGATGGCGGTGAACTTAATGCGTAACTGGCATAAAATGCACAATGCACTGCCATCGGAACTACGATTTAAGGTACCATTTATTGAATCGAACCCACCGGAGGATGTGACACCAGCTGTGGCTCAATGTGATAAAATAAACGGAGCCGAAGACACTGCATCAAGATTATCAACCACTGAAAACGACGCTATTGAAGAGCGTTCTGCGTGTGCAGGAACGACGTTAGGCGGACTGCAGGCCCGTGCAAAATGTTTATCGAGAAACTGCGCAAAAAACGATCAGGTGCCGGTCTTTCATCAGCAGGCTTAAATCCAACTTCGTGTAATCCTCCACAAGCTCTTTTGGTGCTCAAGCAGCTGTCCTGTATGTACACTAACGCTCAAAGTCTACTAAACAAACTACCCGAACTGCGACTACGTCATAGGTCCAAATCGTGTGACATCGTCACTATAACGGAGACGTGGTTGCGCCCGGATATCACAGACACGGAGGTCGAGCTACCAGGCATGTCCGTCGTTCGGCGCGATCGATCCAGTAAAGGGGGCGGGGTGGCTCTGTACTACCGCAGTGACCTCCAATGTGAGCCCATAGAAGACGTGTACAGTAACGTGCAGCATACTCTTTGTTGTCGGCTGTGTTTAACAGGCAACGACGTCTGTCTGGTGGCGGTCGTTTATCGACCTCCATCCTCTACACCCGAGATGGACTTCAACCTCGCGTCTGCGCTGAGGCTTGTGATCAGCAGGAGATACAGCCATATTCTTATCGCTGGTGACTTCAATCTCCACGCTCTGGATGCCCAAGCAACACCTACGGAACAGTTCAAAGCGGATCTACAAGACCTTGTCTCCAGTTTTCCGCTTTATGGCCATATCGACAATCCCACCAGATTCAGAGCAGCAGAAAGGCCGTCCATCCTGGACCGGATATTTACCAACGAAGAACTCATGGTCGAGAAAGTAATCATCGACGCTCCTTTGGGTTGCAGCGATTACGCAGTTTTACTCTTCGATTATATATGCTACGCAGAATACCCTGCAGATACTACACGGGAAAGCCGAGTTATCATACGGTACGATGAGCTGGCTCGACTTGCAGAGACAACCAACTGGAATTTTCTGACAGACGAAGTACCGACAATCGCATGGCCACATTTCGTCAACCAATTTAACACTCTCGTCGAAGAGGCATCCGAAACTAAGGTTGTCCACACGAAGAAGACTGTTTCATTTGTGCGAAGTAGGACACGGAAATGTATGGTAGTGAGGAACTCGGCCTGGCGTATCTATAAGGAACACCCGCGCACGGAGAGCTGGACGGCCTATGCAATTCAACGTAATCATTGCACTCAACTCGTTCGTGAGGATAAATTGACGTACCAGCAGCATCTGACGGAGCGCATGGTTTCGAATCACAAGCTGCTCTACCAACATGTAAACAACCTGCGCAAGGTGAAACGGGGAATCCCTCCTCTTCAAACGCCAGATCGCATGACGCTGACTACGGAGGATGCGGCGAACGCCTTGCGGCTGCAATATGCTTCGAACTTTCAATGCATTCCTTGGTCATCTGTTCCTTTGTCAGCAGCTGTTTTACAACCAAAACTTACGCACATAACTTTCACGGCGGGGATGGTATTAAAGAAGTTGTTGTGTATGCGTAAGCACAGCTCTCCTGGAATCGACAATATTCACCCTAAGTCCCTTGCGGTAATGGTAGAAAGTTTAGCAGAGCCTCTGGCACGATTCTTCCAACGCTGCTTCGATCAGATGTATGTACCCGAGATGTGGAAATGTGGGATCATAACTCCAATTCACAAGGGCGGTAGCCGTTCTGATCCAGCCAACTACCGTCCTGTAACCCTTCTCCCGGTCCTGTCGAAGGTTATGGAAGCTATTGTTGCTGACGTATTAACAGCCTATCTAGAAGAGTCTGCCTTCCTTGCACATGAACAGCATGGTTTTCGACGGAATCTATCGTGCACCACAAATCTGATGCTAGCAAGATCGAGTTGGACCAAATTAATTGACAGCGGTGCAGGAGTGGACGTGGTGTACCTAGATTTCTCAAAGGCCTTCGATCGACTAGACCATGGAATCCTGATCTGCAAACTTCAGAGCTTAGGCATTGGTGATCCGCTCCTAGGATGGATCACAAGCTATATTCTCCACCGGAGCTTAGAGGTAAAAGTGCGTGGGTCCCTGTCCCACCCAATCCAAGTCGAATGTGGTGTACCACAAGGATCGGTACTGGGGCCACGATTGTTTTTGATGTATATTGACGATATAGCGGCCCTCATTCTTTCCAACTGCCTACTCTATGCCGACGACATCAAGGTCTGGAGAACGATCAATACACCAGACGACTCCGCAATACTTCAAGAGGACCTGGATAAGGTGTATGCGTGGTCAGTTCAGAACCAACTCCCACTCAACACAGAAAAGTGAAAAGTATTACACTTACGTCACCAATCAGCATTTTTCTATAAAGTGGGTGACCATGTGCTTCACACAACTTCTGAGGAAAAGGATTTAGGAGTCTTGATTCAGTCCGACCTTGGTTGTTCAGCCCAGGCAAAGAAAGCATCGAACGCGGGCATTTGAAATTTGGGCCTTCTCCGGCGCACATTTGGACGCTTCGATCCATCCGCTTTTTACCACTTTCTAGGTGCATACATACGACCACACGTGGAGTATACAATACAAGTCTGGCAGCCGTGGCTGAGGAAAGACCTCTCTGATTTAGAGAAACCTCAACGACGCGCAACGAAAAACGTGAGAGGTTTAGGCCAGTTACGCTACGAAGACAGACTGAGATTGCTCGAGATATTTAGTGGTCAATATCGACGACTACGGGGAGATTTGGTTTTGGCTTATCAGATTCTGACAGACCCCAATCATACCTGCCGCCCTCTGCTGGAGCTCAGTAACAACAACAATCTGAGAGGCCATCATCTGAAGCTGGCAGTGCAGTACAGCCGTTTGGGATGTCGACGGAATTTCTTTTCTATGCGTGTTTGCCAAGCCTGGAATGCTCTCCCAGAATCTGTAGTCAGTGCACCCAACCTGATCGAGTTCAAAAATCGAGTTGCTAGTGCACTCACTTCATTGCACTATCTCCCATAATACAGTCTAATTTTGAGAGACCCAAAATCCATACTTTAAAAATAATTTTCCCCCACGCAACTTTCAACAGTAGATTTATATTTATATTTTGACGCTTCAAACTCAAACGCTTTGCCCCATGCGAATTTCAAGAGGCGGTGACTCTTTTAACCAAATACTCCATACCTCATGATCCCCACCGGAGTTATAGTGGATTATTATTTTGACACTTCAAACTCGGTGAATCCACAAGCTTGTAGTGACTCGTTGTTAAACGATTATACTGAATTGGTTTCCATTGAATTTTTCACACTTCTATGATTTTCGCACTGATCACCTTACGGGATTTGTCAAGCTTTAGCTTTTATACCCGCATAAATCCATTGTTCCATTGTTCCATCTATTAAGGAAGTCACGTTGCTCTATAAACCTCTCAAAATGGTTCGCAATGTTATCAAGTTGCATCCAACGGGCACAAATGGCCCTAAATACTACCGTTCGTTAAGTGACCAATCCAGAATCTACAAATAAATAAAAATGTTTATTTCTCTACTGTGCCCGACATGGCTCAGTACGTTTTCCCATCTAATCTTACACGGAAATCGCATATTGCTTACTGATACAAGCAAATAAAAAATTACGCGTGATATATGTTTGGTGAAGCACGCGTCATTTAACGTGGTCGGCCAGGCTCTCAATAAGCACAATGTCCATTACATGTTGGTTGGTATTTCACGAAAATTTTGCAAGGCAATAGTTTTGTGTCATATACTCGGCTTGCAACATAGTATGTAATTGCAGCGGAGTAAGTGTTGACTAAATGGCTACCAAGGCGCTGGATTCCAGATTGGCTTGAGATAAAGTAATTGTTGTTTCACTATGTAAAAGAAACAATACACTATCGTTGTTTGTAGGGAATCAAGACACCGAGCAGCCAGACGTGCTGGCAATTTTCTCCGCAGTAGTTGAACGAGCCGCGCAAGAAAGGACATGTTGGATACATAGAACGGTGAACAGGTTAAACTATTTGCAAGCAGAAAAGACTGCTGTGGCGATGTTAGTTTTAACAAGTCTAATGTGTTGTAGATAAAACATGGTATAAGTTTATAGTGCTGTGTTCAGAAGCATACAGTGGGTAAGCATAAATACGGGGAGCTTGCATGTTAACCACTCATATCATATTCGAGATGATCGTTCATTAGAATGGATCAGTCCAGTATTCCCCTAAATAGTTAATTGGCCTGCCAATATTTTGGGATCCGTGACGGAGGCGGTACTCAAACCCCGCTTTAATGTGACGCAATACTAGGTACATAATTGATCTTCGCCTAATGGTTCCCTGAGAAGTATGCGTATCAGTAAAAGACTTAGAAATAGCAAACATCCCTCTTTGGATAATAATTGAAGATGAAACCCTATAATAGTCGTTGATTAGAGAGCGAGCACCCGGCCGGCATTTTTCATAGGCTTCTATTTGGACATGGAGGCCTTGAGATAGATATAGTCAGTGAATGAGAGGATATAACAGGAGTCTAAAGTGTGAAAACGAGGACTCGGTTTACCCCCGTCATTGTTCTCCATGTAAGCATAAAAGACTCGAAGTGGGTGTGACTGAGTAAGGAAAAAATATAACATTGGTCGGATGAATGAAGATCAAGACATCATGTAACGCCCCACTTCAGTCACCATAGTGATATGTGGACGTTGAGATGGGTATGGCCGGGTAACGAACGAATGTGGTGAATTTTGAAAGCGGGGTCATGAACATTCGGTCCGTTTCCTTTCCGTTTTTGGTTTCTGTGACAACTGTGAAGCTTTCTGGTGCACGTCCGAGAAGTGTCACGGCAATTAGTGATTAGCTTTCGAAGCTCTTTCTTGGGCCCCTTACAAGGCTACGGTGGTATGCCTCAAGGTTCATTTCTAGGTCCACATATGTTTTTGATGTATATTAACGACTGCGCACAGGCATTCGCTACTAACTTCGTAATTTTTGCCGATAATGCCAATATTTGGCGCGGGATTCAGGTGAATGCCGACCAGCATCTGCTTCAGCGCGATCTAGACACGTTATATCAGTGGTCAGCCCAAAAGTTATCACTGTTCAAAGAGAGTAAATGCAAGAAACTTTCCATCGGACATGAGAGCAGCTATTCATACTGGCTCGGAACCCCACTACAGCAACACTCGTCCTTCGAAGGTGATTTCGGTGTGCTGTTTGAAGTTGACTTGGGTTGCTCCAGGCAATCCGGAAAGGCTTCGAGGGCTGGAACCCAACACCTCGGGCTGTTGCAATGGGCGTTTGGACAAATCAAGAGCTCCATAATTCGGCAAATTCTCACTGCGTAGGTCCGCCCCATTGTCGAAAACGCAATTCAGGCCTGGCATCCATGGTTAAAACATGACGTTAATGCATTGGAGCGGCCTCAAATTCGGGCATCTAGGAATGTAATTGGAAAGCTCAATATTTAATAAGAGGAGAGGTTGTAATGATAGGGGTATTCAGTGGACGATATGGCAGGTTACGAAGCGACCTGATTACGGCATACTTGATTCTGCAAGACCCACATCATATGTGTCGTTCTTTACGGCAACGCAGCAGCAATACAAACCTGAGAAGCCAATCATTGACCCTCGCGGAACAGTATAGCCGTCTGGAACGCCACAGTGCTTTATTTTCTATTCGTATTTGTCACCCATGGAATGATCTCCCAGCATCGGTCTTCCCTGCACCGACGTTAACAGTAGTTAAGATGATTGGATGACGCACTCAATCACTTACGCTTTGTCCTTTAGCCCCACGTCTCCATCCTACACCTGGAGTGCACCATGGATTTATTTGATGCGAACAGTGGGTGCTGTGAATCTACGCGGCTTCGATAACTACGGCGGAGCTAAGGGTAATTCTTTATTTGCATATTTTAAGTACTAATTGCTTTATTATTGTTAGTACTATTCTGCTAATTATTACTTCGATATCTCACCAACTATCCAACGGGAGTTGCAAAGCAGAGCTTCTTGTCCCGTATAAAGTCATCGGTAATTGTTCATATTCCCTTTGCTTCTTTCGGACAAACCTCTATCTCCACGATATTTAGCTTGAAGAGTTGAATAGCTTTTAAAACTGAGAAATTTTTCCATCTCCACACGGAAGTGCATGATCTAATAGACAGGTTGCATACTTAATGAGAAAAAGTTTGAGCACATGTTGTTGCGCGACTTTACAACTGTAAGTGTACATCTTTTATTACAGATAGGACAATCTCCGTTGTTCGTAATTGGGAGTAGTATCCAAATATACCAATGCGTCCACAAATTAGATGAAAAATAGAGGTATGTTTAGCTTTATTCAATGCAGCTATATCGGGTCTAACACCAGCCATTTGCAGCCTTCAGGGTAATTGAGCTTCTGAGTAGAGCCCAGAACCTACTTTGTGAAAGCACGGTGAACGCACTTTAGGGTAAAATCAACTCTTGTCCTATCGGCGGATTTAGGCTTGGTCAGTTAACCAACAAAAGGCATTTTTAGGAGATTTTGTGCTCGTTGTATGCAACTTGATACGTTGAAATTTAATATTGTGAGATCTATGGGGAACATGATTGCTTTAAAGAAGCACACAAAAGTGTTTTGGGTACAACTGGATGAAAAAGGCATGGAAATACCGAAATCTTGCGGTGAAGAATTCTGGGCTATCCTTCCCATGTGAGACCACATCAGTTCTCCTACTAGCTACAGGGTCAAACAACTAATCAACACCCGTCTCAGCTTTTGCAAATGAGGCGCAGTTCTCAACAGAACAATGATAGACAGTCATTTATGACTCCGAACCCATGTTACTAAATACATTTGCACCGGTAACTGCATACATAGCACTTTCAAACTTCCCCTTAGAGAAATCATTTTCCTCCTTAGGTCATTTAGGATGATCCCTAACGCTATCAAGGTACACATGACAGGTGCAGGCGCCTCTGTTTATTGTATGACTAAGCCGATTGTATAAAGTGAGTGCACGGAGTGCGATGCTATTAACTGATTTACGATTGGTCGCTCATTGAACAGCCGCATTTGGGAGAGTTCATAACAGTTGGATGCAATTTGAGAGATCTGTGAACTAACATCAGTTCTGTAAGGGGGAAGTTGAAAGCGGTTTGAATGCAATTGACTGACAAGGTATACTCTGCGACTTGATAGGTACAGTCACATACTACAGTGTATTAACAGAACTCTATGATGAAGTAAGTTGTCGTCATTAGTAAGATGGCTCAGACAAAAAAGACATCAGTACGCCAATACGCCGTACCGACGCCTCGTTGCTGTGCAACCACCACCAGTCGCAAGGGGGAATAGAGATACTGCGATGGTCGCCCAAGCACTACGCAGAATCAAACCTCGACCTCATGATTACACGGCAGGCTCACTCGGTAGCACTGAAATCCGTTTCATCAGAAGATTCAGCCGCCGGATGGAAGTCAAGTCATTGACCACTATTTTTATTCGCAACGTCGGTAACTGTAAAAGACGTAACATGACTTCTACACAAAGCCAACCTTCTTCAGGAGACTTGTAGCATCCCTTTGTGCAGCGCAGTCATAGTGTTATACTTATCCATAACGATAAATTGACATGCTAAGTCTGTTTAACGAGAGAGCTCACGACAATACAAAGCAACGATGAAATATATCAACAGTCTTTTTAAAGTGAAGCGGTGAATTTGCTCCACTTATCTCGGCAGATGGACGGAAACAAACCACTGGGAAAACAGCCAATGCTATGCGGATTGATAGGCGAGAAACATACTAAGTTACTGATGGTCCCAAATGTCTGTTCTATCCTTCAGGCATTAGGATCCACGGAGGACACTATTCCATCTACTTTATTTAGAAAGCTACCATCCGTGCATATTCATCGTCCTCCTGAAACCAACAGCATTATCACAAAGCCATGGGGTAGCATCCTAGAAGACAGCCGAACGTTGATTGTGATTGTTCCACACGTAGGCGCAAAAAGAAAACCGTTATCATTGCCCTACTTTCAAAGAGGTTAACATTTCAGATACATTGAACTATTGCCTGATCATCCTACGGGTGTTCCAAAACGAAAGTGATCATTTTTGTGACACTAACAGACTTGAGCTTCTGTCAACACCGGTCATGAGCGACCAACTTATTGGTTGCACATGGAAGCAGGATTGAATCTTTTGAGTGCCATATGCCCTGGTTTCGTGATGTCATCAAACAGTTGCATTCTTTATTTCTTCTCCACGAGCCCAGAACTCATGGAATTAGACATCTTTTTGGTAAATCGATCAGCTACTTCTTTATTTAGTGACTACTACAAGTGCAGCTTCGGGGAAATGTACTGTTGCCACGCAGTCAAGGTGCCAGTTCTTAGGTGGGTAACTACGGTGGCCTCCATTTTTCCTGCTCTACATTAACTACTTTGCGCTTTTAATCACTCCGTATTTCTGAATACTTGTCAGTGGCATAAGTTACGGCCTAAAGCTGAACTAACCTGTACGGTATTTTTGGATAACCAAAAAAGAGTCTGCCTCGGCTTAATGCAGTCAAACATAAAGTTCTGCATATAACCCATCAGGCAAACGACGTAGGTGTGTTCGGAGGCTGCATCTCACAGTCCGTCTCGTACGATTGGAGTTTTGGTGCACTGGTTCGGGATGTCCTCGGTCATCCTACTCATTCGGTTGAGATGTCGACAACCGGGAACCAAAACACCAGCCTTCTGTGGATAGCGTTCAGTGGACCTGACCACTGAACGATCGCAAATGCTTAACGCGTACGTAAGGTCACATGTGGAGTACGCCGTCCAAGCCTTCGGACCCAGACAGAGGCACGATTTGGTTGCAATGTGGACTCAACAGCAAAGAGTAACTAAAACTGTAAGCTTGTTGGCCCATTTCAAATACCAACGGGGCTTACAAACCCAGGGTTTGCGAATGGAACAGTATCGGCATTAACGAGATAACTTCACATTGATCTACCAGATTATGTAAAACCCCAGTCGTTTTTGTTGCTACCTGTGATATTGCCATAACAGAATCATGAGCGGTGTTCCACTAGGCTTATCCGCACCATCGAGCAACATGGAATATCACCGGAAGATTTTTCAGAGGGCTATTTCCTCCGATGTGCACTATGCGCCTACGTCATCCGTATATCACAAACGACTTTACAGGACAAATAGCCAGTTACACAGTGTAATATAACCCGGGTTAATCAATAGACGAGCGAACACATTGACGGTTCAAGTGTGTTGCTTTTGGCTAACCCATTGGTATACAGATGCACAGTCTTTGTTGATCGCCTAAGTGTTCGCTGAGCTTGGCAGGTTGACTGCAAACGTTTCGTCACCACTCGAGGTGACATGGTCAGTGCGCGTGTATTTAGCAAAGTGGCGCGTACGGACCGTCAGTGAGGGTGAAGTGATCGATCTCTTAGCCGCTAGTCTGAGTTTGGATTGTTCGACGAGCACATGACCATGGAAATTGATCTCTGATTCTCACCTCGTATTGTACGCGCGTGTGACTCTTCGCTTGTTGTCGTTTGATGCAGAAGTCTAGCGCTCTGTTCTGTTAGATTTATTCTGCTAATTCGAGGATCTTTCATCCGTAGTGTTGTATATATAGCATCTATTTCAACATGCCGGTTTATTGAACTGTCTGTAGAATACCATGCTTCTAAGAATTCTCTAGCTTGCCTCGAAATTCCACGGGCTAGGATCTTAATGTTCTCTAGGTGGAAGTGGTGGCCTTCTTGGTCTTCATGCAGGGAAACCACTGAATGTGGGTCGTGTCTCCGTATGGCCATTCTGTGTTCATTAATCCGTGTTGATAGTTTCCTTCCAGTTTGTCCGATGTAGTGTTTGTCACATTCTTTGCAGTTAATTTGGTAGATGACATCATTCTGACTGCCTTGTTTAACTTTGTCCTTCGGTCTTGAAAGTAATCTTCGCAAAGTACCTGTTGGTTTGTTGGATACCAAGATTCTATGTGGTCGTAGCAATCTAGACGTCAGTTCAGATACATTCTTGATGTAAGGAAGCGTTACCCGTTTATCTATGTTTTCCTGTTGTTGTTGTTGTTGCTGCACCGTTTTCTTTAAGGTTCTTCTGATGAAGTTTCTTGGATACCCATTGTTTTGCAATACCCGGTATAGATGGTTCTCTTCCTTCTTCCTCAATTCTGTCGTGCTGCAGTGTGTTTCGGCCCTATTGAAAAAGCTTTGAATGCAGCTTTACTTGTGGTTCAGTGGATGGTTGCTGTGGTAGTTTAATATTTGGTCTGTATGTGTCTTCTTTCGATATACACATGTCTGAAGTGTTCCGTCAGTGTTTCCTTGGACCAGTACGTCTAAGCATGGTAACTGACTGACAGACAGTTCAATAAACCGGCATGTTGAAATAGATGCTTTATATACAACACTACGGATGAAAGATCCTCGAATTAGCAGAATAAATCTAACAGAACAGAGCGCTAGACTTCTGCATCAAACGACAACAAGCGAAGAGTCACACGCGCGTACAATACGAGGTGAGAATCAGAGATCAATTTCCATGGTCATGTGCTCGTCGAACAATCCAAACTCAGACTAGCGGCTAGGAGATCGATCACTTCACCCTCACTGACGGTCCGTACGCGCCACTTTGCTAAATACACGCGCACTGACCATGTCACCTCGAGTGGTGACGAAACGTTTGCAGTCAACCTGCCAAGCTCAGCGAACACTCAGACAACCAACTGAACAACCTGAGCTACCCACATTTGCTTCTATCACAGTCTGTGTTCTTGGTAGTGCTCGCTTTTGTACAGACACTTCTCAAGCATACAAGTCAACGGAACCTGTCAAGCTTTAGAAGACTAAGCATCGTGTCATTGTCCTGGGTGGAGGTACCCCAGCTTGGCTCATAGCCACACGATTGTTGTGGCCAAATATTGACTGCGACGTTGGAGCATGAACCGCAGCTTAGCTTCTACGTCAACGCATGAAGCATTACAGTTAATTTAGAGTAAGCTTAAGTGGATTTTTGTAATTGCTGTTCACAAATGCTTCGGTTTATACTTGTCCGTCAGATGCAGCTCTTACTCTCGACCATTATTTGCGGAAACTAGATAGAGCACTCTGTGACAGCTGGATGGATGATAAGTTACGGATGTCCACGAATAAGGATCTGATTACGCCTCTAGTCCGGACGCATTCTTTGGGGATACGCGCATTTACTGCTACCAAACAATAGCCTTTCATAGAATCCCCATCGGATTAGCCTATCTGTTGTACATCAGCTGAGCCATGATACAGGTGTGGACCGAATCAACTCTTGCCCTGAAGCCCTGACGCTTCATGGAACGGATTCATGGGGTCAACGTACATTCACTGCAAGTTGGCTTGGATCGCCTTGGGACTATGCGTCTAACGAGAGGCGTCTGAATTAATGTTGCTTTCTTATTGAAGTACTATATGAATACATTTAATTAAGATTATCTAATGCACGTAGGACGATCAGCCACGCTGTGGCACTGAGATCACCTGTGAAAGCCTTAAAGATGCGATTCACTTGACTACAGAGGTTTCCTCGCGCCGACGAGATTCATAGCCTCCGCACTTAAGTTGAAACGGTCGTTTGAACGGTTTGGTACACCACATAATCAGTTACAATGGACCGTGACGAATGACACTAAGTTGTGACGATAGACAATCAAAACAATGTCATCGTTGCCATTTCATCCATAACCACCGCTACTGCGAACAGCCTTAAAACTTATTGGAGGGTCAAGTTTGGATTACACGTTGTGTGATTGGATTGCGACACGCAACCTCAATTTAATAGACTGTGATTCACATTGAAATGAACCGTAGTCACTGCGATCGCTGGGACCGTATTCAAAGTAGATGGAAATTGGGTATTGCCCACCCGAAAACACTGCACAACCACGACGCGTTTCGACGTAATTTTTCATCTCATCAGGTGGAGACAGCAGGATTTGAACCCACGACCATTGGAATAGCAGCCAACACTACTACCCCTTTGGCTACCGGGTCACGATGGGCAATGCTTCTTGTCACAACGGTAGATGACTAATTGGAGGGTCAAGTTTGGATTACACGTTGTGTGATTGGATTGCGACACGCAACCTCAATTTAATAGACTGTGATTCACATTGAAATGAACCGTAGTCACTGCGATCGCTGAGACCGTATTCAAAGTAGATGGAAATTGGGTATTGCCCACCCGAAAACACTGCACAACCACGACGCGTTTCGATGTAATTTTTCATCTCATCAGGTGGAGACAGCAGGATTTGAACCCAGGAGGTTGCATGTCGCAATCCAACCACACAACGTGTAATCCAAACTTGACCCTCCAATTAGTCATCTACCGTTGTGACAAAAAGCATTGCCCATCGTGACCCGGTAGCCAAAGGGGTAGTAGTGTTGGCTGCTATTCCAATGGTCGTGGGTTCAAATCCTGCTGTCTCCACCTGATGAGATGAAAAATTACATCGAAACGCGTCGTGGTTGTGCAGTGTTTTCGGGTGGGCAATACCCAATTTCCATCAGCCTTAAAACTTATCCACATAAGTAAACGAGGCAATGAACGCTCTCAAATCACATTAGGCTGACGTTGCAACTGGGCATTCTATTCTCAATATAGACGGTAGGAAATCAAATCAACCACTCGCTTCAGCGACGTATGATGCAGGTAAGTACAAGTAGTTTGTCCATTATGTGAAGGTACCAAAACCAATGGACACAGCGAACAATGATTTATGTCGGATAAATAGCTAGTGCTTGACAAGTATAGTAAGATGACGGAAATGAGGATCCCAGAAACATAGGTAAAAGCAGATAGAAAACAGTGGAAAGATAACCTTTTTGGGTGACTCTAAGCGATTTACCGGAACAGAAAGGCGACTTCCCCACTGCCAGTTTACGGAAAGCGCTGAAGTACACAATGCTTCGCGCTTTTGATTCGGGGTATTGTAACGGACTACATCACGCAATGTAAAATGGGATTAGGTGTCGTCGAGTTGACTTTCCAACAGTGCTAACACAGGGGCAAACTGACGTGCGTGGAAAAACGACGGGCAACGCTTGGCACAACGGTTTAATGAACCATGTTGAGGGTCATTTTGTAGTACAGTTTGGGTGGATCGATTGCGACGCACAATATAAAGGTTGACCGCGATTCCCACTGAAGTGAATCATGGTCTTTCCATCAAGAAGACCGCAGCTGATGCGATGAAAAATTGGGTGTTGCTTGCCTGAAACACTACACGAATATGAACCGTTAAGATGTTTTACATCTCTTCAGCTTGAGTTAGCATGCGTTGAACCCTGGACTATTGGTATCTTAGTTGTGACCGCTATCCATGAACCTCTGGGTCACTTTGGGCAACGCTTAGCACAACGGCTTAATGAACCATCCTGAGTGTCCTTTTTAATATACATTTTGTGGATGGATTGCGACGCGCAATCTCAATCTTGACTGCAATTTCTTTTCAAGTGACTATGGCTATTCGAAAACGAGGACCTTAGCTGATGCAATTGGATATGGGGTGTTGGTCGCCAGAAGGATTGCAACATTATGATGCGTTTCGAAGTGACTACATCCTACCAGAAGGCAGTTGCCGGCATGGAATCCGGGACTAATGCGATATCAGTCGTGACCGCTATCCTTTGCCACTGGGTCACTACCAGCTGCGTTTGGCACAACGGATTTTATGAACGATGTTGCCGGTCGTTTTGAAATGGACTTTGAGTGGATGTGTTGCGAGACGCAATCTCAATTTTGACCGACATTCTCATTGAAGTGAACCTTGGTCTTTCGATCACGAGGTCCATAGCTTACGCAAATGGAACTTATTTGATGTCTGTTAGAAAAACTGCACTTAAATGACGCACTTTAATCGAATTTCTTCAAACTGACAGGGCAGGCTACAACCCAGGACCACTGGAATTGCAGATGTTACCGCTACGCCTATGCCGCCGGTTTTCGTAGGGCAACACTTAGCACAACGGATTAATGAACGATGTTGGTTGTTATTTTGAAACACACGTTGTGTGGATAGATTGCGACGCGCAACGTCAATCTTGACCGTCATTCTCATTGAAGTGAACCTTGGTCTTTCGATCACGAGGACCGTAGCTGATGCAAATTGAAAGTGGGTGTAGCCAACCCGAAAGACTGCGATGCCATGACGCGTTTCCATGTTATTACATCCCATTTTATGATGTTAGCAGGCATTGAATCCGTGGCAATTTTGACATCAGCTTTACCGCCACACCCGAAACCACCGATCACGACGGCAGCGCATTGCACAACGGTTTAATGAATGAAGTTGAGGGTCATTTTGAAGTACGTCTTGTGTCGATGGCTTGCCACGCGCAATTTCAATGTTTATTGCGATTCCTTATTAAGTGAACCTTGATCCTTCGATCAGGAGGACCACAAATGATGCAACTAGAATCTTGGTGTTGCCCGGCCGGAAATTCTGTACTGCTATGACGTATCGATATCATTTCATCTCATCCGATAGAGTTGTCAGGCATCAAACCCGGGACCAATGAGATGTCAGTTTGCACCTCTTGCTCCAATTTACCTGTTCAAGAATGGCAACGCTTGGCACAACGGTTTAATGAACTGTGTAGCGGGTTATTTATTAATAACGCGTTGTGTAGATGGATTGCGACGTAACGTGTTAGTATTCGCCGTGATTCATAGTAAAGGAATCCTTGGTCTTTCGATCACGTGGACAGTATCTGATGCAAATTGAAAGTGGGTGTTGCCCGCCAGCACAGGCAGGACCAATGTGCCATGTTTTGATGTGCATACATTTTATCAGAAAGAATTAGCAGGCATCGAACCCGGTGCCAGTTGCATGTTAGTTGTGAATGCTATTACTAAGCCACTTGGTCACGAGGCGCAACGCTTGGCACAACCGTTTAATCAACGTGATCGTGACATTTTGAACTAAGCCCTGCGTGGATCGATTGCGGTGTGCGTTTTCAAGCTTGACCGAGAGTGCCAGTGAAGTGAACCATTTTTTGATCAGGAGGACAATAGCTGATGCAAATGGAAATTTCGGGTTGACCACCCGAAAACATTGAATTAGTACGACGTGACTCGATGTCATTGCATCTCATCAGATATAGTTAGCATGCATCGAACCCAGGACCATTGGGATGTTAGTTGTTACTGTTACTACTAAGCCAACGGTTCACGACGGACAATGCTTGACACAGCGGTTTAATGATCAAAGTTATGGGTCACATCTGACACCCCGCATAACCGGTTTCGTCCTCCTTACCTCTCATCAGATGAAGATAGCCCGAGCTGGGGTGGACTTCGAGGCCTGGTGTTCACAGGTTGACGCTTTGACCAGTTTAGCTGTAAAATTCGCGAGCAACGCTTAACAAATCAGTGAAGAATTCCAAGTAGCATTTGGTGTATCCGCTGTGTGGTTGAAACGCGACTCGCAATCTCTACGTCGATCACCATTCTCATTGAAGTGAACCTTGGTCTTTTGATTCCGTGGATGGTTGCAGATGCAAGTAGAAATTGGACGTTGCCCGCAAAACAGCACTGAACTCCCACGACGTGATTTTAAATTATCACATCTTATTACATAAATATATCAGACGTCGAATCCGGGTAGATTGCTAAGTTAGTTGTGATCACTACATCGCTACACTCCTATAAATAGAGGTTAGTTTGGCCACCTGCCCTAATTTACCGGTTGACGAATGACAACGCTCGGCACAACGGTTTACTGAATGATGTTGCGTGTCATTTTTGGTAATACGTGTGTTAATGGATTCCAACGCGCAATCTCTACCTTGACCGCGATGCCCATTGAAGTTAACCTTGGCCTTTGATTAAGAGAATTGTAGCGGATGCAAATTAAAATTGGGTCTTGCCCGCTAGAAATAATCTGAATCAATGCGAAACGTCTCGATATTATCACATCTCCTCAGATTGTGTTAGCAGGCATCCAACCCGGGACTATTGGGATGTTAGTCGTGACCGCTACCACAAAGCCACCGGATCACAACTGTCAACGTATGGCCCAACTGTTTAACGAGCCTTGTGGAGGGTTAATTGTAAATAAGTGAGGTCCATCGCAGCCAGTTTTCAAATCATATAGTCGTCCACATGCCCGGAAATGCACTGGACTGCAGTTTCAGCCTGTTGGGCATCGTCAGTAGTGCGCATCCATCGGATCCGTCAGGATTCGAACCCATGACCATCAGCGGCTTGAACCGCCAGTCAGCAGCTTATGCCACTGGGCCACGGGGGACAACTTCGGACCGTCATGATTTACAAGCTAACTGCGATATAGCGCGTCTTATCCTCGTTTTGTGAATGGATGACGACGCGCAATGTTGACCGCGAATTCCAGTGAAATGAACCTTGGTCTTTCGATCACGATTACCGCAGATTATGCAAATAGAATTTTGGTGTTGCCCGCCTGGAAACACTGGACAACTATGGTTCGCTTCGATGTTATACCATCTCATCATATTAGGATCGCACGTTTCGAACAAGGGACAATTTGGTTGTTAGTCTTGACCGCTACCCATAATGTGCCTGGTCACGAAGGACAGTGCTTGGCACAAAGATTTAAGGAACTCAGCAGCTGGTCACTTTTATGAACGCTTCGTGTAGATTGATTACGATGAGCGAGTTCAAAGTTGACAGTGATTCCCATTGAAGTGAACCTTGATCTTTCGATCACGAAGACAGCGGCTCTTGCAAACAGCATTTTGGTGTTGCACGCCCGAAAACTCTGCACTACCATGACCCATTTGGACGTTATTACATCTCATGAGATTGAGTTAGCAGGCATCGAACCCGCCACCATTAGAATGTTGACTGTGACCGCTACCATAATGTCACCGGGTTAAGACGGTCAACGCTGGGCACAACGGATTAATGAATGTGGGTCACTTTTAAGTTACCTTTTGTAGATGGACTGCATCGCGCAATGTCAACTGTGATCTCGATTCCTATTTACGTCAACCTTGGTATTTCGTTCACGAGAACCGTAGCTGATGCAAATAGAATTATGGTGTTGCTTACCCGAAAATTCGGCACAACTATGATGCGTTACGCTGTTAGTACATCTCATCAGCCCCTAACGGATGGACAGTCCCTAACCTCCAGCACTGAACGTGCGTCCGCGTTGGCGACGCACTTCGCTTCTGTATTTGCGAATAACCAGGTATCTGTTCCGAGTTCGAGGTGTACCGCTTTTACTGAACTCGATAGTCTGCATTGCGGCGTTGAAGAGGTAGGTCAACTACTCGCCAAACTTGACGGCACCAAACCTGCCGGAATTGATGGGCTTCACCCACTGGTTCTCAAGTCACTTTCGACCATCCTCTCTCCTGTCGTGACTGACCTTTTCAACAGGTCGCTGTCCGAAGGTTCGTCGCCGGTTGACTGGAAATGTGCGGTGGTGAAGCTTATTCAGAAAGGCGGCGATCCTAGCAAAGTAGACAACTACAGGCCCATTTGTCTGACACCTATTTTGTTAAAGATTGTTGAGAAAATCGTGAAGAAGAGATTGCTGCAGTTGCTACAGTCAAACGAGGTCCTGACGCCCGCACAGCACGGTTTTATGCAAGGTCGCTCATGTATTACGAACCTGCTTGTGACGAGGCATGAGTGATTGAAGGCCATAAGTAAGGCGAAGTCCGTCGACGTGATATTCATCGATTTCAGTAAAGCGTTCGACAAGGTCAGTCATGAGGTTCTGCTTCACAAACTCAGAATGTGTGGTGTCGGTGATTCACTGCACCGGTGGATCCGCGACTTTCTTGTTGGACGAAATTGGAGGGTACAGGTATACGACCATCTAACTGACTGGTACCCCTCTACAAGTGGCGTGCCTCAAGGCACTGTGCTGGGGCCCACTCTGTTCCTGATCCACATCAACGATCAACCGCAGCTTCTCCGGTCGCCGTGTGCCTTGTTTGCGGACGACATGAAGATTTGGAGAGAAATCGACGCTCCTGATGACTGTGGCCTACTTCAGCAAGACCTTAACCGCCTATCCACATGATCTGCAGATGTTCTTCTCCCGGTCAACCCAGCCAAGTCTGTATTTATGAGCCTGGGGAACGGTGCTAACAGCCGAACCTACTCCCTTGACGGCCAAACGCTATATCCCACACCCTCCGTGAAAGACCTAGGTGTACTCTCACGCTACGATTTGAAGTCCGTGGACAACACGAACAGGCAACATCGTAACGCACTGCGGATGCTTTGGGCGCTCAAACGTAGCTTCGGCACATGGTCTGAAGAGGTTGCCACTCGCCTGTTCTCTTCTATCATTAGACCAATGCTAGAGTACGGTTCGCCCGCCTACTTTCCGATTACCTGAGGCGAGGCACAAAAGATCGAACGGGTCCAACACGTTGCTACTAGGCTGATCCCGATTTTACGTGGCTTTGGGTATGAAGACCGGTGTGAGAAACTAGGACTCTACAACTTGTCCTACCGTCGGGTGCAAGTCGACCTCATTATGACCTACCGTATTCTACATCTCGGTGACTTCGCAATGCTAAGGCCTATGCTGCACTTACGAGGGCCATACAGCACACGCGTACACAGATACAAACTTGTCATGCCGGATGTGAAATGTGTTCCCCAACCACTGTGCTTCGAACGGAGAGTGGTAAATATTTGAAACAGTCTACCTGAACATGTGATTGAGGCGACATCTGTGCAGCAGTTAAAAACGTTGTTAGATTTATATTTTGTCACTATTCAATTCTGAGAACGATTGCACACTTACAATGGCATCTCACATTAATGAGTCCTGAAATATCGTAAGTCTGATATTTTAATGTTACATGAGAACGACAACGATATTCACGGTTGACAACTTCTACAACCTTTCTCACCATATTTCGAAGGAGTTGTACAGAATTCATTTCTACTTGCTCTATAATACAGTATTCAGTATTCAATTAACAACGATTTACCACGGCTGAAATAACAGGTGCTTGGCAAGTCAAGTTGCATGGTTAAATTAAAAATTAAAAGTTAATGGATCGTCCAATAAGTACATCTTTCTTTTAAGCGACTACCGAGTTAAATGCACTACTGCCTGACGATAGTTTGAAGTGGGAATGGGATGTGCACACGCGAAATAATATAGGGAGCTCTTATAGTTCAGTAAGTGCGTGAGGAATAAAAATGGAAACGACAACGCTCACTCGTTTGTTTCTTCATTTTACAGATGTGATATGTTAATCCAGTTTAGCTACATCCAGGCTAATCACATAGACACTACTGTATGTATCCTCACCGCCAAGTTGCGGAGAGGACCGTTAAGCACATGGTTAGGTTTGTGTTATTTCGTCCTCCAAGTGGAACGGACTATATCAGGTATTGCAATTTGGAAAGTTTTGCATCCAAGAGTTTTTTGAATAACATTAATGTATGGGTAAGGAAACCATGAGTCCGAAGGGCATTTTATGCACGGGACACCCGGAAGGAGAAAAGTTTTCGTCGACAATCAAACCGACTGTACCACCTAGCCACTTTGAGCTGATGGCCTATCAGGTTGATATTTTGGCTCAGCTGCAACAGATTGTGACATTGCTGAGTTGGGTTCGTCAATATTAAGTAAACAATGATTACGTCTCTTCGATGGCGTCAATATTCACCACTGTACATTCTGAGGGATTGCAGTCTGCGTTAGTAGGAGAGATGAAACAAGCCTCTAACAAGTTTGGTCGCTCTACATTGCGCAGCTTTAAGTGCATCGACGTCGCTCTTGCGCCAGGGACACCAGGTCTGGATCGCATATTCCACTTGGCGCCTCACCTACGCATTCAGCATTTGAGGAAAGATTGATATCTCAAAATGTTTGAAAGCCTTTCGTAAGAGTCCAAGATGTTGACTGGCTCCTTTTGATGCCATTTAGTCTGTCTCAAGCAACCAACATCGTACTGCACGATCACCCCAAGCTCGGTTGCTTGGGAAGTACGTTGTAACTGCTTGTCCCCAAGATATCCATAGATAAACTGATGGCGTATGATTACGACTTTACACTTGGTCACGTTGAACTGGAGCCGGTTACTGGATGATCACGCGTAACCCCTGTCGAGATTGCTCTGCAATGCCATGTGATCATCCGATGTCCTGATATCATGCCAAATTTTGATGTCATCTGCAAGAAGTAAGAAATTCGACTGCTGTACACTGCCAAGCTCGTTAATGAATGCTGGGAATAATAGTGGCTCTAGTACCTATCCTTGGGGCATGCCACACTGGACGTCAATTGAGTCGAAAATGGAGCTGCGGACTTTCTCATTCAGCTGACGTTGAGCGAGAAAGTGGCCGATCCAACCGAGTATAGGATCACCGATTCCATAGCTTCTAAGCTTGTGCAGGAGAATTCAGTGGTCCAAACGATCGAGCGCTTTCGAGAAGTCCGGGGCAGACAAGGTTGACTCCCATTCTGACGTCGGCTGACTCTGTCCAGCTTGCTCTGGCTAGCAGCAAGTGTGTAGTGCAAGATCGAATTCGGTGGAATCCATGTTGCTTTGACACTAGAATGCTGTTGCTCTCAAGATATCGCAACAGCGTCTCTGCAATTATACGTTCCATTACTTTGGACAAAACTGGGAGGAGTGTGATTGGACGATAGTTCAGGGGCTCCAAACGATTACTACTTCCCAAATAAGAGTGACTATTCTATGTTTCCACATTGTGAAAACCTGAATTTCGTCGAGTGGACGTTGAAAGAACCTAGCTAATCATTCGGCAGGTTCATGACCGCTATTTTCAATGCCTTCGGTTTGATATCGTCCACCCTAAGTGAGCTGTGCACGCGCAAAAACATTAGCGTTTTCATCATACTGGCTGCCGCGAACGATACGTGGTTTAACGCTGCTGGCGGTGGAAGCTGTGTAAAAGGCGGGTGAAATGTTGATTCACTCCTGTAAGTATGGATAAAGTGTTGGCGAATCAGGTTATCTGCATCTTGTGCGGTTTACGCAAGACCAACTGTTGCACGTAAAACCGGGATCCCGCGCTGAACTCTGCGGAGCTTGTTGACGTGTCTATACAGCTGGTTGGGATTTGTACTAAATTTCGCCGCTAAGTTCTGTTGATGCTGGAGTTTGTCTTTGCGGATCAATCTGAAGCAGTAGTTTCGTTGAGTTGTGTAATCACCCCAGTTCAGGTTACTTGGACAGATACTCATCTAGTACTGGTATTATTTCAAGGGAGCAAATTCAGGCAATTAAAGAGTTACGGTTAAACAACGAATTAATTATCTCTAGACCAGACAAAGGATCCGGCATAGTGTTATTAGATAGGGTGGATTATATCTGTAAAATGCAACATATCCTCAGTGACGAACGTAGGTTCCAGAAGCTTATGGCCGGAAAGGACAACACAGGGGAGTTAGAGAAACAGTTGACCGGCTGCCTCAAGCGAATGATGCAAGCCAAACTGATCACAAAGAGCGAATACGAAAAGTTGAAGCCTTCGGGTGGACACCTACCGAGATTATATGGCCTTCCAAAAGTTCACAAGGAAGGCGCCCCAATGCGTCCAATCTTGGACATGGTGGGTTCTCCCCAGCATTTGTTGGCCCAATGGATGGTGAACAAATTGCAACCGTTACGGGATATGGTTTGCACTTACGGCGTGAGAGACTCCTTCGAATTCATTGAGAAGATATCTGAACTCAACTTTACTAACAAAAGGATGATATCTTTTGATGCCCAGTCGCTGTTTACAAACATTCCCCTGCTCGAAACGGTGGAGTACGTGTGCGAGTTAACCCGGCAACTACCAATATACGCTAACTTTCCGGAGGATCTGCTAAAGGAGATACTATTTCGCTGCACGTTAAATGTTCAATTCATGTTCAATGGTGAGATGTACCGTCAAATTGATGGAGTGGCCATGGGATCTCCTTTGGGGCCGTTGTTGGCTGATATCTTTATGGCGAAATTAGAACATGGTCCACTCAGGAAGCACATCTGTGGAACTGAAATGTACATACGGTACGTCGATGACACCTTCGTGCTTTGCGAATCCGAAAAGCATGCAGAACAGTTGCTGAAGGCCTTTAATGATGCACATAATAATCTACGCTTCACCTGTGAGCACGAAAATAAAAACCGTTTACCTTTCTTGGATGTAGAAGTCATCCGCAATTCGGACGGCTCATGTAGCAGAAAGGTACACAGAAAGCATACGTGGACTGGACAGTACACTAATTTTCACAGCGCGGTGCCTTTACAGCACAAGAGGAGTTTAATTCGATCTCTTGCCTTCAGGGCGCGCAGTATTTGCACTCCGGATACCGTCAACGAAGAGCTACAGAGAATCAGCGACGCCCTTCGTGAGAATGGTTATCCCGATAAGTTTATCATGAAGCATATGAAAGAACGCAAGCAAAAGCCACCTAGAAGCATTGCTCCCAAGAAAGAGCTGTTCATACATTTACCATTTAAGGGCGACACTGCAGCTGATATCCTGTCTCGACGTTTGAAAGATGCTGTTGAGAAAACTTATTTCGCAGCCCGCTTAAGAATTGTTTACCACAACC